>MU968382.1:26469326-26499415 GCA_034641835.2 Pinus albicaulis | reverse complement strand
ACGGTTAAACACTCAAATGTAACGAACGAGTACAATATTTTATTTTTATTTTATTTTGATCATGATGGTTGGACCACATGGATGATTGCTTGACACCTATGTGAAGATGTTGTTCTGATATGAGAATCTTTCTTGGAAAGATTGTATTGATGCTGCAAAGAATCTGAAGGCTTGGTTACTATTGTGCTGATGCTACAACCGTTGATGACGCTTGAAGACACAACTACACCGTTCTATCTATCTGTAGTCCAGGGAAGCATTCAAATGTCTCAGAAAGAAGCTGAACACTGTCTTTGCCTCACAGAGAATCAGATCTGGTTGAAATTTAGAAGATGTCTTGGGATACGCGGGTTTCCTGAAACTCAGTCGCGTATATACGCGAGTTCCTGCACAGAAAACCGCGTATGTTTGGTTGCTGACAATTTTTGGTTGGTTCAGCTCTCTTCAGCACAGCTGCAGTGCTGTTTGGTATCTCTGATACTGTTTGGTATCTCTGGTGGTGTTCCAGTTCTCATAAATCTGTTTCTAATGTTTTGATGAAGATGCCTTGATGATTTGTTGGTGAAAATGTTCAGGGTGCACAAACTAAGGGGGAGCCTTAGTCATATGATAAGGATGCATGGATGCACAGATTCAGGGGGAGCATTAGCGTTGCTGAGTATAATGCATTGTTGGCATTATGATGGTCCTGTTATATGATCTCTCTTGAGGTCTTTTTGGTATTAATTATGAAAATTCATATTTGTACTTTGATGAAAAGGTCTGGTTGAGACCCATGTTGTAAAATTGTAATATTCAGTCATGTAAGGACTTGTCAATTTTGTAAACCCACTTGGTTGGGTAGCTGAGTAAATTTTTGTAAACCCACTTGGTTGGGTAGCTGAATTGAAATGTGTAAACCCACTTGGTTGGGTACTTGAGTCTCATATGCAAATCCACTTGGTTGGATATTTGTTGTAAGTATGAGTTTTTGGTGATAGGAAGAGTCATGTACTTCATTGACAAATATGTTTGAAGATTCAGCATGAAATCAGGGGGAGCTTGGCCACTTCAGCACATATCAGATCTGCAGAATGTTTCTTCCACATAAGGAGGAGAGTGTTGGTTTTTGATCCACCCTTTGCCCTTGATGTCAAAGGGGGAGAGTGACATGGTGTTTGAATGAAGAGAAGATAATGATGTCAAATATTTGGGAGAGTGACATATTTGGGAGAGTGACATGGTACCTCTCTGTTGTGGTAACCAAACACCATCATGGTTGCCATCAAGTCCAAAGGGGGAGATTGTTGGAAATATGATGCAGAGTGTTGTCCTTGATGGCAACTCACTGAATGAAGATGAAGACATGCGACTGTTGACATGTGTTGTCCTTGATGGCAATCCACCTGATGAAGTTATTCTTGACTTGATGGACTTGGTAAATGATGTAAATATGATGTGATATGATGTTTGTTGATGATATGATGCTGAGTGTTGTACTTGAAAGGCAACCCTCTTGATGAATTTGTGCTTGAGAGAATGTGTTCCTGATGAAGAAAATATGATGTTTCTACAGTGTGTACAGAAGGCTATGAAGAAAGGATTTCAGAATGTACTCAAAGCATGATGAAAAAGAGTATGTCTCTTGGTATACACGGATTGGCCTAGGGGAAGTCGCGTATGCACGTGGAAAAGAACGTGCCAAGTCGCGTATGGGCTCAAGCGCTCAAAAAGTGCAAAACCAAGGGTAACCACCATGGTATTGACCCATTGTGGCTGGGTAATGATCTCTGGATGCGCCCCTGCCCGGTGTAGTTTGGCCTGTGGTATTGGTTTGGTCGGAATTGAAAAAGGGGCTCATGGTATTGAAAAAGGAAAACCTATATAAGGAGAAGAAATTCATTGTGCATATGATGAGTGTGGGTGCAAGATGTCTAAGCTTGAATGAATACTTCTCTCTGAAGTATATCTGAATGGAAAGGGTTACACTTAAATGATAAATCTGAATGTATGATGCACCAATGATGAAGAAGGGGATCTAGATCTGAATTTCCCTTGTATTTGCTAGATCCGATTATGGAAGGCTTAGATCGGTGATGAGGCGAGCATCCAGGCGAACATCTGTCTGAAGCAAAAGGGTAGATCTGAACTGAATATCTGATCTGATGAAGTATGCTGCTCTGTAATGATTGAAGATCTATACGCTACTTCTCCGTGGAGGAAGCGCGTATATACGCGGCTTCAGCGAAGAGAAAGCGCGTATGCGCAATAAATTATACACTGAGGTATACGCTAGTTTGTGTGGACGGAAGCGCGTATATACGCGACATCAGTAAAGGGAAAGCGCGTATGCAAACTAGGGTTTGTTGAAGCAAGGGGTATGAAATATCTGATCTGTTCTACTGTGTTTCTACTATCTGATCTCTGTTGATATGTATCTGTTGGTGATGTATGTTTGGGCTTAAAAGTGTGGAAAGGGTCCAATATGAAAATATGATGAAATGTGGCCTGCAAGTGTTGTTCTATTGAAGTTGTTGGATCCAGTGTGAAAATTGATGAAACGTGGTCCAAGGTGGTGCTGAGGGTTGTAGCCTTCAGTCAGGGGGTCGTAGCTCCCTTCCAGGTGAGGCTGGTAAACGAGAGCACGGGGTCGTAGCTCCCTTCCAGGAGAGGCTGGTAAACGAGTCAGGGGGTTGGAGCTCCCTTCCAGGAGAGGCTGGTAAACGAGCGCAGGTGGGTGCCTGCGTGCTGGTCAAGTCTGCGCCAGCACATATGTTGTAAGATGTTTTCTCTATAATAAAATATTGAAGGCCGAGCAACTGCAGCGGTGGTTTTCTCCCGATTTGGGTTTCCACCTAAAAATCCTGGTGTTCATGTGTGATCCTTTGTGTGATGGTTTATTCTGTTCTTACTGCACATGTTTACTGTTTATTGAACATCTGATGAATGAATGATGGAATAATATAAGAGAAGATTTAATGACAGATCTAGATCTCTGTGTATACGCTAGTTTCATAAAGGGGATCCGCGTATATACGCTAGTTTACTGAAGGAAAGTAGCGTATGGGTTTTAAGGAATGAAAAAGTAAAAAGATTTGATTATGCAGTAAATACTGATTCACCCCCCCCCCCCCCTCTCAGTATTTTTCCCAACAAAAACATCATGGAGGAAAAGTAAAAATATTTGAGCCCATAGACACCACTCCAATCACTTCATCTCCTATGTCCTTTCATGCTTTCAGGATGTAGGGTGCTACAAATTTTGTGAAAGGGTTAGGCAAGTCAGCAGCCATTCAGACTGGCTAGATTATTTGTATGTAGCTTACAAAACCATCAAGTCAATCTAGTAGGGGTGCAATTTGAGCTCTCATTTGAAATCATTTCCAAAGCAATAGGTATACCAAACATTGGTAAGGTATGGTTCAAACAAAAGAAGTTGGAGTTGATTTATTATGGGCCCTATTTGAAACCCAGCTATCAACAAAATTGTAAGGTTTTTTTCCCTTTTTTTGCATTTTCTAGAGAGGTATGCTGCATTGATGAGGAGGATTATTAGTTTTTTCACATGTGACAGGAGATACTCCCGGATCTACTCATATCATATAAGGTTGCTGATGCATTTTACCAAGGTCAATATGATGAACCTACCTTACTACCTTTTCCGAAGCATTGATAAAATGGCCTCAGTTGTCAACAAGGAAAGCTATGACCACCAAATGTCAAGCCTCTTTCACCACACCCTGATCAAAATTATTGTCCTATATCAGCTAGAGCAACAAGGAATATCTTAGGAAGCCTTCATATCACATGATGTGTTTGTTGGGGTTCCCATGTTTTGGCCAAATTGGCAAGACCAAAAGATGAGACTGTTAGAGTCGGTCTTTCATCCCTCCATCAGAGATCAAAATCTCTTTTGTTGCATTTCATTTTTAGGTGTCTCATTCAGTTCAGTCATTTGAATTCCATTAGGAGCATCATTTTTCTGACGGAAGGGTTTTTTCACTCATGTCCGTCATGCCATGTACCTGCTGGTCCGTGTCTATTCATGAAAATCAATTTTAAAGTCATTTATAGTCCTATTTTGGTCTCATAGTCAGTAAAGAGTCATTTCAGTCATTAGGTCTAGGGTTTCGCACATTTCATCTTCAAAGTGTCCAATAATGCTAGCAGGCACAGAGGGAGGTTCGAAATAAGTTTTCTTCTCAAAATTTCATCGTTATAATGATTGATCGTGACTTCTCTTCAAAACTTTGTTTTGAAGAAAAATCGTCAATTTCCTCTTTTCTAATAAATCGCCATGTAATTTTCAAAAATTTTAGTTGTGAAGATCATCAAGCGCAACCCTGGTCACCTTTTCCGAATCCAATGCCAGCTATCCCTGCAAAAAAGAAGACAAGAGATTCATCATCAGCTCAAGAATCAAAGAGGAAACAAGCAAAAACAGAGTTTTATTTAAAAATGTGAAAGTGCCAAAGTTCTGCAACATTAAAAAGTGGGTTACTAAATGGAAAATCAAAATCCTTTTGATATATAAGAGATTTTCATATTCAAACAGTTCATTTACACACCAAGAGATCACATTGAGCTGACTCAAGTCGTGGAAGTGGAAAACAGTGTTTTGGAGGACCGACCGTGGTTGAAATTCAGTCACGGTGCATAGAAGGGAGGTCGCGGTGCATATAAAGTGCACGGCGCATAGGGTCGCTGAGCACAGTACAATTTTGAACGTGCGCAGTGCATATAAAGTGCGCGACACACTGGGTTTTGCGTGCGGTGCACTGGACAAATAAAAAAAAAATTGTCATTTGCCTCCACAAACTTCAAATCAACTCAGTTCTTTTTGTCCAAGTAAGTTTATGAGATGTTGTAATTTCCATTTAAACAATGTTTGGTGTGGTTGGAGATTGGATATGAGAGTTGAATGTCAAAAGCCAAACCCTACCATCTTGTTGAAGAAATGCCTCTTTAGGGTTTTGAAGTTGGAGTTTCAAAAAAAAATTTGGTGCCAAACTTTTTCTTCCCTCACTTGGTTTATTCCTCCCTCTCACTGTTATCCTATTGTTGCAGTCTATTCCCTTATCTTCCTATATCCCTAAAGTCACTCAATACTTATTTCATCCTTTATCCCTTTCATATTCAAAGTGACTTATTCCTAAGCCCCATTTTCCTATCCCTACACCTTTTATATCCCTTGATTGAAGTTCCTTATCCCCACTGTCCTATTTCCCCACAGTCCCTCCCATATCACCACTTATTTGGCAACAAAAATCAAAGACATCAAACTCTTCATATTCACCTCAGGCAACGTAGATGAAGAAGGTATCGAGGAGGCGTGAAAAGGCATAATTTTGGCTGAAGCTTCTTTGGCCTAGTGTAGTGCATGATGGAGGACACTCAGCCCAAATTTCAAGGAATTTGGGACACATTTTGTCAATTTTGAATTTTTGTGCCTAAACACAGATTTTTCCGCCCGACATGTAGCACCACTTGGCGCGTGCTTATAATTGGATGCTCTTCACGGGGAAAAATTTGCATTTATGAGTTTTTTTATCAAAATTTATGCATGCTCATGGATTACCTAAGGATTTCATCAAGTTCTGGGTTGCCTAAAGGGTCAAAAACACTCTAAAAATGGCCTTTCTGCCACTTTTTGCACACACAGGGAGCAGTGTTGGGAGATTGAACGTTTTGAGGGTCACATGGCAACCAAATTAAGAAATTCCACTTGTGCTAGAAAGTAGACAGATAGGGCTTTCCAACGAGCTATCATGAGCGCAATTTGGACTTTGGGAATGGCCTCAAAATCAGCTCCAAAATTGTGCTACGCATACATATTCCAGGCACGACGCATAGAGAATTTTGGCCTATTTTTCACTCAGCAGCTCAGAATTTCGCCTAGTCTTGGGAAGTTTCACTTTTTCATGTAATTTTTTATGTACCTTGATGTAATTTCATGTCCATGATGTAATTTTGGCACATTTTTACTCATTCTAGAAGATTCATTCACCAAAAGGTGAAATGTAAGTGAATGGATCAGTTTCCTAGCATATAGAGGCAAGTTGTTTCATGGCCTATTTTCTAGTTCCTAGTTTAGATATGGTTGAAACAGCTCCTAGAATGATGAGCTCGACCCATAGAGGCATGGGAATGGGTTAGGCTTGTCTATATCATGTAGTTCTTCAGTCATTTTCAAGGTTGGACTTTTGGGATTGCTAGCACTTCATTGTACATTTCATTCTGCAATTTTGGCAAAGGAATAGACCAGGGTTTGCAGCCCTCTTTGGGATCCTTGTGGCTCTGTGTTTTGATGGTGTTTTCCTCTATGTATATGTAGGTTCACTGATGTTTATGTGTACCATTTTCATTCTCCTTTCTTCTTAAACTGAACAAACAAGTTATAAAGGTAGAACTCATTGGTTTGCTTTGCTCTGCCTTCATTTTTGTTTATTTTTTCATGTTTTCATCTGTTTGAGGAGGAATCTTGAGACCCTATTTCCCTCTTCAGATCCTCACCGGTCTGATCCATCTGTTCACTCAATATAAATCATCAAAAATATTTCCTTCCTTACCCCAATCATAATTCTTCAAAAACTAGGCTTAATCCCCGCACCCAAAACTTCTTTTCCCTTTGATCCAACAAAAAACCCCAAAAACACAATCAAAATCCTTCACTTATATACCTAGCCTAAAATTAGCTTTTATTTCAGTCATCTCAAGCCCTATTGATTAATTTTCGTTGAGATTGACCCGGAGAGAGCCCTCTCCTGTTCTGGTAGGGCTAGCTACCATATTGAGCGTGGTTTGATGTTACCCTGAATTCTGCCTTATTTCAGCCTGAGGTAGATTTAGGCAATAACAGAGACAACATAAAACCACTTTTAGACCTCAGGATCTAGCCCTCCTGGGTCCAGAGAGGTATCTCTCTATAATAGTCAAAGTATATATGTCTTTGAGCCTCAAATTTAATATGTTAGGATAGTTATAGGCACAAGGTTTGTGTGTTTGATTTGTTTTGATTTGGTTGTTGGGAATCAGGAATGAAGGATTCAATATAATACAAGGCAATAAAAATAAGATTTAAGTCAAAGAGAGATAAATTCAGACAGTATTCAAGACCATTGGGAAAATTGAGTCAGGAAAGGGTTTACTTGTTGCTCAATATGCAGGCTTTCAGTTGGGCTAATCATCTAAAGCATTGGATCCTAAAATATAGGTGGAGTGAAACAATCAGGAAAGAAAGTGAAAGAATGAGGGTAAACCAAGTTCTGTCTATAGATCAGGTCAGAGGTCATTTAACTCCAGACCTGCTTGGACATACTCTTAGGCAACTCTCAAAGAGGGAAAGGAACAACTTGAGGGAACTTAGATAGGTCTAATTAACTAAAAAGGATCATAGTGAGACAGAGATAGAGTACCACACTCCCAGTGTTCCCAATTCATTTAATTAAACTATAACAAGAACATCTAAGAAGCAGATTCATTAACTCATACATCAGCTAGCAGCCAGTAACATCCGCTACACTCATTAAATTAACTGAAACTAATTCTCAGATAACACATTTAGCAGAAAACATTAAGGCAAGGAGACCAGAAGCATAGGATGCCTAACAAGGGAAAATCCTATGCCAGATTTCTGATGCAAGCCAGAAGAACTGAAATGGAATGAAAAAAAACATAGAGACAGAAAAACATCACCGCAGCTTTAGATCAGGATCCAAAGAAATGTGCTTGTCATATTAAGAGCGACACCAATAAGTTACAACATTTTCCAATAGCTTGAAATTTAGTTTGAAAACATACTCCTCAGCCTATCTTACACCTTTACACAGTGAGCATGTCTCAAGAGAAAAGCTTGCAATTCTCAGATATCTCATCAAAAACCATTACAATATTTTATTCACGAGTTTTATAACTGAAGAGAAGCAGAGGAGGTAGGTAGAAAACTAAATGCAACATTAACACTCAGAAGAGGAAGAGGGTCGAAGCCCATTCTGTTTTAAACTCTGAGCATTAATCTCTGGCACTCTTTGGAGGAAAGAATGGTCTTCGTCAGGCTTCATTAACTCCAGATATGTCTCTGATGCATTCTGGTTTGTTGTACTCTGTAGTACCCTTGGTGCATGAACAAAATGGTAAATAAATGACTGAATTGTCTGCCATACTTGTGAAACAAATGCTCTGGTAGCTTTGGACAATGGTCTGGGTGGAAATATCTTCTGGAGCACGACATAGAATAAAAGAAGTATGGGCAACCCGTCCTTTCCCGGGAAAAACATTCTGCTGATGTATCTGCCCTGTACTTTTGATGAAAATAGGTTTATGTGCCTTCCCAGGTCCTTTTCTGCGCTATCGGGCTCTGAAACCTGTCTTACTGAGCTCAAAAATTGTGAATCATGGTGGCGTTTAACGCTTGCATCCTACAGAACATGCAACTGGATTAAGAAAATAAATGCATATGAGGGTGGATGGAGCGGGGGGTGGAAGAAATGATAGCGCAGTGGCGGTGATTTTTAATTGAAAAATGGTGAAAATGCATTGGAATGATGAAAACAGCGTATAATAGGGTTCGGTGTAGAAACGCTTGAGGACCGTCCGATCACAGCCTGGAGGCATAAATCGACAGCGGAGATCAAAGCCGCGAAATGATATATGCAATAAGGTGGAACAAATATTGAAACACAAGACCTAAACACAAACTTTGGTTAACGGTGGAAATACATAGGAATCGAAAGAAATGTAATGAAATGCAAGGGAAGTGATCGTACATAGTGGGACCTAGTGTGGTGGAGGGTGATTAGATCTGAACCGTCAGATCGTTAGACCCAACGGACGGTCAAGATTTAGTCGGAGAATCGCAATCGCTGTGGACGAGAGGGACACACACTTTATAATATGCGATGCGATTGGGATGTGTGATGATCGTTGGATCTAGCAGAGGAATGAACAGCGGAGATTTTCTTGGAGAAATCACAATCAGAGGGGAAAAAGTGCAACACATTACAAATGTTCCGATTGCGATGGGGCGGGAAGAGCGATGACCGTCGGATCGTGGTTTTAAACAGACAGTCGAGATCAAATCGAGGGGGGGGGGGACAGGGGTGACACTTTATCGAATTCCAATTGTGATTGGGTGGAGAACGCGATGGTCGTTGGATTGGCGGGGGGATGGATGGTCGGGATCGGATCGGGAGATGGCGTGATCAGGAATCGGAGGGGAGGACTTGCGATCGATCGGAGGGGGAAGTGATCAGAAGGGAACTGCGATTGCGATCGGAAGGGAATTGTGATCAATCGCATCGCAAACACTTGCGATGGGCCAATTGGGGGACTCAACAAAGGCATTGCAATTACAAAGGTTTGCGATTAGTGCGGGCCATTTGATCCTGATAACAGATCAATGATGGATAACACATCGCGGGACTTATAGAGTAGGGAAATCGCATCAGATATTTTCGATGTAACAAAAGATTTTTCCACTCCGACAACTTCCGATTGCGATTGGCGCTTGAAGTCTAAGCACTTGGTCTCAGCGCTGGGTTATATGGGGAAAAGTTTGGAAGGGGTTGGCGGGAAAAGGGCTAAGCCCTAACATAAGGTTAAAAAATGGGTTTTTTTAGCCCTTTAAATGGATTTTAAAGCCATAGGAGGGTAACGATAGGAGGATTAAGGGGGAATTTGGCAAAACAAAGGGCAAGAGTGGGATTTCATGGGGATTTTGGGGAGATTTAGGAGAGTAAGTGGGGATTTAGGGGGAACAAAGGGGACTTTGACAAAAGGGGAAAAAGGGGTGAAATGAAGCATTCTACAGAGGTACAAGGGGCAGATAATGGCCTTTTGGAGCACAATTTTTATCATCAGCAAGGCTTACTGACTTCATAACAGCAGAGGGAAACAATCAAAGGCAGGGAATCATAAAAAGGCTTCAAGGATGATGTGATTTCAAGGGAAATGCATTCCTTGAAGGCTCATAAGACAATCTAGCCCCTTGCTTGCTTGTCAAGGAATTCATAAGGGGCTAACAGTGGCTCCACATGGGGATGGCTTCTTCTTGAAGGAGTCAAGAATTCAGAAAATGATCTTTGGTGTAGGCCAGATGCCTGCTGCTTAAGCCACTTTTCTTCTTTGATTCTCAACTGCCACAAATATGATAGATTAGCAAAACATTCCCGATAATCTACCTACCCATCCAACAATCCTAGAATTTTTTCTTCTAGGGTGCATTTGAACTAGCAGACCCTTTACATCATTTATTTTTATAACATAAAATAAACCTATTCTAAATCTACCCTTATTACTCCATGAGACCAGATTAGACTGTTGGTCTCATATGTTCTCTACCTAATCTAATATTTGATGGGATTAAACTGTCCAGCAGATTTCTTCTCTATATTCTACAACAGAAATTTAAAAAACAGTCAAACTAGGATTCGACAATCTAGTTTGTTGTAGATCCAAGGCATAAAGACAGTTGCACATGGACAGAAAATTGCTGAAAACTGAAAACAAAAATTTGAAGTCTTGAAATCTGAAGCTTGAAGTATCCTTCTTCTCTTTGTGACTCAAGTTTTGAGCATGTTAGAGTCAGTGATTTTCTTCATTTCAGCTCTGGTTTTGGGCATGTTAGAGCTGATTCTTCTTTCTTCTTTGCTGGTCCAGATTTTGAGCATGTTAGGACCAGTTGTTTTACTTTCTTTGGCTCAGGTTTTGAGCATATTAGAGCCAATCTTTTGCACATCAGAGGTTCATGTTTTAAGCATGTCTAAACCTCTCTTTTTCCTCTGTTTTTTGAAACCTTTTCTCTTTTTTCTTGAAAATAAAAAACTGCAATGGTTTGTACAATGGAAATGGAAACTGGAAATTGTAAATAAGTAGAAGTAGTGTTTGAGCATCCTGCCATTGACAATACCCCCAAACAGCTCTGTACCATCTAATTCCTATAGGAAGAAAGCATTTGGACCCACAGTGGCCTGGATGATGTATGGACCTTGCCACAAACTTTCGAACTTGTTGTGCTTTCCTTTATCCTCTCTCCTTGAGTCCCACTTCAGAACTTTGTCTCCAATTTTGAAATCAGCAGCTTTGGTTCTCTTGTCAAACAACCTCTTTGTGTTTTCCTGAACTTTGATACCTCTGTTATGGACCTCTTCCATTTTTTGCTGGAGATGAATTGTCTGGTTTATCCTTCTCACCATACTGTCTTCTTCTATTTGAATCTCTTGGACCAGCTTAATCACTGGTACCCCAAGGCTGGTAGGAAACACTGCTTCTGTCCCATAGATAAGCTGATATGGTGACATGCCAATGGACTTCTTTTTTGTAAGCCTGTCAGCCCACAAGGCATGCACTAACTTGTTATGCCATGAATTTTTGGTCTCTTCTAATAGCTTTTTGATGATGGCCACCAAGCTCTTGTTTGATGATTCAGCTAAGCCATTACCTTGCGGGTAATAGGCAGTTGAATGACCAAGTGCTATTTGATACCTGTGACAAAAATCAACCATTTTCTTGGATCCAAGCAGCATTATCGATGATTATTTTCCTTGGGCAACCAAACTGAGACAGGATATGACCTTCTAGGAACCTAATGATGACTGAATCTATGGCATTCCTAGTTGGTATGGCCTCTATCCACTTAGTGAAGTAATCTGTGGCTGTTAAGATCCATTTGTGTTGTGCAGAAGAAGCAGGGTGGATTTCTCCAAAGAAATCTAGGCCCCATTGCATAAAAGGACCTTCAACAGTGATGGGTTGTAAAGGGAGGGGAAGGAGTTTTCTCTTGCCTTCAAAAATCTGGCATTTGTGGCAGGCAATTACCATCTTATGGATGTCACTGAAGAGTGTGGGCCAATAATAACCAGCCCTGAGTATTTTGTTTGCAGTGGCCTTCCAGTTCAGGTGGCCTCCACACTCTCCGGCATGGAATTCTTGTTTAATCCTTCCTGCCTCTGCTTCAGGTAAACATTTAAGCAATAGGCCATTTGGATTTTTCCAATATAAGTTTTCATTCAGAATGCAATAGCTTCTGGCTTTTAGTTTCAGAAATCTGGCCTTGGTTTTTGACAGTTCAGGTGGAGCATTGAGGTTGGTGAGCACATAAAGGATATCAGAGTACCAAGGAGAGTTCTGAAACTTCTCCTCAACAGTGAGATCAGGTAGTCCTTCCTGCTCATCCAAGGCATTTACCATGTTAATTTCAAGGGCTTGCAGATTTGATTCAACCATTAACTTAGCTAAGCCCTGGCCTTTGATCGGTTTTGTGGGTTTTATCTCAAGGTCATATTCTAGGATCACAGCAATCCATTTTCCCCTCTTCCCATCTAGGTCTTGGGGCATAATATCTTTGACTATTATGTTAGGCACATAAGCTATGGTGTGGGAATGCAATATGTACACCCTAAAGTCCTTTAAAGCCTTAACAAGAGCGTAGGCCTGTTTTTCCATTATATTGTATTGCAAGGGTGCGTATCTTAGTGCTTTGATGAAAAAGGCAATTGGCTGTTCCATTCCCTCTGGATTTTTCTGCAGTAGGACTACAGCCACAGTATGCTCAGAGGCAAATGAAAAGATCAGAAAATCTTTAGAGAAATTAGGGCTAATCAGAACAGGAGCTTGGGTGAGTTCAAGTTTTACTGATTCAAAAGATTGTTTAGCTTAGACAGTCCATTTAACTCCTACACCTTTCTTCAACATGTTAGTCATATTCCTAAGGTGTTCAGCTAGATTGGGAATAAACCTCCTAAGGAAGTTAATCTTCCCAATGAAGGACTGTAATTCCTTGATGTTTCTTTGGTGTGTGATCTGTAGTATTCCCTCAACTCTTTGTGGGTCTATCCTAATTCCCTTTTCAAATATAATGTGGCCAAGAAGTTTTCCTTCTTGCAACCCAAATACAGTCTTTTTAGGATTCAATGACAGACCAAACCTTATACATTTTTCAAACACTTTCCTCAGATGTTTTAGATGTTCTTCTTCAGTCTTGGAATAGACTGTTATGTCATCCAAGTAAATAACAATGAAGTGCCCTATCTCATCTGAAAAATCTATATCCATTGATCTTTGGAAGGTTGCACCAGCGTTCATCAGTTCGAAAGGCATTTTTACATACATAAAGGTGCCCCATAGAGTGGTAAAGGTTGTTTTGAGTTGGTCTTCTGGGATTAATAAGACTTCGTTGTATCCTGAAAAATCATCCAGCAGGGAGATTCTCTTGGAGCCTACTACCTTCTGAAGAATGTGTTCCATTTTTGGCAAAGGGTAGTTGTCTTTGAGTGAGGCTCTATTAAGATTTATAAAGTCAATACATAATCTAATCTCCCCTGTTTTCTTTCTCACAGCCACTAAATTCGAAACCCAATCAGAGAATATTACGGGAACTATTATGCCTTCCTCATACATCTTTTTAATCTCTTTTTCCACTACAGGCAATTGTTTTGGGTTTATTCTTCGAAGTTTTTGTCTAAAGGGCTTCTGATTTTCTTTTAAGGGTATTTTGTGTTGTATGATGTTTGTGTCATAAGCCCTTAAATCTTCGTAGCTCCAAGCGAATACGTCAATAAATTCTTTGAAAAGGTCAATGTATTTCCTTTTCATGTTTGCAGGGAGGGATTTAGCCAATTTAATCATTTTGGGCTTATCTTCTGTGCCTATATTGTATTCTTCTACGTCTGACTCCACGTGCTCAATGGTGGGCTTTTTCGCCACATCATTGAAGTCAAAAAGGTCTTCTAAAGGCGCCATACCTTGAGGTATGTTCTTATCTTTGGTCTGCAGCACCTCTACTTCTTCACTGTCTGCATTTTCACACTCTGTTGTTGAATTTCCAGCTTCTTCATTCAAAGCATTTATTTCTACGTGGTGGGGTGTAGTTTCTTCCTCGTCTGAGGGTTCCTCACTTAGGCAGCTATCACTAGACATAGAGTCTGAATTGGAAAACTCAAACTCATTCCTGCCCATCAAAAAATCTTCAATTTGTTTATCCGCCTCAAATACCTGCCATTATTTTTCATTGTCCAGCACTGCAGGTCTGAATTTGGTCTGAATGATGATTTGTTGGTCGCTTGGAGTCTTAGGGTATGAACTAGCTAGGTAAGCTAATCTGTTTGCAATGACGTTTTGATGTCTAGGAACAAACACTAATTCATATTCAACAAATGTTTTCGATATGTCCACGGCATCGTTCCTATATGCTCTCAACCTGGGGTGTTTGGCTGTGTATTCACCATTCACCTGTTTTATAACCAGCTCAGAGTCTCCCTGCATGACTATCTTACGAGCCCCTAATTTCTTCAACAAATTTAAGCCTAGGATCGGGGCCTCGTACTCTACAATATTATTTGTGCATTTGAAATGCAGATTGTAGGCATGACTTTCCACGTAATCACTCTCTATGTTATGTAGCCACACCCCAGCTCCGGCAGTTCTCTTGGTGCATGACCCATCAAAGTTCATTACCCATAGGGGTTCATTTTTCATTTCATTGTCACTTCCTTCTCTACAACTGGGTTCACCATCATGTAGTATTATAGGGGTTGCACTAGGCTGTGGGTCGTTTTGTTTTTCGTCATGTGTGTGGAAATCAGAGGGGTGACTAGTTGGCTGATTGCATTCTGTTTCTGGTTCACTTTGCGTCATTGTTTCAGTGTACTGTTCAAAGTTTTCTACGTCTTCCTCCACTGAGTCTAGGGTAGCCATTATGTTTAAGTCCATTGGCTCTATTTCATCATGTGTATCTTTTCCTGTATCTAAATTTTCAGATTCTGGTTCCCCCAAAGATTTATCATTGCAGAGGATAAAGGAATCCAGGTCTGTATGTACAGAGTATAGAGGAGAATTTTCAGGCTTTTCAGGGCTACTAACCAGGAATTTCATTTTTTCCTCCCTGTACAATCTTCTAAGTTGGCAAAAGATTGGGATTGTGGCATAAGCCCGATCCATCTGCATTGTCCCTTGCAACTTAGCTCCCCATGATCTTGATAATAACATTCCATACTTGGGTGGCACATCTGCCAGCACAACATCCATGACCATACACTTTGTTGGAATCTGGGCAAGGCTCACACATAAATCTTTGATCAGGCCAAGACACTTTACTCTGCTAGAGTCAAAAGAATATAGGTCTTTATAGGGATGGGTTATCTCTAGGCCTAGTCATTCCATCACCACTTTAGGAATTAGGTTGTGTGATGCCCCAGAATCATGCATTGCATTGTGGAGAATCTTATCATGGATGTTGAGACTGATATAGAAAGGTGGTACTACCCCTTCCTGAAACTTTCGTTCTATCTTTGGACCAAATAGAAGGGAAGGTTGATCATCACTCAGATTTACAGTGTCACTGTTCTAACCTAAGTTTAATGCTTTCAAAATTTGGCCTTTATATACATCCTGAGTGGCCAGCTCAGAGAGTGGGACAGAGATTTTAATTTTTGCAATTTCGCTCTCCAAATTCAAAGTGGACTGACTCTTTGGAATGTTCAACTCCGTTTTGTTAGCCACTACCTTAGTGGCTGAATCAGTGTGCTGATTCTCGTTATGTACAGTGTTTGTGATAGTTTTTTCAGGAGCACTAACTGTAGTGTCAGTGCTGGTAGTTGGTTTACCCTGTGTATCAGTGTTTTGGTTGTCTTTTCCTTTGTTCTTCCCAGAACTCTTAGCTGCTGATTTGTTACTTTCAGCAGTTTCTTTAGAAGTTTTCTCAGGTCTTTTCTTGATGGTGACCTCAGAAGCCTTTGGTTTGGCAGATTCTTGACTCTTTTTTCTTCTAATTTCATATTTTTCCCTGACCTGCATCATGGAATTTTCAAATCCCAACCTGTAATCCTTAGTTTCTAACCATTCCTCATCCCAACCAGAGGGTGAGGGCAGATCTACTTCTGTGTAATAGTTATGGATTAAATCCTTTGTTTTGAACATGTTTATTGTGTTACCCTCAGACTCTTCTATGATTCCCTCATCTTCATCTAAAAATTTTTCTTGGAATGGGGGAATAACTTGCTGATCTGATTCTCTTTGTCTGTTGGGAGTGGCATTGTTTCTTCTAAAGTTTTGGTTATGGTTATGGTTTTGATTTTTGTTTTGGTTACTAACTGAGACAACCATTTTTTCCACCATTTGGTATAGCTTATCCACCCTTTTAGACATATGGTCATGATTTGGGTCAGACATGGAAGCTATATTGTCATCTCTATATGTTACCCTTTTCTCGGCTCTTAATCTTGCTCTTTTCTCAATCAGATTAGCCTGTACACTCACTACACCTTTTTGCATGTCTTCCAATGTGCTGTAATCTCTTTCCCTAAGCTGGTAGGCCATGTCAGCATCAAAGCCTTCGGGGTATTTCGCTAGGGCCATACCTTGGGGAGGTTTCATGTGTGGAGGGAGAGCATTGTAAATGCTGTTAAATCTCGTTGTGTAATCATGGACAATCTCTCCTACATTTATTTTAAGTCTCATATATTCTGCTAGGAGTTGGCGGGGTTGGATTTAACCTCCCATTTTTTTAAGAAAGTTTGATATAATGCTACCCGGAGGTAGGCCTTTAAACCATTTCTTCACATCACCCCCTAAGCTCTGGGCGCAAAGAGTCTCATTTTGACCGTATCATCATCTATTTCCATGTAGTCAAAATAATATTCCATCCTATCTACATGGTATTGGGCTGTGGTAGACTCTTTTGCAGTGAAGTGTGGGATATTTGATTGATAATCATTGGGTAAGGGTACCAGAGGCTGGGGTAAAACCAAAGGTGCATACCAGGCTGCCATAATGATGTTCTGATGAGGTAAAGGGAGCACTGAGAATGACGTAGAATAATGATGTTCTCGAGAAATCCACATAGAACAAAAACAAGATGGGCAACCCGTCCTTCCCCGGGAAAAACATTCTGCTAATGTAGAAAAACCTGCTATATATTAACTTATGCATATCTGTATCCTCTGGTCGTCTATGACGTCTTTGACCTGGTAGCTTGCCTTGAAAAACTTGGTTTAAGGCTCAAAGATCTTTGTTTTCATGCCTGGAACTCTCTGCCACTTCATTAATACCTCTTTCAGTGAAAACTTGCCGTTGTATCAACACTATGCAATCATGGTGGCATTTCAACTTCTGTACCGGAGGACGGGCGGAGTGATAGCGCGGCGGTGGTAACAGTGGTTTAATATGAAACAATGGTGAAAATGCTTTGATATGGTGTAACAGTGAGTAAATAAGGTTTGACCGAAAACCACGTATGGACCGTTCGATCATGGCTTGGAGATGAAAATCAATGGTGGAGATCGAACAACAGGACGATATACAAACAGCGGGTGGAACAAATATGAAACATAAGACCTTTAATGAAAAACATAAAACTTTGGTTATCGGTGGAAATACAAAGGAATTTGGACGAAATGTAATGAAATGTGAGGGGAAAGATCGTACATGGTGGGACCCAGTGTGGTGGAGGGTGATTAGATCTAAGCCGTCAGATCTTCGGATCCAACGGACGGTTGAGATTAATTCGGAGCATCGCAATTGGAAAGGGGCAGGGGAAACACAATACATAAGTTCCGATTGTGATTGGGAAAGGGGATGCGATGACCGTTGGATCTACCCGGGAATCAACGGTGGAGATGTGGATCGAGGGATCGCAATCGGAGGGGATACAAAGGGGCAAAACCAACAAACTTCTGATTGCGATTGGGCGGAGACATGCGATAGCCGTTGGATCAGCGGGAAGACGGACAGCCGAGATCGGGGACGGAGGTGGCGGATCAATGCGATCAGAAGATGAGATGCGATCGGGCGGGCGATCGGAAATCTGAGGGAAGAGTTTGTGATCGGAAGGGAAATGCAATTGTGATGATCGGAAGGGAGCTGCGATCAATCGGATCACAAACATTTGGGATGGGCCGATCGGGGGACTCAACAAAGGCGTTGTGATTACAAAGGTTTGCAATTAGCACGGGCCGTCTGATCCCGATAACAGATCAACGATGGATAACACATCGTGGGACTTATTGTAATAAAACAATCGCATCGGACTTTCTCAATGTAACGAAGGGATTTTCTCCTTCGACAATTCTGATTGCGATTGGTGCTAAGGCACTAAGCGCTTGGTCTTAGCGCAAGGGTATGTGTGGGGAAGTGGTTAAGGGGCTTGCGGCAAAGGGGCTAGGCCCTTAATATAAAGTTAAAAAGTAAGTTTTGGCCCATTTTCAATGAATTTTAAGGCCCACAAAGGGTAAAAATAAGGAGGAAAAGGGGAAATTTAGCCAAACAAAGGGAAAGGGTTGGATTTCATGGGGATTTTGGGGAGATTTAGGAGGGTAAGGGGGGACTTAGGAGGGAAAAAGGAGGACTTTGTCAAAGGGAGAAAAGGGGTAAAATGGGACATTTTACAGAGGTACAAGGGGCAAGTAAAGGCCTTTTGGAGCATAATTTTTCATCAGTAAGGCTCATTGACACCATAACAACAGAGGGGAATAGTCAAAAGGCAGGGAACATAAAAAGGCTTCAAGGATGATGTGTTTTCAAGGGAAATGCATTCCTTGAAGGCTCATAAAACAATCTAGCCCCTTTCTTGCTTGTCAAGGAATTCACAAGGGGCTAACAGCGTGACAACAATATCCTTTTGCAATGGTGTGTTATTAGAATATAACTTGCAATTTAGCATTTCTATTCCCCATCGCATGGAATTGTAAATTGCGGAATCACATCGAGTATTTTGGGCACACTCAAATAAGTCCATTAGAGGAATTTGTATATTTTTGTTTGATTGAATCCATTATTGTTACGAATCAAATTACATCTATTTAATTGGAAACAATCACAATTGTTGTTCAAATCTATGAGGTTCATTGACTGCATTCCTAACCGAACCATAAAATTTATTACACAACATCCATATATTTGATTTGAAATTTTCGAAATATTTTTTTCCTCAATTAAAAATCATAATTCCATGGCATACTTAGAACCACTATGATTTGAGTAGGTGACTCATGATTTGGTTTAGCGTTCACTTTTCTAGCTGTGGCAAATCACATTTTTTGCATTGAGACTAGAATCTAGCTTTGCGATTTGCGATAAAACCTTCTCTCTCCTTAGGTCTCAAGTTTAAACCCTAGTCTTCAGTGGCTTTGGAATTTAAAATGCGACCAACAAAGAACCATAAATTTGTGATTTTCCCAGGATCCTAATTTGTGACTAAATCATGGCTTGAAATCAAAGATTGTGACTGTTGGGGTTTAAAGGCAATAAGCCCTCAGGGGCTTAAATGCCTTGTAGTGTAAAAAAGGGTGTTTTAGACAAAAAAAAACAGGGATTTTCAAGACTAAAACAGGGTTCCGATAGGTGGAATAAGGGATTTTAAAACCAAATAAGGAGAAATATAAGGTTTAAAAAGGGGATTTAGGAAGGTTTAGAGGTTAAATGGAGGGTTAGAGATAAATTTTGTGAAGGGAATAAGGGTGACAAATGGGGAATTTGTGGGAATGGAAAGGAGAAAATGGAGGCCTTTTAAATCAGTTTCTTCCACAAAACAATGAGGCTCATCAATGGAAACAGTAGTGAAGATTTATCCAAAGGACAGGAGACACATGAAGGATTCAAGAATGATAGATTTTCAAGTGAAATGTTTCTCTTGAAGACTTAGAAACATATTTAGCCACCTGTTTTCTATGCCAAAATTTTATAGGTGGCTAACAGTGGCTCCACATGGGGATGGAATCTTCTTGAAGGTGTCAAGAATCTCAGAAATAATCTTTGGAAGTAGGCCGGGTGCCTGATACTTAACCATCCCTTTCTTCTTTGATCAACTACCATAAACATGATGGATATTATGTCAGCAAAAAACATCTTCTCAAACAACTACCTACCCATCCTATTGTCCTAGCATTTTTTCTTCAAGGTGCATTTAGACTTGCATACCTTTCACATCATCAATTTTTTTTTATTGAAAGAAAAAATAATCTAATTCTACCCTTATTCCTCCATGAGACCAGATTAAACAGTTGGACTCATAGCTTCTCTACCTAAACTACTATTTTTCAGGATTTAACTGTCTGACAGATTTCATTCTCTACATTCTAAAACAGAAATTGAAACACAGATAAACTAGGATTAGACTGTCTGATTTGTTGTGGGTCCATGGCATAAAGACAAGTTGCACATGGACTGAACTTTGTAGGAATTAAAAACAAAATTTGAAGGCTTCAGATCTGAACATCACCAGCATCCTTCATTATTTTTATGACTCAGATTTTGAGCTTTTTAGAGTCACCTTCTTTCTTCTTTTCAGCTCTGGTTTTAATCTTGTTAGAGCTGCTTCTTCTTCTTTTCTCTGTTGGTTCAAGTTTTGAGCTTGTTTAAACCCTTCTCTTTCTATTTTTGTATTTTTTGAATTTTTTTTCAAAGCAAAAATCAACCACTAACTAAATGCTCACAGGCTGAGCTTATTGAGACTCCTACCTATCCTATCCTAACTTGGCAATATATGATGCTCTATGTGATACAATAGTGCCAGTGCAGCCAGTTAAGCATTAAAAAAAATGGATAGAAAACCTGACTGCTTGTCAGAGATAACCATAGGGTACTTTGAATGTGGGTCTTCAAAGCCAAGGCCACCACCAGTGGTGACCACTTCTGATGTATCTAGCTCTTGCAAAGGGTCAATGCTTGGGAACTTGAGCCAATCAGAGCCTCCATATATTCTGCCATAGGATCAGCAAAAGCATGATATACAATTTCTTCCTTTAGGCCTCCCAAGACTGGTAGGCTATCTACATCCTTGACAACTTTGATCACTGCATCTTCAGTGTGGTTCTTGAAAGCACAATCATCCTTTTCCTGGTTGGGAGTATTTGGAAGGTAAGTTCCAACCAGGATTGATTCTTCTTCCACTGGATCAAGAAAAAGATCACTTTGAGAAAGAAAATATCCCTCATTTTCATTGTAATCTGAACTGGAGGACTCATCATATTTGGCAGTGATGTCCTCTTGTAACCCTGATAGGTTCTGCTTGAGTGGACTGAACTCCGTGAAAAAACTAACATATTCTTGAGCAGGGGTTTCTTTGACTACCTCAACCCTTTCAGGAGAAGGTTCAGGATATTCGACTTGCTTAAGAGTTTCTTCATTGCTTTCTTCCTCATCCTCAGAGCTAAAAAGCTGCTGAGTTCCACCCTTATGGAAATTAAAGTTGATGATCTGAGATAAAGAAGAGTGAAGATTCAATGAATCTTCTCCTGCTACTATAATTTCATAACTTTCTTCATCAATATCATAGACAACCTAACTTGGCCAATTACTTTCTTGAAGTTGATGGACAAAATATTCCTCCCACAAATCTATTGATGATGGTCCTGCAGTATTAGCTTCTATTTGGAAAAAATCATCATCATATAGATCAAAACTAGAAGAATCAATAAGCAATGTCACCAATCAAACCTACTGGATTCTCAGCAAGTCTTTCTTCAAAATAATCTGCAAGTTCATTTTCTGATCTAAAATCTTGTTTATCATACATGCTTTGCATGTTGCTTATGTCTTGCAGTGATCTGGCTTGTTTTGTCTGAGGATAAGGTGTGGGTCTTTTCGAATAAGCCTTTCTAGTTTCACCCTCATATTCTTCCTCCTGTATGTTTATCAAGCTTTTGGCTGTCTCTATAAGTTTTTCCAGCTTGGCTTCTGCAAAGATCAGCTTTCTTTACTCTGCTTGGTCCTTCTTTATTGCGTTTAATCTTTCCTCCCTGTACCATATGTTGTATTCGACAGTAATTTCTATGTTTTGCATTTCTTCCAGGATAGAAGGCTCTCTTTCTCTTATATGGAATTCTACCTTAGGGTTAAAAGAGCTCGGATAGTGCAATAGGGCCCATCCCAAAGGTGGTTTTATACTAGTAGGTATTGCATTGTATACCTTATTGAACCTGGCTAAAAAGTCTTGTACTATCTCTCCTGGTTGTCTTTTCAAATTCTGGTACTCTTCTAGAATGAGGAAAACATTTCCTAGGACTGCCCATTTATCAAGGAAAACTTGAGTGAACTGATGAAAATTGATAATGCTTGCAGTAGGAAGGTCTTTAAACCAACTCTTAAGCTTTCCTTGTAATGATAAGGCAAAAATTCTAATACGCACATCATCTTCTTCTATCTCAAATAGGTCAAGTAAATCCTTAAGACTTTGAACATGTTGCTCAACAATGATCTTTTTATTCTCTCCATCAAAAAGGGGCAGCTTATTTGTAAGTCCTGCAGGAAGGGGCTGGAAGATAAGAGGAAAAAATAGAGGCTTATATATTTCTATGACCTTTGTGGGTGTAGGTAGTGCAACAAGAGACCTATGACTGCTTGAAGTTTCATTAGGGGTGAGGGATACAACATGAGGCTCTTGTTTCACTAGGTTTTTCATAGTTGTATAGGTCTGCTCATGGTCTGAAAACTGAGGCTTGAGATATTTCCCATAATCAGTGTGGATCTCATCTTTTTACACTTGATCCGGCTTAAAGTAGGATAGAACGTAGTTGTAGATAAAAGAAATGAGTTCTTGAAACCAAATCAGGCCTGGATGTTCTATCCTTCTAGAATATCTGGCCATGTTACAGGTTCTTCCTCCAGTGGAGTCTTTAGGTCTATTAGGAATTGTGGAGTCGTTAGGTGGAGGATTTTCAATGTTTAAATGAGGGTTGTTTTCCACCATCAACAATTAATTACCAAGCTAGGCTAATTGGTCTTCTTCCCCAGTGGAGTCGCCATTCTATTGGGGTTTAAAGGCAATAAGCCCTCGGGGGCTTAAATGCCTTGTAGTTTAAAAAAGGGTGTTTTAGACCAAAAAAACAGGGATTTTCAAGACTAAAACAAGGTTCTGATAGGTGGAATAAGGGATTTTGAAACCAAATAAGGAGAAATATAAGCTTTAAAAAGGGGATTTAGGAAGGTTTAGAGGTTAAATGGAGGGTTAGAGAGGAATTTTGTCAAGGGAATAAGGGTGAAAAATGGGGAATTTGTGGGAATGGAAAGGAGAAAATGGAGGCCTTTTAAAAGCAGTTTCTTCCACAAAACAGTGAGGCTCATCAATGGAAACAGTAGTGAAGATTTCTCCAAAGGACAGGAGACACATGAAGGCTTCAAGAATGATAGATTTTCAAGGAAAATGTTTCTCTTGAAGACTTAGAAACATATTTAGCCACCTGTTTTCTATGCCAAAATTTTATAGGTGGCTAACAGTGACCTATACCATACTTTTAATCCATGACCTACCATGAATTTGACCCGCTTTCTCCCAAAGGTGAAGTCGCATTTTAGATCTCTAGTGGAGATGAAAATTAAAGATGCGAATAGTGTGGTTGTGGCCAAGGAGACTTGTTCACCTAATCACATTGTGCCTCGAGCTACCCTATCACAAAAATTCATAAGAATTGGCTTGTACAAATTCAACATGAGTTAGATCGACCTATGTCATGGTAGGCTGTAATCAACTAGAAATTCCAAAACATCTAATAAAGTACAATGACTATATGACAATATAAATACCTCCAAATTCATCCATTGGATTTTTCACGAGTGTATCACCTCATGCCCAACCATGCAAAAATTATTATATTCCCATATACGCGAAATAATCAAATCTTTACACCATATTCTCCACAACATACTATTATAGATGTGGTATTATGGACTACAATGATTGCATGATACATTTAGAGTGGGTATGTTGAGGAGGCGTTGGAGGTTTGGTCACTATATACTCCTTGAAGTAACTGAATTGGGGGCATTGCAACATGGAATAATGATTCATGGTTATGCACAAAATGAAAGTTTTGAGTTAAACAATTTTGGAGAAATTATTTGACAAATCTTCATAAATTGCATGCACATTTTTCAGCAAGTTGCCCAAAAGAATTTGGTTTTAGTGAATGTTGTGATTGGAGTTTGTCGCCAAAATGGACATGTTAATGAGGCTATCCATATTTTTAATTAATACAAGGTTAATTATTATTTTCTAAATGCTACTGTTTGCCACATTTGCAATGGTGACACCGTGACAAAAAACAAAACAAATGAGAAATATTTAGGACTTTACCCAACATTTTGAAATACCTTAGAATTCAAATTAATATTAGATTCACCTAATGTGATTGACGAGGGGGATGTAGTGACATTTTTTTACGTGTTCAATAATTTTTTTGGATGAATCACCCAGATGAAGGGAAAACATTACTCTTTCTTCATGCAAAGAACGCGTTGAAAGCTAAGGATTTTGAAAAGGAAACATGGCAGTTTTTGAAGGATGTATTATGGTAGCATAGGCTATATGTAATAGGAAGGATTATAAAACTACTTAAAGAGTTAAGATGAAAATTACGTATGAAAAACTAAAGGAATTAGTTCTAGGGTTGTGCTTGAAGCATTGGTTTTGGGTTGGATATGCATCATCGTGTTCTTCCGATTAGTGTGTTGAAGACATAGATACAGGTTGGGAGACATATTCAATCATATTTTTTTCCTCTTAGATACACCCAAGAGAGTTCATTTTTCATCCAAAACAAAATTTTTGATTATTATTATTGAAATCAATGAGGGTGTATTCACTACAAATGAACACAAAGTTGTAAAGAAAAAGTACTTGAAAGCTGTTGAAAAATAGAATAATTATGATAAACAGAAGGAGGATCCTCTTCCTAATGAAAAATATGGTTATCCAAAAGTAGATTTGAAAAGTAGGGATCTTGAGGTAGAACTACATGCCTCTTGGCACTACACGAAAGAAGCTACATTTAGCATCTGCTCTGTTACATTTCATGATTAAGAATGGGGAACACCTGTGCCCATTGAAACTACAAGGTATTTATAATTTTGGCCTAAGAGGCGTTATCCAAGAGGTTTTATATGTTGGTATATGGATGATGGATAAGCCCTGGGTATTTTTCATAAAACACTAATTGATGGAGTAATTATTCAGTTATGCCCTGGCTCCTGTGCAAGATATGCATACCTCGATGATACTGCACCATATAAAAGGACTATAATAGGGTCCAAAATTGGTATTTTATTTTCATGAATGTGTCATATTTCCAGAATTATTCTCTGACTGCAAATGTATATGAGTGAGGTAATTTTCTTGCTTGAAGGTAAATGGAGGGAACATGATTATTTATTGAAAGAAATACAATTTAGAAGATGTTGAGCATTTTTGGTTCACTAATACAAAATGGATAATTAGTTACTAAAAAAATGACTAAAATTATCATATAAAAGATTATTTTTTGGTCGGTGACCAATAGTAGCTAATTTACAGTATCTTATAACGTGAGAAACTTTAGTCGTTTTTAGCTTAGTCATTAATTTAGTCATTGATTTGGTCATTGATTTAATCATTGATTTGGTCATTAATTGCCACAATTAGTGACCAAATATTCAACAAAATATATTACTAAATGATATTCCAAGAAAACCAATTAATGACCAAAATGTTGGTCGTGTTATAAGATGATGTAAACTATCTACTAATGTCACATATATGAAAACTTTAGTCATCGTTTGAAAAGAATTAATGACCAAAGAAATATGCATAAATTTTGGTCATGTTATAAGATACTGTAAATTAGCTACTAATAGTCGTATATATGCACAATTTGGTAATAATTTGTAATCACAAATTTATCATTTGCGGTAGTCATTTATCTTTTGTTAGTAGTTTCATATTCATTATATGAATGACTACTTTAGTAGTTTATATTTATTTCATTTACTTTCATTAACAGTCGTTACAAGAAACTAATGTAGTCGTATATTCATTTTATTTGTGTTCGTCATTAATAAACATAAACTACTCATTTAGTAGTTTTAGATTGATTGCATGTGTTAATTATTAATCAACATAAATTAATCAGTATGATTTTGCAACTAAATTAAAAAAAATGTCATATAATGTACACGTTCATCTAATATGAAAACTCAAAGATACATATGTTAATTACAATGCTAAGTAATATCAAGTGCAACTATAAATAATTCCAACCACATAAATTATATTATATAAAATGTCAAGTATTATAATATGAGTTTCCAACTTAATATTGGCTGGAGTAAAATTTACACATGAAATATTGTTTCATCACTTCAAAACATTATCATTGCATTTCGAAGGCATTGTAGGTGAATTCACCAACTCTGAAGACATGACCATAAGTCTCTATGTGTGTGTCTTATGCGAGATATTGGCTCTATGGGCACCACTAGACCAGTTCTATTCTCTCTCTCTTTAATTTGATTTTTTTTTTATCTAGTGTTATTGTTCTCCTCTTTCTTCAATTCCCACTTCTTACCATCAATACTGAGTTCCTTTTATGAAAAATAAAAAAATAAAGATACAATGCAGAGTATAAGACATGAAATTTGATGAAGACTCGAATATAAAATAAAGTAAACTATAAAGGATTTATATGTTATATAATTCAACATCAACAATATTGTTAATGCAATTTTTCCCATAAAAGCAAGAAAATCGAACAAGTTTTCTTCAGTTCCGAAATAGTGGCCACTATGTGGCTAGATGACCTGTATAAAGAAAGAAAATAAAGCACCACCATAGAATAAATTTTTTACCTACTGTGTTCTCAGTGTACAACATTTGTTGATGAAATGTTATCTTCAACTAAAGTAATAAATGAAAATAGATGCACACATTTCTATCCCAATATTTTGAATTCCCATGCTTATGGTACATTTCAGTTTTGATTCTATCCAACATTATCAAACACAAAAGAGCTAGCAATTTCTACTAAGAATGTCTCATGCTCCACTTTTGTAGTTGTATCGTTTCCTCTAGCTATCTTTAAGAAGCAGTGACACTTCTACAATAAAATTGGTCAGTAGAAATCTAATGGGTGGAGCAAAGTATTGTTGACAAAGGATTACAATCAGAAACAAAAAAAAAAAAAACGACAATACTTTGTAAATTGCGATACTAACTGGGAATACAACTTCAATATAGTAATCTTCAATTGTCAACGTACTATTCTAGGGGAAAAGGAATATTATTCAATGAAGCCAACAAATTATGTATGCCCCTTTTCTTCCTTGTAATTAATTGACCAAGATTAACACATGCAATTTCCTTTTAGAATCTCTGAAATGATTCTATAAATATTCAAAACAAACTTAATGTTACTCATTCACTTTTGTTTGATGCAGATAAAACTGAATATGCTAACATGTTTTTGAGCTAGAGAGTTCTGTAATTCATCGTGTCCAAAATCATTTCTTATTGTCATGAATGCTCTTTTTTAATGATTAGGAAACAAACCTAGATTTGATCAGAAAACATATTTTTTAAAATATATTCCATTTTTCTAATTCAAAGCTAAATTTCCTTCCAATTTATGACGTTCAAACAAACTATAATACTTTTCCTTTAACAAGTCATTGTTGTAATATACTACTAAACAAGAAAATACATAATGAAGTTATTAGTGGTGGAATACTAATAAATCACAAATACAGACAAGAAATAACACCACTATGTCCTAGGCATGCCAAGTATTTATCCTCTTCATTGGAAATATTACTTCATGAAAAAATCATATTTGACAAAGGGAAATTTTCTGAAACTAACCAATGCCAGTGTATCCAATAACATCGAAATTTCTATTGGCATGCCCTCAAAATGTGTGGAAGTATCAATCAAGTGTATGCACTTCCATATACACACTCCTATTTCTTCATGTGTCTTTGTAGGAAGCCCTCAAGTTCGATACTCCTACAAGTAATACTACAAATTTATAGCTCTAAAGGAACTCAACTTTCAAATAGATGGATTTATTGTATCTTGGTTCTAAATGATAGACACGGTGATGGAAGCATCAACTGATCCTAAGCTCAATTATATGTCTCTATGAAATAACATTAAGGAAATTGTTTCTATAAAGCTTTAGGTCCAACTCAACATGGACAAAGAAGAAAGGCTTGACTTAAAATCGGGCAAGATTTAAGAGTCAATTCAAGAAATTTGGTCAAAAGAAAATAACTTGGACAAAATTTTTATTTTTTAATTGTTAAGTTTTACCTGATTCTTGCCTAGGCCCAAGTCAGATCCTCAAATAGTTATGCTCGAGTCTAAGTTATATGTTCAAGTTAAGCTTCGACTCCATCTGATCTACTTAGATTAAGATCCCAGTTGAGTCATACTAGCCAATTTAACTCGGCTAAGTCTGGTAACTATGACTACAAGTATCTTTACCAGTTAAGGTAACAATAGCCCAAACATGATATGAAAAATAAATACAATGTGATGAATCATTTCTTATGATTTAAGATTGATACATTTCAGATGATGGAAATTTTATGTTATCATGTCTGGATAGGGTTGATAAGGATATAGTTAAATGTTTAAAGGTTGAAGGCTGTCACAAATAATTGTACTTTAATTCAAGATCAGTTGGTTTCCTATGAACAATTTTTCTTATACTTAAAGGACCATTTATTGCAGATGTATTGGAAAAGGTATAAAAAGGTTTGCATTAGGTCATTTTTTAGTTCAGATATCAACTCCAATGAACAATGTACTTTAGGAATATAACAACATGAGTTTCCAGAATTACTATACAATATTTAAGTGGCTTAATAGTCACCGCCTTGAGATCTTATTGCCAACATAAAAGGACAATGTATAAATGTGTACTAGACAAAATGATAATATAATATGAAGTTCCCATAAGTGTTGTTAACTGTGATTATAATTATATTATTGTTGATTTTAATTTTACTTTAGATTCAATGGTTTTCCAGCTTGAATGAACACCTTTTTTTTTATCAGGTTTTACATGTACATTACAGTTAGGTAAAAGGTAAATGATTCTCAGGAGTAAATCACAACATAAAGTACTAAAACATAATTAATAAATTTGCAGTTCAAAAGATGCTACACTGTGACTTATTGAACTGACTCATATATTATTCAATCATGGTCTTGCTTATCTTTATTTTGTAATGAGGGCTACAACCAGATTCTAGGAAAAAATATAGTAGGATTTTTTTGGGTAACTTCCAGATTTGTAGAACAAACACAAGATGAATTTAAGTAAAGCTTTTGTATGAATTTAAGATGGTAATTTTTCCTTTTATTTCCCTTGGGAAAATGGGGTTTAATAAATTATTGATAAGTTGTTTTATTGAAAGTATGAGGATGACTGAGGTTGTAAAATACAAACCTAATTGTACCTATCCTTATTAAAATTTCCAGATATATATCAAGTGAGTTTGCTATCATAGACAAACTCTAAGATTATGAGGTGTAGGTATATCAAGAATTTATTATCTATGTGTGCTACCATGCATAGAGAGATACATAAACAAATGTGATGAATCCTAAATAAATACAATGTGATGAATCATCATCTGAAGTGTATCAATCCGCTCATCCCAGTTTTAGTTGATTTACAAAAGTCATTTCCAAAATGACCAGTTAGGACTTCTGTTGAATTGACTATTCATTCCATGCTAAATAAAATTATTTTTAGCTGGTTGATGATATATTATCAAAATCGTTACCATACATCAAAATAGTAAAAAGGGCATTGAGATTCATTACAAGTGCTACAACTCGAACAATGGTGACAACATCATACTATATTTTCTATAAATGTTAAGAGATTATGACTTGTTTGATGGTTTTTGTCTCTCGATCTGCTTGCCTTGACACAGAGCCCATGTCCCATAATTTATTGGATTTAGTAATATTTGGTTCGGTTAGGTCTCTGTAGTTTGCAATATTTGCAAGAACAAACGCTGCAGAGCCAAAATCAAAACCACTTTGGAATCCTAGAATCTAGCCCTCCTGGATCCAGGGATCTCTCTATATAAGTGTTTTCAAAGATATGATCTTTAAGGTTTATGATATGATATTAGGCTAGCTATAAAGCACAAGGGTTTTGTTTGTTTTGGTTGGAATGGATATCATTAAAAAGAAGGAAGTATTTTGAGGGATAAAGGTATGAGTAGGTTGAAAATGGTTCAGCTGATAAGATAGGTAAGAAACAGTGTCAATCCATTGGGCTATGGAGTCACAAAATGATTTAATTGCACAACAAGTTTCAAGAGTGGTCTATGGGGCAAGTCATTCTGGTTGGGAC
>MU968382.1:26039259-26469226 GCA_034641835.2 Pinus albicaulis | reverse complement strand
TATCATGGTTTATCATATAATTCCATTTTATAATTATTTATGCTCTTATGGATAAATATTATTTATTTTCCTTTATTTTTAATAAATTGATGATTATTATGCATGGTTTTACCAATGATGGGTTATTAATAAATTTTTTGTAACATCACTCACCATTTTAGCCTCCAAGATATTTTCTAGATTGCAGATTTGATCTCCAACTCATCATAAAATATTCCAACTCAGAAATTCGTTGGAATAATAAGTGATAGTTTTGCATTGGACGTTTTGGGAAAATGGAGAAGAATATGGAAACTCCGAAACATGGGTTTTGTCTAGAACGAACCAAATTAGCTTTACGAAGAGCAGTTTTCTCAAATTCGGTCCGTATTAAGAGAAACAGAAGGTTATCAGAAGACGACTTTCTCAGATTCACTGTTGCAGCCGTTTTCCAAATTATCTCAGTTGCAATACCAAATTCGACCTGTTCCTGTTGAATGTTGATGGAAAGATATTTCAAATATGATCTTGCTGGTCAAGTTTTTGTGAACAATCCAATTTTGTTATGGGAATCATTTTTTAATCATCTCTCTTGTAACTTCTCTCTGCTCTCTATGTATTTAAATGAAAAACAGAGAATGGGATTATTATGAATTATTATGGGATTGTTATGGGATTATTAGATTAGAGATGATAAGAGGACATAGCAGAAAGCGGGGAATGTAAATCAAACCATATCATGTATTGTGTCGTGTATCTTTCATTTACGCATCACTTGTAATGAACATAACGTAGTTCTGAAAGACAGATTTGTATTGTAATTGCTGTGATGATTAATACATAGTTTGCATTGCTGTTCATTCATTTATTTTGGAGTAACTAAGTAGTATTCGCTGGTGGCTAAGGGCCCGGTCTTCGGTGAATTTCGCTGCTACTCTTTGTGCTATACCTTTCCATTTACTGCAAGTATACTATGCTTTTCTGCTTTACAGTGAATTGTTTTTCATGATTTAGATTTCTGCATTTATTCCTCTACATGCGCATTTCCAATTTATTAGTTGTTTGTTAAAAATAATCAGTTTTGATTATTTAAAGTATAGACTATTATTTATATTACTTTCCTTTTGTCTGATTGTTTAGATCTAGCTGAAAGAGCTCAGTTAATGCTTCAGTGCTCTTAGTTGATTTAATTATTTGAATTAGAGAATGAATCACAGTTTTTGGATTATAATGCATAGATGAATCACTTTCTTTAAAGCTTGAGATTTATGATTGCATCCTCTTACTCTTGTATTGAAATTAATAGATTATCTTAAATCATTACTCTCTAGGTTTATATCTTGCACATATTGTGTACACTCTTGAAACAAAAATACTTATCCAGGTTGATAATTAGTGTGAGGCAATTAGGAGTTTTAAAAGACACCTTTTAGCACCCAACGACCATCTATATCTTTATCCATATCATTAACCTTTGAGACAACCCTCTTGGGCTGAGGAGGCTAAGCCTCAGTTAAAATATTAGGTTTGAAATAGCTACATGAGATTGTCTGATCAAGCGGCCTATCAGTTCCAATTTTGTGATAACAATAAGGATAAGGAACTTGATGACGAGCCGACGCAATATAAATGTGAGAATGGAAAAAACGATGTGAGGCCATTGGTAATGGCGGAGCTGAGGTGAAAACATAGACAAATAAGGTGGGGTGGGTGGGATGCAAGTCCATGTGCTCACATTGGTGACCATACTGGGGAAGGAAAAGTGTCAAATATTCCCTTGTTGTACCATTAGTTCTTCAAATTCTTGGCTTGTTGATGATAGGTCTAAGATATCGTTGAGGCTGATCTGAAAAAGTTGCAAAGCAAACAAGTTGTTGAACAATGAACATGCTCGCTTCGAGGAGATACACAAGATCAAATCTTGATCCTCAACCAGTTGATCCAGTCGAAGATCCAGAGAGGCTTGTGCGGAAGCATATATATCAAGCTATATAAATTTAGTTAGATCCAATCCCATTGGTAAGATCTTCTTCGCTGGCTGCTAAAGTTCTATCTGTTGAAGATATACCATTTGATTTAAAATTTGAGTTGTCATTGTTTCGATCTAAGTCTAAAACCTCATTAGTTGACATAGTCTTTGACCCATTAAGGCTCTTTGAGGTCAATTCATTACCTGAGTTAGATCTTAGTTCTTTAAAACTTGAAGAAAATTTATCCTTTGAAGAAATTAAGTCTGAATCAGACTTTGACACTAAAGTCTAGAGTCAATTTTATAAACCTAAAAGTTTAGCAAACCAACATCAGTACCAGTGGGAAAAATCCATAATCCAATATCAACAACAGTCAATACCTATCCCGACACACTCACAGTCAGATGTGGTTTCCTCTTCTACACCATCTACTTCATCACCTATTCAACACACTCTTCCTAATGTCACTCTTGTAGCCCATTCAATGGGAATTATGGCCATATTTTCACTGCTCACCTTACCAGGTAAACTCCATGCCTTACCTCAGGGTTATGGCCAGCGATTACCACTTTTTGATGAAAATGCTTCAATCACTGCAACAAAGCACATAGTTAAACTCACTGACTTTATTAATATGGAAGAAGTAGATGAAGATGATGAAAAAATGAGAATCATAGTTCAGAGTTTTTCAGGAGAAGTTAAAGTATGGTTCAGATCATTAAATGGAAATTCCATAGCCACTTCAAATAAATTGATAGATGCTTTCATAGCCTGATGGGAGGTAAATAAGAATCCATTACAAATCCTTTCTGAATATAATAATCTGAAAAGAGAACCAATTGAATCAGTATAAGACTTCACTACCCGATTCAACAAAGTATACTATTCCATTCCTAATGAGATCAAACCCCCTCCATGGTTGGCCCTTTTTCATTACCCGGATGGTTTTGATCCATACATGGCCTATCAGTTCCGAGAAAGGAATCCTGCTACATCAGAAGACATGAAGAAAAATGCAATTGGTGGAGTAGTTGATTTTTCCATAAAGAAGTCAAAAATGAAGGGTGAAAGGAGAGTAACTATCAAAGAGGAGGCATCATAATCTTCTTATGTAAAACTTGACACTTTAATCAGAAAATTTGAGAGGATTTTTGACAGGATGTCTATCACCGAAAGGCAGCCAGAACCACAAGCTAGAAATCCTAACTTCAGAGGACAATAAAAACAACCTCAATTCAGAATCAAGCAAAGGGAATAGAGGGCACCTGAGTAACCCACACAACCACCAAAAATTCAGACACCCTTGTAGTAGAATTATGCTCAAGGAGTTGAAGAAGAAGAAGAATAACATATTGTTGCAGAAAACCACTTTTTTACAGCTGATGGCCAACCCATATTCTTGACTAAAGATGAAGAGTATGTCGAGAAGACAGATGTACCAAAGGATGAAGACTACATTTTAGCTGAGGATCATCAATTGGAGGTTGAATCTGATGATTATCAATGAGGATACTTGAATGCCCTCAGCTCAATGAGGACTCCTATTTAGAAGCGGGCATCTCAATAAAAATATACTCAACCAAAACATAATTCTCAAGGTAATCAGAGAAAAGGAAAAGAACTTGTAGCTCCAAATCAGAACAAGGACAATCAGCCATCTACAATCTCATCGGGTAAAGAAAAGGACAACCAAAGGAAAGAAGCCGCAAAAACTGAAATTTCCAAATTGAAAGTGTCAATACCTTTAACTGAACTTGTCAAGAATAATCAATATAAGTCTCATGTAGCCAAAATGTTAAAAGTTGATCCTTTGTCTGATATGCTTAATGTCAATGATGACCAACCTGAGCTCATCTTTGGTCCAACAATAGACGGTCAGTTAGAGGATAGTGAGGTTCCCCCATTCTATTTGAGTATGAGAATCCACTAGAATATCCTTCACAATGCCATGATCAATTATGGAGATTCCCACAATTTGATGCCGAAATCCATTATGGAGAAGTTGGGCCTAGATATCACTCGCCCTTACCATGATTTTTATTCCTTCAATTCAATAAGAGTCTGTTGTTTGGGTCTTATTAAGGATTTAGTAGTTTCCATTGAGAAAATTCTGGCAAAGAATGTCTTGATGGATGTGGTGATGGCTAATATACCACCATGGTTTGTTATGTTGTTGTCTAGATCTTGGGGAGCGAAGTTGAGAGGCACTCTGCAACTATACTTCTCTTATGCCACCATCCCAGTTTTCGAAAAAATGAGAAAGTTGTACCAGGAAACGAAGATGAAGTACACAATAACCAAGAAAGAGAGGCCTAATAATCATCCAATAAATGTTGTACATACATATTTAGAATATTTAATTTTGTTCAATGATAGTGTGTTAAATGATGTAGATACTTATCTTGTAGAAGTATAAAATGTTCCAAATATTTCTTATTGCATCAGAAACGTTTTAAAGAAGGGAAAAGAGAATTTTCCTAGTGTTTCAGAGTAGCCATCTGATAAGGCAAAGGAAAGTTCAAATCAGAATCAAGAAGTATCCCAGACAACTAAGATAAAACAAAAATCATAATTCCAGCACTTGGAGGATGAAAATGGTGTATGGGCCATGGATTTTGTTGGTGCCTTGGGGAAAGATGGGGCATGCATTGTAATTTGGATCCGTGGTGCTCTTCATCAGCCTGGTAAGGTTCCTAAGAATGTTAGATTATGTTAATTCAAACTGTCTTTTGATTGTTCTAACAACAAGGCAGAATATGAAGCATTGATCACCAGTCTCAAGATTTTTAAAAAGCTGGACACAAGAAGAATTTTAGTATATGGTGACTCTAAACTTGTGATAAAACAAGTGAAAGGGGAATACCAGGCCAAGCATCCATGAATGAGAGCATACAAGAATGTTGTACTAGATATCTTGAAGATGTTTCTAGAATACAATTTGTCAGTAGTACCAAGAAGTCAGAATCTCATGGAAGATTCACTTGCTACAACAGTAGGAAATTTCAAAATCCCAATATTTTCTAACACAAAATTTTAAATTCATGTGAAGCATCGGCCTATAGTTCCTGATAACTTGCGATATTCACAAGTATTTTGGGATGATCAGCAAGTTAATTATTTTCTGCAAAGTGAAGGTGAGTTCGAGAATTCTGCAATTGAAAAAGTTTATGACAAGGATGATCAAGTCATCGAAGAAACTCAGTTTGATATACTAGAGTTGAAGGACAAAAAAATTCCAAAAGGTCTCATACCTTTGGAATAATTGTTTGATCAGGATGATGTAGCGAGGAAGCCAACATTGGTTCCTATAGAAAAAGGTGTGGAGGGCATAAAAATCAGGACAACGGACAAGGCTAAGATGGTCAAATTGTCCAGGTCTTTGTCTCCTGAGGTAAAGGACAAGTACATTGATTTACTTTCTAAATTTTCTAATGTTTTTGCGTGGTACTATGCAAACTTGAAGGTCTATAATAAAGGCATCATAGCACACACCATTCCAATTAAGCCCAATCAAAAGCCCTTTCGGAAAATTTTTAGAAGGATCAACCCAAGGTTGCTGCCATCCACTGAAAAAGAAGTGAACAAGCTCTACAAGTCAGGTATCATTGTTCCTATAAGGTTTTCTGATTGGAAATTTAATTTAGTCCCTGTAAGAAAGAAGATGGGTGAAATAAGGCTTTGCATAGAATTCAAAAATTTAAACAAGGTGTCACTAAAAGATAATTACCCCCTTACCAAAATGAATCACATCTTACAAAGAGTGGTTGGGGCTTCCCGAACGTATTTTCTTGATGGATATTTGGGATATAACAAGATTTTAGTACATGAGAAAGATCAGGACAAAACTGCCTTTACTACACCTTGGGGTACGTTCAAATATGCAAAGATGCCATTTGGACTAAAGAATGTAGGGGCTACCTTTTATCATGCAATGGATATAGAATTTGCAGATGATAAAGATGTTTTTCTAGTGGTATTTAGATGATTTGACAGTTTTTGACATTCAAATGATGAATAATTGTATCACTTAAGCATTTTTTTTCTTCAAAAATGCAGGAAGTTCGGAATCTCTCTTAATCCGAAAAAGAGCATTTTTGACATGGAGGAGGGAAAAATTATCAGTCACTTCATCTCTAAGGATGGAATTCAGATTTATTCTTCTTGGGTTGAGGCAATTCAACAAATTGAATTTCCACGGAGCAAGAAATAAATTTAGGCTTTCAATGGGAAGATGAATTTCTTACACAGAGTTATTTCCACGGAGCAAGAAATAAATTTAGGCTTTCAATGGGAAGATGAATTTCTTACACAAATTTATTTCAAATTTGGCTAAGCATCTTTGAGAAATGACCAACATGTTGAAAAAGGATAATAAGGTAAAGTGGACCGAGGATGCTAAGAATTCCTTTAACACTGTGAAATTTTCTTTGACTACTGCCCCTATTGTAATAAGCCCAGATTACACTATTGATTGTTCAGGGGCTATACTTGATGATTTTCAGTGCTTGATAGGTCCATTGTGTATTAGAAAAAAATATATTTAAAATGAGATATCGTGAGCTCAATTTGGAGTTTAGGAAGTCATCCAAAAGTGAGCTAGAAGATGGCCCTGCGCTTTTGCCAAAGGGTGTTGCACTTTTGCCAAGGATGTTGCGCTTTTGCCTAGGGCGTTGCACTTTTTCTAGGAGCCTCTAAATGACAAATGAGCACCACCATTGGATTCATAAGGCCCTCTACATCAAATTTTGACCATTTTCACATCAAATGTGGACATTCTAACAGGGATAAATGGCCAAAAGTACCCAAAAAATCACCTTTCTGCCTCATTTTTTAGGTTTGCGCTACGCTTTTGACTAGTATTGCTAGATTTTACTTTTAAGGGCCTTAACTTCATCATTTTCATAACTTAAGGGAATTTTTGGAAACTAGACAGGAAAAAATTTCCAACGAGCTATCATGAGCCCAATTTGGACTTCAGGAAGGCCTCCAAAACTCACCTTGAAGTTGGCGTTGTGCTTCTGCTTTAAGCATTGCACTTTTTCTTTAGGCACTATGCTTTTGCTTGATTCACTGATATTTTCCAGATTTCTTAGTCGGTGATAGAATTTATGAGTTTTTACTAATGTAATCCATGCATGTAAATGTAATTATTTCCTAAATAGTTACTAGAGGGTAGATACATTGGGTAAAAGTGTATTTTTGGATAAATGAATCAATTTCACCAAATTTAGGGATGAGTTTGTTGACCTCCCTAGTCTTTGGGTTTCCAGTTGAGCACTTTGTGGATTAGCTCCACAAGTCATGGATTCGACCCCTGAGCTGGGGAGAATCAGTATTGGTCTATATTATTCACTTATTTTCTAATAGGAATGGTTGGATGTTGTTGGATTGATATTGGAACAGTTTTTGTAATCATAATTTTGGCTAATAATAACAGACAGAGTTATAGCTATGTTGATGGAATTCATGTGGTAAATGATTTAGCATTGGTTGTTATCTTGTTATGAAAATTTGTGAATGTATTGTAGCTCATATTCATTCCATTTCTAAATGTAAATGTTTCCTAAGTTAGAAAGACAGAATTCACTATGTTTATGCTTAACTTTGGAGGGATATTTATAGTTTGTCTAATTTTCTTCTTAGTAGAAAATAATTCATAGCTTTAATGTTCTTTTCACAAAACCCTATCATTCTAAACCATCTCATCAAACACCCTCTTGTGTTTATTTGTTTTCCTACCATGCTCCATCAATCCCTGCAATTATTATCCTTTTTTCCATGACCTAATTTCTTCCTTGACCTATTCACCATACAAAACCTCAAAATTTAATCAATCAAACCCCTATGCTACTATACCTAGCCTAATATCTCATTGATCCAGTCATATTGGCTGATATCCATTGGAGATAGCCCTCTCTTGCCTAGTAGGGCTAGCTACTTGGAAAAATATTGGTATGTGGTTAACTTTGCTAGTCTCTTCTCAGCCTTGGAGATCCAGTAGAGTGATAATAGAGGCTAAGGCCAAGGCCCCGGAATTGGAAAAGGGCTTTTCAAGGTCCTTAAATGGCGATGGAAATGAGGGTTTTTCCTCCTAAAATGGAGGGGTAGATTTCCCCTACATGTTTCAGATGCTAGTGGTTTATCCTCAGTATTTGAAGGCTGATTACAAATTGATGCATGAGTGGAAGCTGAATAATATTTTTCATGAATAAAATTTTCCCATCAGAGGAGATGTGGCATTCAAGCGGAGTTATACCATGGGTACTTTCATCTCGCCTGATCAACTTTGAATAAAATATTTGATGGTATATATGAGTATACATCCTCGGCTTGCTTGATTGATTTTGGGCTATGTTTTTAAATATGTGTGGGAGCTCTGTATCACTTATATTTAGTAATGGATACCTTCTTAGTAGATGAGTTCATTGCGAGAAACTCCTTTCAATATAAATTGTGTTAAGAGGTGATGCATATTATTGGTTAGGGTTTTCCGCTTTTACATCTAAGGCCATTTTCAGTTTAGGTTTTGTTTACAGATAATTATTCATTCAATAGGTTTTGTTTATAGGTAAATTATTCATTGTTGGAGTTGTGGGGTTGTGCCTTCACAATGTTATATACGCCATTAGTAAAAGTGGATTTGGAGGGAACTCCTTAGGTCTACGAAAGGATATTGGGGACAAAACTACTGAAAGATAGATAGGAATTATAATAGGCTTTAGTAAAGAGTTCCTCGTACATTTTTTTTTTCAATTATAAAAAAACACTACTCATATATTAATAAAAGTAGTACATACATGCTGGTTTTCTATTCTTCATCTCATACCACCTTGTACAGAGAGAGTATCTTCTCAAAATGCACTAAACACAATCCTATAGCATAAAAATTATTACATCGTGTATCTTAAAAAAATACATCATCGATCAAACTTCTATTCGAGTGGTTCACACGAAAAAATAAACTAAGGACAAATACATTTTCTTTTACATCTCGTATCTCATCAAAATGTATACCATATAAACATAGCATCAAAATAGAACTTTGAACCCCTTAACAATTGTATCTGATATAGGAGAAATCAATTGCTATTCTAGAAATACATTCCTCCATAACATGTAATCCGTTGAAGTCCTACCTTTGTTTTCCTTCCTATCCATCAAGCATATTGATAGAACCTGCATTGATCAAGATCCCATGGTCAAAAGATGAGAAATAAAACTTACATGTCTACTTGTTGATTCCTCTCTTAGAAAGCATATCAAGAGTCCAATTCTATTCTCTGAATATATGGTCAAAGTTAACACTTTGAAAGTGTATTACCAAGGCTTTAATTCGATCAATCCAGTTTTTTGAAAATGGGGGGATTGAAAAATTGTTTCCCTTTACCCATTCAATAATTCCTTTATCATATCTAAAGAGTTTCATGTACATGTGTATTATGCAAGTCAAAGTAAGAATCAATAAACTATATATCATATCTTTGTTTGTGGTTCATTCTAGAAATAAGAGTAAGAATCAATAAACTATATATCATATCTTTGTGCATGGTCCATTCTCAAAGGAAGTTTGGTCAGAAAATTGGAGATGGGAGGAGAAAAATATTTTTTGTATAATTTTGTAGATTTGTAGTTTTGATTCAAAATAAAGCAATCTCTCACATATGTATGTCTGTATAGAGAATCTGGAAGCTAAATTTTTATATATTTCTAGTTGTAAAAACATTATTAAAAATAGACAAAACTAAAAATTAAGTTTATTTTGATGCATAAGAAAAAATGTATTTTAAATATCTTATATGTAAAATAAAATTATAATTATTATGTGAGAAATATTTTATTCGAATTATTATGCAATAGAAATATTATTGGAAATAAAACCAAATTAAAGTCTAAGGTTGGTTTTGATGAAATAAGTTAAAGTTAAGCAAAAACTATGCTCTAGATATTCTATATGTAAAAAAATATTATATATTTTTACTTGAATTTATTATTTGATGTGATATAAAATGGTAAAAGATATGTCCATTGATTGCTAATACGTTAAGAAATGCGGGTTTAATGGTTATATAAAGTCTTTAATCTTTGAAAAATAATTTTAATGGATATATAAAGTTATTAATCTTTAAAAAATTGCTTTAGAATTCTTCTAGTTTAGATTCCAAATAATAAAGAAGAAAATATTATTATTTTACAATATTTTTAATATGCAGTGGAAAGATATTAGTTTCTTGATGTAAAAATACTGCATATAAGGTAATGATGCTAATAAAAAAAGGTAAATTTTATTGTTTTACAATATTTTTAATATCTAGTGGCAAGACATTAATAATTAGTTTGTTGATGTTTTTATTTAATGCAAAACACTGCATATAAGGTAATGATGTTTATTCAGTCTTTCCGGAACCTCCCTAATGAAGTTTGAGATGGGCTTTCCACTTTTCAACAGTGCTGGATTATTATTGGTGGCAAAAAGAAAGAATAGGAGACTAACTACTCTTACGATTACCTTGGTGGTAGATAGAAAGAATTGGGGATTAACTACCGTATCTTGTTATCTTGTTTTATGTAAGAAGTAGTACTTTTACAGAGCATGTTACATCACGGAACGGTTAAAGAATTTAATGATATCAAGGACGGAGTTGAAGGCATGGAAGTTTGGAGGGTTTTGTTGGAATCATTGTCTTAGTCATATTTTGCATTATAGCTACATAAAATTGTTATCATGTGGTTATCCCACAAAGTGTTCATCTATATATTTTACTTGGATATTGGGAGTGAATTTTTGTCAATAAAAAATAAGAGGTGACATGTATTTATGGTTTAGGTCACCAAATCTTATTCATTATTCCGACTACAAGTCTTTTGTACATTGATATTATGAATAATATTTGGCCTTGCTTGAACAAACAACTTTCATTGTGTAAAAAAATCTCAGTGAGAAATCGCTGGAAAATTCGAGTTGCAAAGGTTCCTGGTGCCTCTCCTCAAGCACTCCCTTGGTGGAGCAGGACGTCAGCCCCGTGACCCCGTCCTTTCAAGACTTGGTTTCTGGTTGCTCGCGGGATCAAGAATCCTCATTCTTCACCAGACTTACATCCAACACTGTCTTCAACTCATCAAGAACTAGCCTAGAGGCTAGAGCAAGTCATAAGGGAAGAGTGAAATATGATTCGGTCCTTCCATTGACTCGAAATTCTTCTGATATTCTAGGAAAATCCTCTGCTCCTCCATCGAAATTCATGGGGGTAGAAGACACAAAGGAAGACCAGAATAAAGCGAGAATGAAATAGAAAATATACTGCAACCCTAAAGCTAAGAAAATCCCTAAGTTAGAAATTCAAGACCCAGGGGCAGTAGTATACCAAGACTATATGCAAGAACATGCAGTAATATGAAAATTCATGGGCATTTGGCCCATAGAGAAGGCTCTCAACTGGTGGATTCAATCCAAATGGAAACTAAAGGGCGAAATCACACTTCAACTACAAAGGGGTTTTTCATAGTTATCTCCGATCTCCTAGAGGATATAGATAGAATATTTGAGGGAGGTCTATATTTTTCCAACTCTGCAGGACTCTAGATGAGATTTTAGAAAGAGAACTTCGCTCCAGAGAAAGGGGACTTCACTAGGGTCCCAATTTGGGTTCATATTTACTCGTTGCCTACGGACTACTGGGCTCCATCGGTCCTTAAAGGCATTGGAGACAAGCTAGGAGAATACATAAAAATGTCTGAGGGCACTGGAAATGGTCACTATGTTTCCTACGCCAGAATATGCATCTACATAGATTATCAGGAGCCCACCCAGAAGCCATAACTTTTTTTGGCTATCAACACATCCCTTTTTGATGCAGAAAGTGCCATGAGCATGGGCATCTCTTCAGGGACTATCCACATAATAAATCCCCTCAAAAAAATGAGCAAACTCACAGGAAAAACGATGAACAAGGTTTCACAAAGGTAAGAAACAAGAACAAAAACAACAAGAATAGACACACAAAAAAATAGCAACTTCATGCAATAAGAAAAAATAAATTCAAAGCTCTAAATGAAACACAAGAAGACCCGCTCAATTTCAGCTCTAATGATGAGGAGGCCAAAGGAGAAAAGAAAACACCAAGAAACCAGAGGCAAGCAGATCAACACGTGGAACACAACATCCATGAAGACGAAAACACTCAAGAAGATATAGAAATGGAACAAACCCAGAAGGCTTCCACACCTGAAGAGAATGCTATTGAAGAAGCACTGGAAGGAGTAGACCTTATATCGGTCTCTGATTAATTGAAGAAAAATTGGCTTAGTTGCGATTCCAGAAGATAAAATCCATAAAATTGAAGGGGCATAACTCTTACAGGAGGAATTTAAACAAGGTTCAAGTCAAGCCTTAATCGGAAAAGTCGGAGCCAATGTTTTGGCTAATTTGGAGGCTGGACAATATAACCCAAAAGGACCAAGTAGGAAAAGAGGGAGGAAAAAAATTGGTCAGCTACTACAAGAGCTGGGATCTCACCTCATTAACGAAGGAAAGGTAAAGGTATTAACCCTAACCCCCACCATTTTTCAATGAATTGCACATCATGGAATATTAGAGGACTCAATGGTCCTGGAAATAAAAGATTCTTGAAAAAAAGACTCATAGTTAACAAACCTGACATCCTATTAATCCAAGAAACCTAGCTTGACATATACAATATTACCCTAATCCAAAAAAATTGTTTCAATAACTAGAACTATGTAGCAGACTCTGCCACTTGCATGGCAGGCAGAATCATGACTCTGTAAAAAGCTCTCAATTTGATCTACCCTCCTCAATGGCAACCAAACACTCAATAAAAATTGTCTTGAACATCGTAGGAACGAAAGACAACATATGTGTCACTAATATATATGCTCCTCACAGAGTTTCCGAAAGAATAAAAATGTTGCAAAGCTTAAAAAAACTCGTGGACTCCTTCCATCAACCTTTTAAAATCATAGTGGGAGATTTTAACATGGTGGTCAACTTGGTGGGAAAAAACAAGGACTGAAGAAATTGGACAAGGACTCTAAAGCCTTCCAGAACACCATTGACAGTCTCAACCTGATTGACATTCCTACGAAGAATGGTATCTTCACATTGAACAACAGGAGAGTGGGAGATCGACAAATAACATCCAGGATTGATCAATTTCTAATATTAGAGGAGAGATATCTTACCTCCTAGGAAATGGAGGCCAGAATCCTCCCCTAGGAAGGATAAGACAATTGGCCTATCTCTTTAAAGTTTAAAATCTCTTATGGACCAAAGAATAGACCCTTCACATTTGAGGCCTTCTGGTTAGATAATCTAAAATTTATGAAAAGTATGAAGGAATGGTGGGAAACTCTGTCACCTAAAATTGGGAATAAAATTTACAAATGACAACAGAAACTAAAATTTATCAAAACCGAGATTAAACTATGGAACAAAAAAGCGTTCAGCAATATCACTATGGAAAAAATAATATTGAACTAAAACAAGAAGCCCTCCAACAACAAATAATTAGCAAGGGAATCATTGAATGGAGAAACTCGGAAGAACTTCATCTCCAAAAAAGTTGGGAGGACAGGCTATCTCAAGAAAAAAATCTATGGCAACAGAAATCCCGCATCAATTGGCTCAAGAGCGGGGAAATTTTTTTAGATTTCTTTCACCGCTCAATGATACAAGAGATGAGACACAACATGATCTCAGGCCTAAAATATAGAGAGGGCAACCTCATCCATGCTCATGAGGAAATTGAGGTCGAAATAAACCATCACATCAATAACCTCCTCACTGAGACTAGAAACGACAGGGCAAGAGCCATTAAGGATATAACCAAAAATATTTTGGGCATCCTCATGAAGGAACACAATAAAATGATCCTAAGGAAGGAATCCTTGCAGGAAGCGGAGGAGGTTTTCATGTCAATTCTTAATTGAGAATCTTTGGGCTGGGATGGTTTCACAACATATTTCTACGAAGTCTGCTGGCCATTGATAAAGGAAGAGGTTCATGCTTTGGTGGCGGAATCTCGTATCCAAAAATCTGTTCTAAAGGCCTTGAATGCCACCTTTCTCACCTTGATCCCCAAGGCAGGGGGAGCTGAATCTCGAGATAAATTTCTCCCCATAGCACTCTGCAATATAATCTACAAGATCATATCAAATGTTTTGGCCAAAAGAATAAAATCCATATTGCCTCTCCTAATCTCTCTGCATCAATCTGAGTATGTGGAAGGAAGGAAAATCTTGGACAACATCATTCTCTCACAAGAAGTTGTTCAATCAATTAAAGCTTAGAAAAAACCTGACATGTTGATGTAACTGGACATGTCCAAAGCTTTCGATAAATTCAGTTGGGATTACATGAAAGGTGTCTTAGCATCAGTGGGATTCCACAAAGATTGCATAAAATGGATAATGGCTGTCGTTTCAGGTGCATTCTTCTCTATACTCTTAAACGACTCCCCATATCAAACCTTCATCCCTTCCAGGGGTATTAGGCAAGGGTATCCCATATCCCCTTTCATTTTTTATATAATGGTTAAGGGTCTCAGTAGATCTATCTCAGCAGTTTCCTCCATAGAGGATATTTCTAGCTTAAATTGTATGACTAAGCACCCCCCCTCAATTCATTAGAAATTCAACAACGACACCATTTTAATGGGTACCCACACTCTCAAAGAAGCCTTATACTTTAAATCCATCCTTTCAGAATTCTCCAAAGCCTCTGGTACCTCCATAAATGTGGAGAAATCTAAGTTGTTCTTCCTCAACATCCCTATTTCTATCCAGAGGAACATAGCCAAAATCATGGAATTTAAGATTTGTAACTTTCCTTCCAAGTACTTAGGTGTCCCTATTATTGACAAGCCCCTGGCCATCTCCATTTGGGAAGATATCCTCACCAAATTGGAAAAAATATTGGCTAACTAGACTTTCAGAGCTCTAAATCTGGCAGGACGTCTGGTGCCTGTTAAGTCTGTCATGCGAGCCATTCCCAGATATTTGTACTTTTCTCTTGCTACCCCCAAATACCTTTCTTGCATGATCATAAACATCCAAAGGAACTTCCTCTCAAGAGGATCAGAAAAAAAGAGGAAGTGGGTGCTTGTAGCTTGGGACAATGTCTGTAGACCCAAAAAATTAGGGGGTCACGATTTAAGGGATACAAAAATTATTAAGAAGGCCCTGGGGGAAAAAACATGGTTGAAATGGATCAATGACCCAAAATCCCCATGGGGAAGGATGTGGAAAGCAAAATACACTCCAACCCACCATCAAGATCATCTCATAAGGCTCAATGGATCCATCAAGGGTTTGGCCAAATGGAATCAAGCTTGGGACAACAAAGAGATAATCAAAACCACAGTTTCTGGGAAATAGGTAATGGGGAAAAGGCACTCTTCTAGGAAGATTTATGGAAACAAAGCTAGGAGTTAAATCAAGACCAATTCAGACAACTTCAGATAAACATGCAAAGTAAGGGTAAGACTAAGGTAAACCACTATTGGAAGCCAAGAAATGATGAGACTATCTAGAGGGAATGTATTGAAGAGGAAGAATGGAAAAACCAAAAAAACCTAATGGAATGGCAGGAGTTCTTGGCTGAACAAAAGGAAAGACAAATTCAATTTGAAACTAAGGAGGATAAAATTAGATGGGGGAAGAACCCTGCTGGCCAATTCAATCTAAAGGAGGCTTACTGATATATTGCGCTCCATGACCTCTGACAACCTAAGTGCAAATGGAAAACTTTGTGGGAAATAAAGAATTGGCCAAAACACTCCCTGTTCCTATGGATCATCATGCACAAAAGTACTCTAACATGGGACAACCTAAGAAATAAATTTGTATAGGTCCCTCTAGATGCAATCTATGTGAGAAAATTGAGGAAATAGTAAATCACTTTCTGAATGACTACCCCTTTGCCAAAAATCTGTTGAATTGGGTTCATTTAGTTTTCAATGTTTCAGATCGGGACATATCTTTCATTCTCAACACCATTAAGAATTGGAGATCCTCCTTATTTTCCTACCCTTTAATGAAAAAAGCTTGGAATTGTCTCCCAGGGATTATTTTCCGGGCTCTATGGAAAGAGTGGAATGCGAGATTTTTCAGGGGCACTCATAAATCGGAAGAGGTTGTCCTATCCCTCATCAAGAAAACACTCAGGGAATATGTGGCCTCCTCTAAGCTAGAATCCCCTACTGACCCACCATCTTGTGTGAATCTTCGAATATTATCCCTCTTAGACACTCTGCTCACCCTTATCCCCTCTGTCTCAGGGAACTTCAAAACGTAGGGATCAGATATTCAATGGTCCCCTTCGGAGACTGGTACACTCAAGCTGAACTATGATGGGGTTGCGAAGGGTAAGCCAAGAAAAGTAGGCTTTAGGGGCGCTTTTAGGAATTATCAAGGTGAAATCATTTGGATATACACAGGGCATCTAGGCATCACAACAAACAACATGGTGGAGCTCCAAGCCCTTGAACATGGACTAGAAATAGCTAGTATCAATTTTTTTAGGCCTATGATCATCGTAGGTGATTCAACATTGGTCTCACGTGAGCTAAAAATTACAGCCAAGGGTGGAAGCGTCCAAGGTGTCGGACAATTGGCACATGAACGAAATCTCCTACAGGATAAAACGAAACATAGATAATTCCACTAGACTTCATTTCCAAGATGTCAGAAGAAGAGCAAATGGTTTGGTGCAAAATTTGGCTAACGAAGGTACAGAGGATACCGAGTGACTGTGTTTGTTAGCATGGGAAGACCTAGAGGAGGGGAGGTTGCATAAAAAATGTGAGAACGTCAATGCAAAGGAAAACCTCGCTACAGATCACAACTTCATTGAGATCATCAGTCTCAATCATCGTCACAACAGCCACTCGGACGGAGTCATTATTAATGATATCTACCTCGATTCATAATCCCAATGCTGCCATTCCTACAAGCGCAGGTGTTCGTGTCGCAACCCCTCCTGGGTGCCGTATTTCCATCCCTTCACCTTTGTCCCGCTCTTCCCCTTGCATAATTTCTTAGTACAACCCACCGCCCACATCTACTCCATGCCTTATGCCTTCTCATTCCACAACGCTCTCCTCTTCCTATGCATACCCTACCCCTACTCCCCATCAGCCTACTCTTTCCTGCTTCCATCTTCCATATGTATTCACTTCCCTCCCTCCCCTACATGGCACCTAGGCGAGGTTGTAGCCCTACCCCCCAGCGCGACAGAGGTTGTGGTTTTGGTTCATATCGTTGGAGTAATCCAATCACTTTGCCCACTACTAGGGGTGAATATTCAACCAGACGAGCTGCTCTGACCTACGGAGTCACTGTTAGTCCTGAAACACAGGAAAGGATAACGAACTTGGAAGCTTAAGTGAGGGTTCTAAGGCAGAGGATTACGATGGAAGATATAGACCAGGAGTTTGAGTGGATCGTATACCTAAGCCTCACTCGAGCTTGAGGGAAACTGTACAATAGGGCCATTAAACTCTAATGGCAAATGAAAACTTTCATCGGCCTTGCAATGCAGGAGCAGGAAGATTTGGCAAAAAATTTGGAAACAAATTGACATGCTGATGGACAAGTTTGTCGTCTATGTTGAGGTAGTGCACCACTTATGGTTTGTCACCAATGACTCATACCATTATTCTTTGCAGAAAAAGTGCACTCATGGAGGTGGCCTCTCGCCTATAAGGAAGCGATTGGTGCTTCCTCAAGTGGTCTTGTGGCTCCTTCTACCCAGGCTGGCAACACTCAGGAACTACCAATCAGCCTGGATGAACACCTGATGGAGGGAATCCCTTAGCTCCTCGAGTGGTCTCTCCTTTTGAATTTTTCCATCTCTTGGGCTCGGCTAGCGCACGACTGTGGCGGTTATTTCTTTACATGCTTCTATTTACTCAGTGTTTTTTTACTATGTTCACTAGTCGATTTACTATGGGATACGAATCTATTTATTATGCACTCTGTACATTGTAAAAAGGCTTTATCCAAGGCACTGAAGGCCTGTTTGTTAGCTCTATGCTAGAGCATCTGGCTCACACATTCATGTTTCTTATTGTAAATATTGCTTTATCCTTAATACAATCTATCTTATGCATAAAAAAAAAAATATTTAGCCTTTCTTAAAGAAATGTCGTATTTCTCCCCTGAAATATGCATGTAGAAAATACTTATCTCTATTATCTCTATTGTAAAAAAAAACTAAATTTGTTTACAGAAAAAAAATGTATATTTTACTTGTCAAGTTCTGCAAAAAGTTGTATTTTGAAAAAGTTCTCGAACATAGTTTAAGTTTTCACAATTGTTATCTCATATTTGCTTCTTGTCATCTTGTTTTGCTTCTCTCTCTTTCTTCTTCCCATTTCATTCTCTTCTCTATTTTTTATTTTCTTTGTGACCAGTTCTCATCATCCTGGCTTATTGTTTTCCCTATCCTATCCTTGTATTCCACTTGTGCTAATATTGGTGCTTGACATATAGTGCAACATTATGCAGCTGGCAGGACTGAGTGTATTTTCTAGTGTCTTTGGAATATCATAAATAAATATAAACGTACCTTCTCATATCAATTAAAATGTTTCCTCAACGAAACCTTCAATACAATTTTTGTAAGAAAAAATCATTTCTCTAGTTTCTCTGAAAATTTTCAAATGCATTTTTCTGTGAATGTTCTTACACTAAATAAGTAACACTTTTATACCTTGACTTAACTTAATAGTAGCCCTTTAATAAAGATAAAATTCTAAAATTTGACCAAGGTGACAATTGAGTTAATTTGTGTAGTTTATATATTACCTAATATTGAAGTGAGGTTGTCTTTTGGGTTTAGTACATAAGCTTGCTAAATACTCTCTAAGTGAGAATTATTAGTACGGATTCCCTTTCTTTTGCACTTTTACACAATACCTTGTATTATTGTTACCTTTTAGTATCAATGACCTATTTTTGTTGTCATTGGACACTAATAATTTTTTTTACATGGAAATCCTTCTAGGGAACCCATGACACTTCAATGTAAACCTATTAGTGTTGATTATAGTGTTGTGACACTGTAGAGACATAGTAAGGCACACAATAGGGGCAACTAGCTAGCCACCCTGTAGAGACATAGTAAAGTTATCTGATTTTATCTTATAATTCCTTTTCATGAAAGAACCATGGTATTATTTTCTTTGGCTACATTCCTTTCTAGTTCACACAAGGAATAAAAGAACTTTGTACTCGATTGTTTAAAAGGGAAATCACACCCTTCAAATGAAATTTCTTTCTTCTTTGGTATTATAGCATAGTAGTATTCTAGAAGTTGTTTATTTAATGAATTAAAGTATGATTTCATAAGTTTGTTTCAATTTGTGTTGTCCAAATATGTTTGTATACCTTTCTCTTTACTTTTTTATTTGATTCAATATTTTCCATTCCTCATTTATTTTATTTAATGGACGAGGGAAGTGATAAACTAGGGCATGAAACATTGAGAAGCCTTTTTTAAATGGATTACTTTACATATGTCCAACTCAAGAATTTATTGAATCTCTTAATCTAAGAGAACTTTACCTTTTATGGAATTTGTTAATCTAAGAGAACTTTAACTTTTACTCTCTTTGGTTAAGTCTCAAATTTGATCAACTATGCAAGCTAGAAAGTAATTGTAATCTTCAGTTACATATAATATAAAGCAACTCTTTACTTAGAAAATAAAAAATAAATATTACTTGTTTATTTTTAAATATATTGTTAAAGTGGCACCAGGAAAATTATTATTTATTTAATTTTAAATATATTGTTAACCTCACAGTAGGAATCACTAAACTTCTAGTAAAAGGAAAATTATGGAGGTTAAGGTAAATTGTTTTGGAATTTGGTTGTAAGATTGTGAATTTAATTATTTCAAATGTGTTTTCAAAATTATTTATAGGTTTATTGTTTGAAAATATTTAAAGCATTTGAATTTTGTCATTTATAAAACTAAAATATATAATTCCAATAAATCCGTACTAAACCTTTAACAAATTTCACCAAAACAAAACCTAAATTTAATACACGAAAAACTTTAAATTTGTTTCCAAATGGACCAAGGGAACAAAATTCACGAAAGTAAAACCTAAATTTGAAACCAGAAAAACCTTAAATTTGTTAGAAAAATGACTCAAAGATGATTGTCTGGGCTACTATGTTTAGATTTTGCTTAAGAATCTCCGGAAATTAGTGTCCTTGATTTTAGTTATGGCCTTTCCCCTCCCATCACAATTAGATGATTACAAAAGTTATTTTATATATTATTAAATTTATTTTCAATGGAACTAGGATAGATAGAAATATATTTTCTATATTATTAAATTCATATAGGTGATTTTATGGTAGAGTTTACTGATCTCAAGAAAGATAAAAAAATTATAGTTAATTAGCGAATAAATTTAATATTTCGATTATTTAAATCAATTAAAATTTATAAAAAAAAAACTTTATGTCATAGGTAAGCATTGTCAAAAAATTTCTACATCATTGTTATTAACCAATCACTATATTTGTTCTCATTTAATAGATAAGATTTTAATTATGAGTTATTCTAATAATATTTATTTCATATGAACACCTCATTAATTCATAATACATATAATTACAAGTTATAAATTAAAAAAAAAACACAAATACACTAAACAATCTAAATTTAATATAACAATTATTATTTCAAAACAAAATACAATTATTTTAATTGAGCAATTTTATTGGCCTTTGGTAACCTGCTAATATAAACCTACAAAAGCCTTTTTTTTTTTTTTTTTTCGAAAATCTCTTCATAGTTTTCTCCTAATTGTTTATTTCGTTTTATGTTGCCAAAGGTTAAACCTCTCTTCACACTCATATGTTTCGTTGTGAATTACGGTTCAAGCGTGTTCTTCGTGAGTTTCTCCGTACAGATGTGTGCAGTAGCCCAAATTTATTGAAAAAAAATTCGCTCCAAAGAGCTCGTAAAGGCTAGGTTGATAAGATCTTTTTAAAATGGGAGCTATAAATTGGTTAAAGGGATAAGATCGTGTTAAAAGGGTTTGGTTTGTAATTTTGTATTTAGGTTATGAATAATTGTTGGTGTAATTAGTTAGTTTTAATTAGTTTTAGTTAATTTTAGTGCTTGTATGTGATGTGCATTTATTTAGTGTTAATTAAATTTAGAGCTTATATGTGGTGTGTTTTTTTATTTTAGTTAGTTAATGCTAGTGTTTGCATGTGGTGTATATTAACATAACATAAAGCACATTTAGCTTTAGTTAGTGTTAGTTAGCCTTACTTATTGCATGTACAACTAAGCTTAACTTAGTTTCTTTATGTATTGATTCTCAAATCAATATTGTGTAAACCTATTTTTTTTTCATTCCAATTTTACTTTTCAATTCTCGCAAATTTGTGCAATTATTCTTCAGTAGATTTGTATTTTTTCTTTAATAATTTTACATGGTATTAGAGCTACACGGGTCTCGAGAAGGTGCATGAACAATATTTTGCAGGTTAGAAGCTCAAAGAATTGGAAATTATTGGGACATTTCATTGCAGATCATAATATTAGAGAAGTGTTGCAATTGTTGCTACAACCGCAAGGTGAAAGAATGGAGTTCCCATCTTCAGCGATTCTCACTTTGTATAACTACTTAAAATGGAAGTTAAGGATTTTGTTTCACCTCTGAGGAAAAACCTTGTATCAGATAGTTATGAATATGAAAGTTGAACCTAATTCTACTATTAACAAGTCCAAATACTTCAACAAGATTGATGAGGCTTTTGGTCTTCTATTATTGTTGATATATCTACCATTGTGTTGACACATGCAACACTCCAAATGAGGTCTCAAAAACCTTGGAGATTTTATTTGGAAAGCAAGACGAGATGTGGGCTCATATTCTCAGAAATGAGCTAAATTCTTTAGATCCAAACAACTTTGAGAACATTCAAGATTTCTTTACAAAATTCAAATCATTGATTCTTCAACCACATGATTACAGGACTGATAAATCCAAATAGGAAGGTCATTTGATCCTTTCTATTCTGTCTAAATTAGGTCATGAATATGTTGTTTTTGTTTCTACATTTCATACAGTTAGACTTGCAACTGGAGATAAGTGGCAAATTCCCAAATGTGATGCATTTGTAGAGTCTCTCATTCATGAGTAGGATAAGCTCATCAAGATAGGTTCATTAAAGTATTCAAATGCACATGCACTTTCCATGCATAAGGAAATTCCAACTCTAAACCAAATCAACAATCTAAAGGCAAATGAAAGGCAAGAGATCCAGATCCAAGAAAGGGAGGAAATCCAAAACCTCCAGATGACTCTTCGAGCTCCAAGGGTAAGAAGGGAAAGAAGGTAAACTCAAAGTGTCCTTCTCGTAATAGAGGTTCTCATCCTGAATTCTCGTGCATGCATAAGATTGTTGATTTGATGGAAAAGACTCTTTAGAAAAATAATCTTGGTCATCACATTCTAGAAAGTGCCAAGAAGAAGACAGAGGAAAAACCATTATAAACAAGAGGTAATGGTCATGCTTTGATTTCCCTTCATTCTACATTACAAGAATGGATCATTGATTCAGTAGCTTCACATTATATGGCTTCTTCAAAGGAATATTTTTATTCTCTACATGCATACTTCAGACCTCCTATTCTTATGGGGGACAATTTTTCATTTGAAGCAACTGTATAAGAAAGAGTGCAATTCAAAGATGGAAGCTTTGAGAATGTCTTACATATTCTGAGGCTTTCTATAAATATTCTTTCAGTGTTTTAGGTAACACACACTAGCATTAAAATAAAAGTGGAATTTACCCTGGATCCCATGAGCATTTATGATATGAAAACTAATTTGAAGATTGCATTTGGCAAGGCAAATGATCAATCTCGTCTGTATACATTTTTTGATTTTGTTCCTTAGGCATATTTTATTTTTCTACTTACGCATGCAAATAAAGAAAGTATGATTTGGCACGAGAGATTTGGACACTTCAATTTCATATATATCCAATAACTTAGTAAGAAAAGGATGGTTAAATTATTTCCTACCATTGAATTTTCAAATGGTGTTTGTAAAGGATGTGCTCTTGGAAAGCATCCACAAGACAAGTTTGAGAAGGGTCTTGCATGGAGAGCCTCTTCACCTTTGGATCTTGTACATAGTTATCTCATGGGTCCATTTCTAGTACCCTTAATGAGTAGAGCAAGATTGGTGTTGTCATTTATAGATGATTACATGGATTTACTTCTTAAAAATCAATTTTGAAGTTTTTCAACGTTGAAATATTTTCAAAGCACATGCATAAAATCAAGGCTCCAAAATGCCTGAAGATTCTTCACACATATGATGGGAAAGAATATGTCAACAAAGACATCCAGAATATTTGTAATGAAGCAGGCATACAATTCCTTACACTCCGCAACAAAACGAGGTTGCTGAGAGGAAGAATAGATCTTTGAAAGAGATGGTTAGTTGCATGTTGCATGCAATATATCTTCCATCAAAATTGTGGGTTGGAGATTTCAATTGTGTCTCATACATTCAGAATAAATCTCATCATAAATATGTTACTAGAAAAACACCTTTTGAGGCTTGGACTGAAATGCAACATGAAGTCAGTCATTTCTCCTTTTTTGGATCCTGAGCACAAGCTCACATTACTAAAGAGAAGAGAAATGCTTTGGAGCGTCAGAGCAATGAATTCATGTTTGTTGGATAGTACAATGAAGTTGAAGGGTATAGATTTCTTGATATCAACATCGAAGATATCTTTATCGAAAGGAGTGTAAAGTTTGAAGAAGATACTTTGGATGCACCACTAGATGAACATGTTATAACGTTTCCCTCTCCACTAGTTGATGAGTATGCAGATGATACTTCAAATCAAAATTCTAATCTAGATGAGCCTTTTACTGTGACACTTATTAGACCACTAGTTGTAGAACATCAAGATAATATTTCCTCATATAGTTCGAGATATTCTTGACGAACTTCACCACAAAAATGGTGTAGCATGAGTGATCTCTTAGATGATCTTGTCACCATACCTTAGTTTGAGGAAGCTACACAAGAACTCTTAGCTATGGATCCATGCATGCCCATGCAAACTTATTTATGCATGCATCTAATCGACAGACTTATGCATAAGCAGTTGGGAATCATAAATGGGAAGCAACTCTAGATGAGCAATACAACTCTCTCATTGAGAACCAGAATTGGGAACTAGTTCCGCTACCTTCCAATCGTAAGCTTCTCAGGTGCAAGTGGGTTTACTAGACCAAGAAAGAGAAATATGGCCAAGTTAGTTGATATAAGGAGTAGTTGGTGGAAAAATATTTTTAGTAGGTACCTGGTGTTGACTATGATGAGACTTGTGCTCTATTGGAAAAAGTGGATTCCATTGGGCTATCTCTCTCCATTGCAACAACAAGAGGACGTGAGGTGCATCATATGGATGAGAAGAATGCATTTCTTCATGATTACCTTGAGGAGGGAATATACATGGAGCAACTGTATGGATATGTGAAAAATTCATCTCTGGTATTAAAACTAAAGAAGTATCTCTATGGCCTCAAGCAGGAACATAGAGCGTTGTATCCAAAGATGGATTCCTATTTGTTATTTCAAACTTTTGTACGTTGAAAATATGATTCCAATGTTTATTTATTGAAGAAAATTGACCCCTTATTGATAATAGTACTCTACGTTTATGATCTTTTGATAACAGGTAGTTCAACTTCTTCCATTGTTGAGATGAAAACTGCATTGCATAAGGAATTTTTTATGACATATATGGGCCTACTAAATTTCTTCCTTGGACTAGAGATCAATCAGAATGGTATGGGATTACTATTTCTCAACTAAAATATGTTAGAGATATTTTCACATAATTTCACATGAGTGAATGCAAGCTAGCAACCACACCTTTCTTATTAGGGATAAAGCTTGAGAATGGCAAAGGCACACCATTCGTTGATTGCACATTATATCGTCAACTTTTGGTGTGTCTTCTTTATCTCACTCACTCTCATCCTAATCTTTAATATGTCGTAGGAGTATTTTGGAGATACATGCAAGAGAAACATAAGTTACACTGGAAAGCTGCAAAGCGCATCCTTATGGAACACATTATTCCTTGGATCTCATTCGTTTCATAGATTCATATTGGAATGGCGACAACCTTGATCACAATTCTAGCTCTGGTCGTGTACTTAGTTTAGGATCTGGCCCAATTTGTTGGTCAAGTAAGAATCAAGATTCCATTTCTTTTTCATAAGAAGAGGCCGAGTATAGAGGAGAAGTCAATGCCACTATTTAGGCCATTTGGCTACAAAATTTCCTTTCTGAGTTTCATATCAGTGTCCATCTTCCGACTGTCACATGATGCGAAAATCAGAGTACACAAATTTTTTCCAGAGATCCATTGGAACGATGACAAACAAAACATATTCAGATCCACATGACTGATGATGGGATTATTGATCTGCAGTACAATCCCAATTTTGAGCAAACTGTCGACGTCTTCACCATGACATTCACTAAGAAGAAGTTTCAATTTTTGTAGATTGTCTCGGGGTGAAGCACATGACTCCCTAACAATTGTCTTTTCTCTATTTTTTGCATTGTATTTTGGGGGGGGTTTTCTTCCCATTGGGTTTTTCCTCTTTCCTCTTTTCATGCATTATACATGGGTATCTAAAATGGTCTTCATTTTGGGACTCATTCATTTTTTCATCATACTCACCTAAGTTATGCTTTATGGGGGTTTTGGTGTACATGCACTTAGTTAGCCTTAATTAGATTTAGTTAACTACAATGCTTGTATGTGATGTGCACTTAGTTAGTGTTAGTTAAATCTAGAGCCTACATGTGGTGTGGCACACTTTCCTTTAGTTAGTTAACTATAGTGCTTGCATGTGGTGCATGTTCACTTATGAACCCCAATATTGCAACAAGAATGTTGCAACTCCCAAGGCTACCAACTAAAATTATCAACCCGGGTTTCATACAAACTTAAGAGGTGTCGACACTATATGTGCAACACACAATGTGTCCTACTTTTATTGATCTAATAAATGTCATGAAATAAAATCCTAAAATAATTGCATAAATGAAAATTTTACTCTATTTGCAAGAAATAGAAATGCTACTTGCTCAAATGTAAACACTAATGCTAATTGCAAGAAGATAAAGGTTATGCCATTTTCACGAATGAAAAATACTCATCTATTTGAGGAATGTAAACCTTGTGCTACTTACAACAATTTGAATCATTATTCTAAATGAATAATGTGAAATTTTTTCTCGAAAGGAAACTAATCCTATGCAAGAACAACGATTTGTAATTGAAATCCTAAGAGCACGAATTCAAAGAAATAGGCCTAATATACTTTGTAAAAAGGAAATTACTAAGTAGTTTTTATTCCTCACCGATCTTGGATTTAGAGCATAGGTGTCATTATTCTAGCCTAAGAGACAAAAACCAAGCTTCTGGAGCAAATCTAGTCAAGTTTAGATGTGTTACAGGAGTGCTACAAGAGGTGCTATAGGAGGCCATGTTTTGCTACAGGAGAAGATAAATCACTAAATTTCCAACTAAATCAAATGAAAATGGGATGGGAATGTTTTATTTATTAAGTAGGATGTATTAGGACTCCATTCCAAGTGTAATCACTCAAAAATACTTCTGTTAATGCATGCTAAATAATAGCAGAAAATTACTACTCTAAAAACTAGAAATTCAAGAACTAGTGAACTAGTTAACCTCTCAAATTCATAACCTACTCAAGTGAGAATGTAATGTGGTGAATTTTTTTATTAACTTGAATGTTTTTATGACCTAATACAATTGGAATAAACACAAATTAATCTCATTAACATTTTCTAAAAAATAGCAGAAAATTACTACTACTTTTGCTATAAGGGACTTACATAAATTCTAGATTTGTGAACTAGTAACCCAATCCAAGTAGCTCAATGATGAATATGACTTTTAAAAGTTGTTATAAGTATGCATCATATTTTTGAATCTGTAAGTATCCTACAAAACAACTCACTTCTATCATTTAACCCAATCCTATAGCAAAATAAGCATCAATACTAAATGCAGAAATAGGAAAAACAAGAATAAGAGATGAATGTGAATAAGAAAAAGAAAAAAAATTGTAAAAAAGGGCTTTGAGGCTTCTAGTATGGCCAAACCCAAGGATACTGAGATTCATATTAAGGATACCAAGCCTTAGAAGCTAAAAATGGCTCCAAATTTCATTTTCTGAATCAATCCAAGTGCATCCCTGCTAGGAATGAAAGTGGAGTTGCAAATATACAAGTTTTCTCTACGACAAGACTAATAAATACATGCATCGAAAGGAAAATTAGAATTGGTACTTATAAAACGTGATGAGGAATAATTATCCTTGAAACGAGGAATATTTCCCCTCCAAAATCCCTCAAATAGTGGATTTGGTTCCCAACACTAGGACTCTGCATTAAATGATATGGGACACATTCCTAGATTTTCTCAATCACTGGAGCAAACAAATTTGTCAATAATTTCATGGTACTTTGTTAATTTACTATCCAATCTTTATCCTCTCGTAGTAGAGACAAATTCCATAGATTATTTCCTCCTCCAAATCTTCATAATTTGCTCAATATTCTCACAATATTCCTCAAAAATAAATAACATTAGAGACATAATATGAAATCATCTATAAACCTTCCTACAAACACATTAAAGCTAAAAAACAATATTAAGTGTAAAAGGAGACGCTTAATATGGCCTTAAAGTGCCTAAGAAAGGTTAGATGGGCCTTAATTTGTGTCTAATTTAGAGGCCCATCATACCACCGTACTGAAATTGTTGCTCATCCACTGAGCACCCTATCCATATTATTGCCCTCTTGTTCTTCTATTATGCCTCTGATGACTTTCATGATTTCACATAATAATGTTGATGTAACTTCCCCTGTTGTATAATATTTATGTTTATCTCAATTTCCCATCATTCATTCGATTCTCCCTCTTAGTTTCGGTATTTTGGAAGTATTTATTGATTATCCTCCTCTCATGAATTCAATATAATTTTATCAATGTGAAACAAGGAGTTTCTCTCTTATACTACAAGAGTAAGAGTTTTTATGGAAACAAAGGTATAATAAATGTTATTTTTATGATGTTGAGGAGAAGGTATAATTCAACATGCAACCAAAGACACTTTATCATTAATGACACAAATTCACTAATATTTCTTACTGAGATTTAAATATGTGGTAGCTACATGGTATGCCTTTTATAATTGAGAGAGTATTAAGGGTTTTCATGCCATGTATTGGTGGAGAAAATTTGTGCTTACCCTTTCCCTCATGATTTTTTCCTCCTTCTTAGGGTTTGAGGGAAATTATGTCCACTAACAAGCTTCCTGTAGCAACCTGTGACTTTGTTGTAGCACTTTTTTCATACCCTGTAGTTTCCTATGCCGTGGAGGCTATTGTAGCAGAATAAGTTTTTGACAGTTTTGTTTAGAGGTTGAGGAAAGAAAAATTATAATATGCATGCTTGCCTTATTCAACACACCAAATTATTAAGCAAATGCTTAACCAATCCAATTGTTTTCTCTTACTAGAATCTGATCTATAAATTTTAAAGTACTTTTTCTTGATGATTGAGGTGTTTTTGGAATCCTTATGCAAAATTTTGGAGAGAAGGAATTTTTACTTACCTTTCCTTTGAATATTTCCTTGCTTCCGAAGGCTCTAGTGGCAGTTCTGGGAAAAATTTGTTGTCTTGTAGCACTTTGCTAGATTCCTGTAGCAAATATGTTCTTCCTGCAGCAGTGATGTTCCCTGCTCTAGTAAATTTGTCTTTCATGTAGAAAATTTGTTTTCTCCTATAGTAACCAACCTGCATCCTATAACAGCTACTCCTTGCATACCAAGAGGTGGTGGTCCACCTTTTTATTATTTTGTCTAGTCTTTATTTATAGTCTTATATTTTATCCTTTATGTGTTTAGCTACATTTTATTCCCCTTGATATTTTCTTATATATTATCCTTTATGTTTTTATTTAATATATTCACCTATATATCATATTAATAAATAATTAAATTAAAAGTTACATAAATTTTTTTAATTATAATATCTATTAATTTAAAACTTATTAATCAATAATTTTAATTAAAATATTTAATTATTACTTCCTATTAACTAATTCATTAACAACTAGTTTTTAACGACTAGTTTTCTTTGGATAATATCAAGCAATGATGCATCCACACTATTTATTCATTAAGATCGATTGGATTTTTCACCTTGTCCTGAGGATGAGCCACATTAATTGGTTCGAAATGTCGACCAAATCCTAATGATGTGATTAATCCAAAAAGACATTATCTATTTTATGGATCACAAAAGTCTCAGATCTAACATTGCTTTGAGTCAACTGAGTTTCCCCCCAACTACTTTTTGAACTCCATGATAACATCCCACTTTCTTAAGCCTTTTTTAGTTTTGTCTCATTTATATCTGACATATGTGGTTGTCCTTTGGAGAAAAGTTAAGTGACTTGTTAGATAAGACCGAGGCTTCCTACTATTAATTTAGGCTATAAAATACCTTTCCTTCTCTCACTTTTAATTTTTTCTTAACCTAGAATAGGTTTGAATGGTGAGGTTAGAGAGTTTCATACTTGTGTCTTACCATGAGTGTCTTTTTTTTTTTTTAATGCAGGATGTGTTTTGTAGTTGTGGCAATTGCCTTTGATGATCCTGAAGCAGCATGTGATAATATGTTGAAGGTCCTATAGGTTTTCTTGCTACTACTATTGATCTACTCTTGATATTCTCTTGATGTGAGTGTTGTAGTTGATCATATGTCATTTCTAAATACAGGTAAGGTTGTTGTGCATGTCTTCTAAACTGGATTGCACCTTAACTGATGATGTTCCTGTGTGTGTGGATGTGTTTCTCTCATGACTAGGTTGCATCTGTTAGTGGATTGCTTCTCTAAGGGTGATGAGTCCCTTCTTGTGTGAAAAAATTTCTCCCTCATGCCTCCAGTTGGTGGGGGATAAAGAATATCAGAGATTTCTTTTGACTGCACAGGTTGCTACAAGAGGAGTTTCTTCCTGTAGAAGACTTTTGATCCTTTCTTCTAGTATTCAGTTGGCATGGTGATGTTAGGGGAGTGATGAAAACCCATGTAAAGTGGGTTGGAGTCATGAGGAGGTAGTGTGAAGAATGGATAAATGGAGAACAATGGTCTTTGTGTGTTTTTTTTTAGGCAAGACAGAGTGAACATTTTGAGCAAGTTGAGGTGAAATGGAGTGGACTAGTAATGGATGGGTGGTGAGTAAATAATTGGAGGGCCTTATTCATCATTTACTCAAGGAATCATGGCCTTTTGTATTTTTCTTCTCATGGATTACCATCCCATAGCTGCACAAACTCCTCGTGTAGAATTATAATGAGGATATGCAATTTGACTTTCTAGTTGATTCCATGGTGGAGAGAGATTATTAAATGAGTGAGGGGTATGCATACGATATGGTATGGATGTAAGGATGGAGGAGAGATTGTAAGTGAGATCCTATAGCAATTCTGGTCCTTCCTGTAACATTTTAGGATAGTCTCACGTAGCCAATTTTGTTTATCCATCTCTCTCAAATGGTAGAATGGATTGGCCTACATTTTTTGGAGCATGTGTCCATCATTCTTATGCACCTCCCTATAAAAATTCTTAGCTAATGGATTTACGAATCACGATAAAACTTAAAAATGGTTATAAGTGATGGAGACCAATTTATCGAAACATGCGAACTAGAATTTGCTGAAATTATTTGAGAATGTTACCATCCTCCATATGCATCTCTGCATGAAACATATTAGCTAATGGATTCAATGTTTTCAAGATATAGTAAAAATAATTTTTTCCCTATGTATTTTAGCCTCTTCTGGCAAAACAAAACCCTCCTGTAGCATTTTAGGACAAAAAATAAAATGAATGAGAAATGCTCGGAAATGATAGGTGGATGTTGGAAATGGACAAGGGTGATGGAGTGACATGACCTTGGTCCTGCTGGAGCATCTGTGCAAAGGATGAGAACACCTAAGTTTGACATCCTTTGACTAGTTTTTTGACCAACTTTTTCTTTTGATGCTAACTTCTTTTGTAGCTTGCAAAGGTTGGACAACACATGAATTCATCAGAGAGAGATACATGGAGCAAATAAATTTTTTCATTTTTTCATTTTTTTCATTTAGGTCTACTAAGCTCCCTCAATGAGGTTTTCAACTAGTAGGCCTTCCTAGGCGCCTCAAAGGAGGTTTTCACCTAGGATATTTTCTTTTTCTCTCTTTTTTTTCCAACCCATTGACTACCTCATGGATATTTTTAATCAATGAGCCAATATTAGGCACCTCAAAGGATGTTTTCACTTGAGATTTTATTATTTTCCTCTAATATTTTTCTTTTTCATTTATTTCTTCTTTTTTCTATCCTACTCTACTTTCAAAAACGATATTTTTTCAGGTATAAGAATACTTCCAATGGAGCCATGTGCACATCAAAATGACAAATAAACTCATGTGTAGGCTCAAAATATATGATTTAACATGTACTTTAATGTGATATACCAACTTATTTAACTAAGATGAGATCAATAATTATTGAAGAAGAGTGTGTTGCTGCAACTTAATGATTGTCTGGAAAAATATTTTAATATATTTGTGATGCCCTTGGTGCACTTGCTAATTTGGATCATCCTGTATGTATTCTTCTTCCATGAAATTTAGATCTTATTACTTTTTCTTATTATTCTCTTGAACATATAGAGGATCTGATGGAAAACATGATGCAACTTCCTCAGTCTATGATTTTGATGTCTTCTCTCCATCAAGTACATCCCTTCATCATTTGGTCTCCTCACTTGAATATTCTTCTTTTGGATGTTTGCCTTCAATGACATCAATAGAATCTCTTTTCTGCAATACATTTCTTGATCTAAGATGAATGAAATTTAGATTAAGAGGAGATGTTAGGGAGTGTTGTACCTCAACATTGCAAGTGGGTTGAGCTACTTTCTTGTGTGGTTTTGGAAAAGGTGGTACAAGTAGTTGAGTGGGAGTGGATCTTTAAGTTGGGTGTGGTTGGGGTTATGGTTGTGGGGGATGTGTATGGTAGGGATATCATGGAGTTGGGTATGGAGGATATTGAGGAAAATATTGAGGGTATTATGGATTTCTCCAATAAGGTTCTTTCCAACCTTGTTTCCAAGATTGGTTTTGGGGTTGATATGGCCAAGGTTGCAAAGGAAAGGGTGTGTTCCAATTACTTTGAGATGGATGTGCATAGCCTTGAAGTTTTGAATTAGCTTTGTGAATCATATGAGGTTGAATAGGACGCCATGGTATTCTTTGAGCTACATAACATAACTTATTTGACGATTGAATTGCTCCATTGTCCTCTTGGTAAAATTCCTTCATCCTTGGTAATTCTGGGAAATATGATTATGTATGAACGAGAAAAATATCAACATATTATTTTTTCTCATCTTTCATTTTTAAAATTTCTACTTGTTCACTTAGATTGCTAATAATTAGTGTTTTAAATTTAAAAAGGAAATTTCCAAGTTCAATTTGACTCACCAATCTTAATGTTGATTTACTTACTCTTTCCTTTCCTCTTGATATGTGCTTCCATATTTCACAAATTTATTCAAATGATAATTGGTATACATCACCTCTACTCATAAGATCAAGGAGATCAATCCAATCATCACTAATCGGTCTAAGTAAGCGATTGTTTTGTGTATCAAATACTAAATGATGCAATTTTTCCCTATTAACGTTATACATAAATATCTCTATTAGATCCTCAAGGCTCTATTTTATTTTTTATTCATTCTAAATATTTGTTCTTTAAGATCATGGTCTTTATATTTTTATATAAATATATTTTGCATATCATTCCATGATCTTATTGAATTATTCCCTAAACTCATGAACCATTTAAGAGCTTGATCCTTCAATGTTGCCAGAAACAATATAAACTTTTAAGTGTTTAGTAAGTAACCATAATATCTACAAAGGATTCAAAAAATGAGAAAGGTTTCTGGATCCTCTTACCTCATACCATGGAATTTTGGAAGGAAATACGGAGTTATGTTCTTCATGTGCACACTGGCATCAATATCTTGAATGAGAAATCTAATACTATCTTCTTCATTGTCATTATCTCCATACATTTCTTCTACCTTCTCTACCACCTCTTCTTCTTCTACCTGCAAAAGTGGATGCTACACCATGTGATATATGAGGGGGGGGAAAGGGGTGTGGGTCGGTGTTGAAGAAGTGTTTTTTTTGTTTTTATAAAAACAAATCGAATCATAATGCTAATGCAAGCAGAAATTTTTGTTTCTTGAAATGAAAGATTCCAAATGAATTTTTTTTGCTTTTTCATAAATTAAAAGAAATGAATCAAATATGGAAAAATACAATGCATACTTTGACACCTCCGAAGTAACAACGCGAAAAAGTGATGAGCCCTAGTATTGCAACAAGAATGTTGCAACTCCCAAGGCTACCAACTTAAATTATCAACCCAGGGTTTGTACAAACTTAACTGGTGTCAACACTATATGTGAAACATACAATGTGTCCTACTTTCATTGATATGATGAATGTCATGAAATAAAAGCCTAAACTAATTGAAGAAATGGAAATGTTACTCTATTTGCAAGAAATGGAAATGTTACTTTCTCAAATGTAAACACTAATCCTAATTGCAAGAAGGTAAAGGCTATTCCATTTGTAGGAATGAAAAGTACTTGTCTATTTGAATAATATAAACCTTTTGATACTTACAACAATTTGAGTCATTATTATAATTGCAGAATGTGAAAAGTTTCCTCGAAAAGAAACTAATCCTATGCAAGAACAACAATTTGTAATTGAAATCATAAGAGTGTGAACTCAAAGAAATAAGCTTAATCTACTTTGTAAAAAGAAAAGTCCTAAGTAGTGTTTATTGTTCCCCATAATGTATTTAGAGCCTAGGGGTAATTATTAAAGCCTAAGAGACATAAACCAAGATTTTGGAGAAAATCTGGCCAAGTTTACACGTGCTACAAGAGGTGCTATTAAAGGTCCTATTTTTCTACAAGAGGAGATAACTCGCCGAATTCCCAAGTAAATCAAATGAAAATGGAATTGGAAAAATTATGTTATTAATTAAGATGTATTAGGAAGCTATTCTAAGTGGGATCACTGCAATACACCCTGTTAACACGTGATAGAAAATAACAGAAAATTACTACTCTAAAAACTGCAAATTCAAGAACTAGTCAACTATTTAACCTATCAAATTCCTAGCCTAATAAATTTCAAATGTAATGGGGTAAATTTTTTTATTAAATTTAATTATTTGATGACCTAATCCAATTGGAATAAATTCAAATGAAGATCATTAACATGTTCTAAATAGTAGCATAGATTTACTACTATTTTTCTACAAGGGACTTCCAGAAATTCTATATTTGTGAACTAGTAAACAAATGTAGCTCAATGATGACGATAAATTTTTAAAGTTGTTCTAAGGATGAATAATTCTTGTGACTCTCTAAATATCCTGCAAAAATAATCACTTCAATCATTTAACCCAATCCTACAACAAAATAAGCATCAATACTAACTGCAGAAATAAGAAAAACAAGAATAGGAGATGTATGTGAATAAGAAAATTTTAAAAAATTGTAAGAAATGGCTCTGAGGCTCTTGGGATGGCCAAGCCCAAGGAAAATCAGAGTCCTATGAATGATACAAAGCTTTAGAAGCTAAAAAAGGTACCAAACTTCATTATTTGAATAAATCCAAGTGCATCCCTTCTAGAAATGAAAATGGAGCTGCAAAAATACAATTTTTCTCCACAATAAGACTAAGAAATACATGCATCTAGAGTCCAATTCGAATTGGTACTTATACAAAGTGATGAGGAAGAATTATACTTCAAAGGATGAAGATTTCCCCTCCAAAATCCCTCAAATAGTGGATTTGATTCCCAACACTAGGAATCTACATTAAATGACATGTAACACATTCCTAGATTTTATCAATCACTCGAGCTCCAAAATTTATCAATAATTTCATGATATTTTGTTCATTTATCATCCAATATTGATCCTCCTGTAGTAGGGACAAAGTCCCTAGATTATCTCATCCTCCAAATCTTCATAGTCTTCCGAATATTCTCACAATATTCTTCAAAAATAAATAATATTAGGCACATAATATGGAATAATCTTTGAACCTTCCTAAGAACATATTAAATCTAAAAAACATTATTATTTGTAGAAGGATAGGTTTAATATAGCCTTCAAGTGCCTAAGAAAGGTTAGACGAGGCTTAATTTGTGTCTAATTTAGAGGCCTATCATGCACATTAACATAACATAAAGCACACTTAGATTTAGTTAGCATTAGTTAGACTTATTTATTGCATGTACAAGTAAGCTTAACTTACTTTATTTATGCATTGATTCTCAAATCAATATTGTGTAATCAAATTCATTCTTTGTTCCAATTCTCCTTTTCAATTTTATCTGTGCTCTTATAATTTTACAATAATGAGCGACAATGTAGCACTGAGGACATCATGCATGATGTTGTGAGAGTATTAACATTTTCATGAAAATAACATATTCAAATTATGGTTAGTAATTAGGTAAAATTTTTAAAAATTAATGAAAATAAAATTAATAAAATTCAAATTGTTGATTTTATTCATGATGTTGTGGCATCATTAATATCATGCTCAAAATGGTGTATTAGGGTTGTTTACTAAAAGTGCTATATTGGGATTTTATGATTTGAATATTTATTTTGAATTTCTTGTGGCATGTGTTGTGAAAGTATAGGAGGTTAACAAAACCAAAGCGCTGTTTGAGTTGTCTATTTTTATTTTTGTGAGATTATAGATGTGTTTTCTTGGATAATTTCACTCTTTCATGACTTATATTGAATTATTCTCATGAAAATCATGGGCTTACTTCATAAGAAGGAAAGTGTAAACATGGAAGATTTTAAGATCTTTGTCATCTTTGTTGAAAGGAAAAGTTAGAAGAAGGTTAAGGATTTACGAGGCAATAATGGTTGAGTATTATTCCGAGAAGTTTGATATTTTTTGCAAATCATAGAGTATTTCCACAAAAAAGGCCACTCCACATAATATCGAGAAAAATGATGTTGCTTATGGGTCAAATTTAAGCATGATGGAGAAAGCACAAAGTATGAAATTGTATGTTGACCTTCAAGATTATTTTCTAATTAGTTTTTCATTTAAATGGTTTCTACAACAAATTATTTGACCATTACATCATGGGAGCTTGCATAAATTTGATGGATATTGAAGTGGTAATGAAATATGCACTAATGAGAATAAAAAAATCTCATGTGTTCTTATAAACATGCACTTGTTCCGTTATCCTATAGATTCGTTCTCCCTAAACCACCACATACACATGCTTTATAACATGCATACATTCCTAAGTAGTAGCACAATTAATGTGTTCTAAAGCATGTGTGCATTCTTGTTAAAATTTATAGGGCTAAGAGACCCATACCTAATGATCAAAAGTTATAATAGTACATGTTGATCATAATTAGCTACCTATAAAGTTTTCACAAGAAATCTGGCTTAAACGTCTCAAATCCCCTCTGGCAGCCTTAAAAAATCCTTTTGTTGACTATCGCTGTCGTTTCCTGCCCCCAAATCACATTATAAAAGGCCGCAGAACCCATATCTAAAATCTATCAGGCCTAGCCCCTTCGGCCAATCCTCTGCTCCTTTTCCCCCACGTAACCGAAAGCCAGAACCGAGTCCTAGCTTTGAAGGCGCTTATCGCGTATGAATATCGGGCGTGCCTACAACCATCGATCTTTACAGATCGAACGGCATTTGCAATGCTCCACCGCGCCCATGGCTCACTCCATTCATCGCCACCCTGCATACTTCTACCATTTCATCATGTCGCATTGCTACACAGTCATCCTCACTGCATCGCCGTCCCCATGCATTTGTTTTCTTGACAAGTTTGTGGGTTTTGCAGGTTTACAACAACGAAAAACTTTCATAATTCACAGTCTCTATTATCGTGACAGAGGACACATTGAAGGACCATTTTTCAGAGCTGAATTATGGAGAAAGGCCTAAGAGGGAAAATCGATAAGACTTCCATTAAATATGCAGGGTTAAAATCTATCAAACCCTGCAGGGACATTCAAGGCGCTGATTTCGCAGATGAAAACATTAATGGAGTAGCAGAAAAATATCAGCAAGGGATCGAGGAACTCAACATTCGACATTGAAGATGTTCAGCCATAGTCCAGGGTTTAGAAGACAGAGGGTACCATTCACAGATAAAACACCTCAAGGTTTTCTTTTCAGCACCATTTTCTTTCAGGAAAGGACAAAATGTTTATATGATTTTACTCCTTTACCGTGTTCCTAAAGAGACCTTCATCTAATGCATTTATTTTAGAGAGTAGGCCACAGAGTACAAACAACATTACAAAGTCATCAAGCAGTATGGGCGTGCAGGTATTCGCCATTTTATTTTAATGAGAGAATTAAATGTTCATCACCTACTCCCTTTAAGGGACTTTTCTTGTTCTCCTATAAAGCTCCCAAAGAACAGATGATTCAGGGTTCCAGATTTTATCAGAAAATTATGCAGTGAAGGTTGTTTGTATACATTTTGTAAAACTCTTGTATAAAGGCTCAAAGCCTGTAGGGTCTCAGTGAGGAGGAGTTCCATCTATTAAAGAGGATTCTGGTCTTTGGTATTTCACAGTCTGTAACTTTCTCTTATGTGTTATAGATCATTTCACTTCACTCATCTTTCTTGTATCATGTTTTGGAATGCGATTGGCTCATTGATTTTTGGTATGGATTTATCCTAGTTGATACCCATGCTCGAATTGGTCAAGCGCTTTAAATATGGCTCATGCATGATATTCTATTCCACTATTCATCCAAACCATGTTTCTGCTATATTATTTTCTTTGGGAGGGTGTTTTAAAACACTATTGTCATGTATGGATTCTTAGATTGGTAAGCCTATGTATGGTGGTATTGTGTATCTGGATATCAGCTCAATGTTAACTAATATCTCCTCCACATTTCATTCACTACATACACCTTCTGATAACTTATTTCTGTGAGGTATTTCTGAATCGGCCCTCTTTGTAGCAAACTGTCTCTGAATTTTCTGTTGCTTTTATATTAGATTTATGCACTTTGCCTCTGCAATATCCCTTCCTCTGTTTCAGTTTCTGAAGGTCTTGGTCCCATTCAGATGATTTTTCCTTATTTTACAAGAGATAGCATGAGAGCTTGCCATTGATAACTCCCTCTGTTATACTAGATTCTCCTTGCTATATAAGATGTCCTAGGCACTGGTCTATCACAACTCTAGACCGTCTCTAGGAATGACAACATCTTTCTGGCACCGTTGCCAGGGACGAAGTTAAGAAATTTTAAATCCCTGGGCCTCGACAAAATCTAATTCACTCTTCAAGTAGGTGAGTATGGAGAGTTGAGAGTTGTAGATCCCTCACCTTGGCGACTCCACATTTATTTATTTGATAAATCTATTTGCAGTCCTGGATCCTCGTAAGCCACACTTGAGGTCAGATACGTCTCAGCCAAAGACACCTTCAATATCTGACCCTGAAAAGATCATACATAGAAGAAATTGGAGGGAAAGAAAATCGGTCCGCTCTGAAATCCCTGAATTTTCTATTGAAGACTTTCCATCCTCTTCTTCTCAAGAAGCTCAAGTGACAAATCCCAACTCCACTATGGGAGATACTGATTATTATTATTCAGATAGTTTTCCCCGAGGAGGTGTCCAATTTAAAGATAATTTTCATCCTACTCCTAAGGTTGAAGAGGTTAAAGAAGTCACTGAAGTATCTATTGTTAATAGACCACTGTTCCCCTCAACACCTCAAGTTGCAGTCGAGTATATTCCTATTGTTATCCATACTCCACTTCCACCTCCTCCTCCTCCTCTTACTCAACAAACTATTGCACTACCTCCACCCCCTCCAATGGCCAATGTTCCAGGCTTTTTGTTAAATAAATATGCTCCTCTGGCATTACCCCAAGTGCTGAATGATATGCCACAAGATTATCTGAATATTTTACCCCGATTCAATGGGGAAAATGAGATTGATGCTTAGAAACACCTTGAGGTCTTCTGTGCCTTTGCAAAGAATTTTATTGTGGAACATTTGGATGTAGTGTTAAGGATGTTTGTCCAATCTCTTGATGGTGAAGCTCGAAAATGGTTTAAGACATTGGCAGGTTGTTCTATTACCACCTGGGAAAATATGGAAGACACTTTTCTCAGGAAATGGGGAGAGAATAAAGACCATGGACATTGTCTTACTAAGTTTAATACACTCAAGAAAAGACATAATGAAGGGGTGTCAGAATTTATCAAAAGATTTAATAAATTGTATCTGAGCCTTCCAGCAGATATGAAGCCTCATCAAACTACTGCTAAAGTGGTTTTTGTAGCAGCCTTTGATTCAAAATTTGGTTTCTCTCTCCAAGAAAGAAAGCCTGCTACTCTGGATGATGCTCAAACAGATGCACTAGAGCTAGAAGCAAACTTTGCCTCCACTGGAAAATCAAAGGGAAAGTCTGAACAAGATACTAGAAGAAGGGGCAAAGAAGAGGTATCTACCTCCTGCCAAGACAGAGACTCAGCTAATGACAGAATTTAAGAAATGACCAAATTGATTAAGAAGGTGGTCAAGCTTGAACTCGATGCCAAGAATTTAGCCTCCAAGAATTTCTACAATGCTCCAAATAGAGGTTATAATCCTCAGTATAGGAAACCACCCCTGCAAATATTGCCAAGGGAAGCAAAGGAGCAACAAGATCAAGTACCACACCCATTGTACCTAGAAGGTCTAGTAGATGATTATGCTGAAGACACTGCCTATGGACTGGAGGATGCAAATCTTGCCTTTTCAAATAGTGATGGAGAAGAATGCCCTTTACAGGGAAATGAAGGAGCTGAGTGCCCATTGCAAGAAGAAGAAAAGACCGGAGACACAGAAGAAGCAGAAATTGATCATTATTGTAAAAAATTTACTGATTTCATGCAAGCACATTTCAATAGAAGATATGATCTCAGATCCTCTAGGAAGAGGACTCGTACTCAAGATCAAGAAGAGGAGCCTCCCCAGAAGGAAAAACCTGCTCATAAGGAATTAACAATGAAGAAAGTCACAGACAAAGGTAAGGGCTCTCTAAAAAAACCTTTGTGGTCTAATGATCAAATTCCTTCCTCTTCAAAAGCAGTCAGTCCCTCTAATACCAAGTCTGTGTCAAAAGAAATCAAACCCCCAACTGAAAATAAAGAGTCAAAAGAAGTTATAATAGAAAAGTCTTCTCCTGTTTTCAGTCTACAAAAGGAACTTGAAAAAGTCAAAATCCCAGTGCCCTTGACCGAGTTGTTGAAACAACCTGCATATCAATCCCAAGTCACCTCATTCATGCTCCCTCCAGAAGAAACACTCACTCCAGATAGCCTCAACCTTCAAGAAGAAAGACCCATGGTTGTCTTTGGTCCACATGTTGAGGAATTAGATGCTTCTACTCCTCCCTTTTATGTGTCTCTAGTGATTCATGACCTGCTATTACATAATTGTCTGTTAGATTCTGGATCATCCAATAATCTTATACCTCTGTCATTCATGGAACAACTAGGATTACAAATCACCCGTCCATACAAGGACCTTTATTCATTTGACTCCAAAAGAGTTAAATGCTTGGGGATGATCAAGGATTTGGTGGTTAATTTGGCCCAAATCCCAGCTAAAAGTGTGGTAATGGACATCGTGGTGGCTGACATCCCAGCTCGTTTTGGTATGTTGCTATCAAGGTCCTGGGGAACAAAAATCGGTGTATCACTCAAGATGGATTTAACATATGCCACTATCCCAGTTTTTGGTGGCCAAGAGAGGAGGTTGTACAGGGAGACTAGATTTGTCAAGATGATGACTAAGGCTAACAACTCTGTAAATTCACCAGTCTATAGTAAGGAAGGAGATTTTTCATGCTTGATGCTGGAAGAAGATCAAGATTATGCTCATGAACCATCCTTCTGTCAGATCAAGACTGAACAGCCCGCAGAGAGCCATGAAGCAGGGATCTGGACACTTCATTTTGATGGAGCAAATTCAAAAGAAGGTAATGGAGCTGGAATATTATTGATTTCTCCTACAGGAAGGTGGGTTCCCTTGTCCTTCAAGCTAGAATATGAAGCCACTAATAATGTGGCTGAATATGAAGCACTTCTGATAGGATTGCAGATAACCAGGAATATGAACATACAAAGCTTAAAAGTTCTGGGAGATTCAGAACTGGTGGTCAGACAAGTCAGAAATCAATGTCAGACCAAACATCCTAGGCTAAGGGCTTATAGGAATGAAGTTTGGGACATGGTAGAAAATTTCTTCTTGGCATTCAATATCCAGTTCATGCCCCAAGAACAGAATAGGATGGCTGATTCCCTTGCTGTAGTTGCTAGTACATTTCGAACAGCTCAGAACCCTCTTTTAAGATACGAAGTTGAGGTGCGTTATCGACCATCAAACCCAGATAACATCAAACACTGGTAGGTATTTAAAGATAAAGAACGGATGAAGAGATTCCTGGAAAAAGTGGGAGAGTTCTCCAATATGGAGATTGATGCCGATGAAGAAGAGGTTGAGTCCAAAGATACTTCAGAAAGAAAGTGGGAGGAGAAAGTGGTAGGTAATAAGGTGTTGTAGTTAAAGGGAAAATTATACCTAGAGGGCTGATGCCTCTAGAAAGATTATTTGACAAGAATGATGTCCCACTGCAGCCAAGCAAAGTGGTAGAAGAAAATCAGGTAGAGGACTTGAATCTTGGTACTGAGGCTGACCCCAAAATTGTAAAACTGTCTAGGAAGATCCCTGGAGAATATAAAAAGCTATATCATAAATTATTTCAGTCTTACAAAGATGTGTTTGCATGTTACTATCAGGACTTGAAAACTTTTGACATCAGTATTATGCAGCACAAAATTCCACTGAAGGGAGATGCAAAGCCTCATAAGGAAAAGCTCAGACAAATAAATCCCCTGTTGCTTCCTTCCATTGAGAAGGAAATTAAGAAACTGTTAAAGGAAAAAATAATTGTACCATTGAGGTACTCTGAATGGGTGGCAAACCTAGTCCCTGTCCGGAAGAAGAATGGAAAAATAAGGCTGTGTGTGGATTTCAAAAATTTAAACAGAGCATCCTTAAAGGACAATTATCCACTGCCTAAGATGGATCTCATCTTGTAGAGGGTAGTTGGAGCTTCCAGAATGTCAATGATGGATGGGTTCTCTGGTTATAATCAAGTGGCTGTACTTCCAGAGGACCAAAAGAAGACTGCTTTTACCACACCTTGCGGTACATTTATGTATGCCAGGATGCCTTTTGGATTGATTAATGCAGGGGCCACTTTTCAGAGGGCCATGGACATTGCTTTTGTTGGGGAGCAGGATAAATTCCTGGTGGTCTACCTCGATGATATCACTGTATTTTCCAAGAATGATACTGAGCACATTGAGCATCTACGTAGAACTTTTGAGAAATGCAGAAGGTATGGTCTTTCCCTTAATCCTCAAAAGTATTTATTTGCTTTAGAAGAGGGTAAACTTTTGGGACACATTGTGACTAAAGATGGGGTGAAGATAGATCCTAAGAGGGTAGAAGTTATAAATGGTATTGCTTTTCCCAAAAATAAGAAATAGGTACAAGTATTCCTAGGGCGCATCAATTTCCTGAGAAGGTTTATTCCTAACTATGCTGAAATAGTTAGACATATAACTGACATGCTGAAGAAGGATAATGAAGTTAAATGGTCCCAGGAATCACGAGAGCCATTTACCACAATAAAAAATGCTTTTGCAGAAGCCCCTGTGCTAGCTGGACCAGATTATGACAAACCTTTCATGATTTTTTCTTTTGCATCACCTCATACAATAGTAGGAGTTTTATTGCAGAAAAATGAGGAAGGGTATGAGCAGCCCATAACTTTCTTCAGTCAGGTGCTCTGTGATGCAGAATTAAAGTACAATATATTATAAAAGCAAGCATATGCCCTAGTGAAATCCCTCAAAGCATTCTGCGTATATATCTTACAGTCCCATATCACTACATTTGTGCCTGCAGCTACTGTAAAAGATATTCTTATTTAGGGGGATAGTGAAGGAAAAAGGGGAAAGTGGATTGCCAAGATACAGGAGTATGAATTAGACATCCATCCTACTAAGCTGATCAAAGGACAAGGGCTTGCCAAAATATTATCTGAATCAAACTATCAAGCTCTGGGCATAAATTTGTCCATTATAGCAAGTGAGGAACCCGAGGAGAATGAAGAGCGACAGGGAATTGGAGTGGCTACCCCAGAAACACATATAAAGTACCTCACCAGCCAGTGGTACAAAGAGATAGTAGAATATCTCCTCACACTTAGTTGCCCTCCAAGCTGTGATAAAGCTAAATATAGAATGTTAAGATTGAAATCACAGAAGTACATAGTCGCCAATGGCCGGCTATACTGGCGAGATCCCTTAGGAATCTTACTCCTGTGTCTCACAGAGAATGAAGTAGAGAGTATTATAGTAGAATTTCATGAAGGGATCTGTGGGGGACATTACAGTTGGAGGGCCACTGCTCACAAAATCCTGAAGGTTGGTTTTTATTGGCCCAAGCTTTTTGGAGATGTTTTTGCCTGTGTTAGAGCTTGTGAGAAGTGTTAGAAATTTTCTGAAAGGCAAAAGTTGGCACCTCTGCCCATGATTCCCGTGCACATGGACGAGCCATTCAGGTAGTGGGGAATTGATTTTATAGGTGAAATACATCCCCCATCGAGTGGTCAGCATAAGTGGATTCTAACTGCCACAGATTATTTTACAAAATGGGTGGAAGCTAAATCTGCAAGGAATGCTACTGATGCTGTGATAATAAAATTCATGGAAGAAAACATCATATCCAGATTCGGCTGCCCTGCCAGGATAGAAACTGATAATGCACAGGCTTTCAAGTTTGAAAAATTTGTGAGCTTCTGCTAGCAATATAATATCACACTAAGTCACTCTATAGCCTATTATCCATAGGGAAATGGCTTGGCAGATTCTTCCAATAAAACCCTGGTAATGGCATTGCAGAAGACAGTAAATGAAAACCAGAAAAATTGGGATTCCCAGTTAAAATTTGCTCTGTGGGCCAATATAATTACCAGTAAGAGAGCAACCGGAAAATCTCCATATGAATTGGTATATGGGAGGGCAGCAGTATTTCCTATTCAATTAGCCCTACCAGTAGCTCAATTCATGCAGGAAATTCAGGAAGAGCCTGATGATATGACCAGGCGAATAAATCAGTTGGTGGAATTGGAAGAAACACGCAATTAGGTAAATCAAAGACTGACAGAGTACCAAGAGAAGATGAAATACCTTTTTGATCAGCATGCTAAGGACCGGAATCTGAAAATTGGTGACCTAGTGCTCAGATGGGACATCTGAAAGGCTGAAAAAGGAAAACATGGTAAATTTGATCCACTTTGGTTCGGCCCCTTCAAAATTGTGGAACAGGGAGGTAATAACACTTTCAAGATGGAGAACTTACAGGGTGACTTGCTTGATGCCCCTGTAAATGGTCAATTCCTTAAGCCCTATTTTCAGTTCTGATTCAGGCCAAAACATCGTGGTGTATTATATTTTATATTAGTTTTTTGTTTCTTTTTTGTTTGAATAATGTGGGTGTCGTGATGAATCATGAAGTAAAAAGCAGAAGGGCTGAAGAGTAGAATTCACACAAAAGGAGTGTCTGGAGGTTTGCGAAGTTCTCGACACATCCAAGGATGGACATGCCATCCCCAGATGGAGCCGATGTTGATCATAATCAGCTACCTATAAAGTTTTCACAAGCAATATGGCTTAAACCTCTCAAATCCCCTCTGGCAGCCTTAAAAAATCCTTTTGCTGACTATCGCTGCCGTTTCCTTCCCCCAAATCACATTATAAAAGGTCGTAGAACCCATATCTGAAATCTATCAGGCCTAGCCCCTTCGGCCAAGCCTCTGCTCCTTTTCCCCCACGTAACTGAAAGCCAGAACCGAGTCCTAGCCTTGAAGGCGCTTATCACGTATGAATATTGGGTGCGCCTACAACCGTCGATCTTTACAGATCGAACGGCATTCGCAATGCTCCACTGCGCCTATGGCCCACTCCATTCATTTCCACCCTACATACTTCTGCCATTTCATCATGCCGCGTTGCTACACAGTCATCCTCACTGCATCGCCATCCCCATGCATTTGTTTTCTTGACGAGTTTGTGGGTTTTGTAGGTTTACAGAGGCGGAAAACTTTCATAATTCACAGTCTCTATTACTATGACAAAGGACACATCGAAGGACCATTTTTTAGAGTTGAATTATGGAGAAAGGCCTAAGAGGGCAAATCGATAAGACTTCCATTGACTTCCATTAAAGATGCGGGGTTAAAATGCGCGAACCTGCGGGGACATTCAGGCGCAAGGGATCAAGGAATTCAACGTTCGGAATTGAAGATGTTCAGTCGTAGTCTAGGTTTTAGAAGGCAGAGGGTACCATTCACAGATAAAACACCTCAAGGTTTTCTTTTCAGCACCATTTTCTTTCAGGAAAGAATGGAATGTTTATATGATTTTACTCCTTTACCGCGTTCCTGAAGAGACCTTTATCCAATGCATTTATTTCAGAGAGCAGGCCACAGAGTACAAACAGCATTACAAAGTCATCGAGCATTATGGGCGTGCACGTCTCCGCCATTTTGTTTTAATGAGACAATTAAATGTTCATCACCTACCCCCTTTAAGGGGCTTTTATTGTTCTCCTATAAAGCTCCCAAGGAATAGATGATTTAGAGTTCCAGATTTTATCAGAAAATTATACAGTGAAGGAATTTTGTATACATTTTTTAAAACTCTTGTATAAAGGCTCAGAGCCTGTAGGGTCTCAGTGAGGAGGAGTTCCATCTGTTAAAGAGGATTTTGGTCTTTGGTATTTCACAGTCTGTAACTTTCTCTTATGTGTTATAGATCATTTCACTTCACTCATCTTTCCTGTATCATGTTTTGCAATGCGAGTGGCTCACTGGTTTTTGGTATGGATTTATCCTAGTTGATACCCATGCTCGAATTGGTCAAGCGCTTTACATATGGCTCATGCATGATATTCTATTCCACTATTCATCCAAACCATGTTTCTGCTATATTAGTTTCTTTGGGAGGGTGTTTTTAAGACGCTATTGTCATGTATGGATTCTTAGATTGGTAAGCCTATGCATGGTGGTATTGTGTATATGGATATCAGCTCAATGTTAACTAATATCTCCTCTACATTTCATTCACTACATACACCTTATGATAACTTATTTCTGTGAAGTATTTCTGAATCAGCCCTCTTTGTAGAAAACTGTCTCTGAATTTTCTGTTGCTTTTATATTAGATTTATGCACTTTGCCTCTGCAATATCCCTTCCTCTATTTTAGTTTCTGAAGGTCTTGGTCCCATTCAGATGATTTTTCCTTGTTTTACAAGAGATAGCATGAGAGCTTGCCATTGATAACTCCCTCTGTTATACTAGATGCTCCTTGCTATATAAGATGTCCTAGGCACTAGTCTATCACAACTCTAGACTGTCTCTAGGAACGACAAGAGTACCTATATACCTATTTAAAGGTAAATTATTTCCTTCAAAGGTTAGTTTTGGTGGTTCAAGATTTCATTATTGCCCCTAGAAGCCTATAATATTACTTGATTTCGTAACTCTTGAGTTTGAACTGCTAATCATATTGAGGGTCCATAGAACAAAACTTATTATTATAAATATCATAATATTGTTGACTTTCCAGAAAAAGGATACCCTCAATAGGTCCTCTTCGGTGGTTAAAGATATCAATATTGGCACTAGATGCCCACAAGCTTCTTTTAGAACATAAGGCCTTAGTTTCCTCTCTCTATCATGTCCAAGGAAGCAACACCTATGCTTAGTGCTCAAATATCCCAATCATACCCATATACCAATGGAAATGCCAAATATCTGCTTGAGAGGTCATCTATGGTAGTTTGAGGTTTCATTGACGACCCTTATGGCTTGTTGGATATTAAGCATCAACACAAGATCTATTGCATAAAAAATACTACATTAGCAATTTCACAACAAGAAAGAAGAGAGAATGAAATTGCATTGAAAAAAGTCTAAGTAGCTAAAGATATCAATTTTAATTACTCACGAACTCTTACATGTATTATTGCTTGATGTTAATACCATTAAATAAACCTCCTTGAAAGAAATCAATGTGAAGTAGGTCGGATTTATATAGCTCATGCACAATGGTAAATAAAAAATAACTTTACCTAATTAGCTAATAGCATAAAATTAAGGTAGGAGACCCTAAATTGAAACATATTCTAAAATTGTGTTGAGTAAATGTAATTGGAGTAAAAAAAAAGTTAAAATTGGAGTCAGGATTCCCTCATGCAACTCCTAAATCAAATATAGCAATAAATGGCTCAAAGTCAAAGAATAATCTTGGTAAATTAATGGATAAGTTTGTGGATAATTTAGTCTCCCATAATATGAGAGGGAATTCACATTATAAATTCATGACCTTAGAGATAAGATAATGCACAGTAATGGAGAGGAAATAACCATGTTACTACATAGTCACTACCACATGTCATCCTAGGTGGTAGACTCGCTAAAAGTAGACTTATAAAAATAAAAAATTCTAAAAATGGAAGATGATTCCAAATGGTAGGTAGTCTCTACTAGATGAAACAAAATGGTCATGGGTTGACATAATTATATATAGATGAGTCCCTAAGTGTGAATTTACATCAACAAGCCATAGAAGCTACATATATCCTTTAGAGGTCAGGCGTGGTGGTTTGATGCATCACGTTCAGGCTTGGATGAATAAAATATTTGTATTTTAGCTAAGTCTTGGGCTAACCCATGTCAAGTATTTGAATGCCTTGAGATTTAGAGTTATTTTCGAAAAAATTGTGAGGACACTAACATCATTTCTTAGAGGCCAAGGAACCCTCCAGAAGTCATTGCGGTAGTGCTTCAAGGCATTGTTCATGGCTTTGGATGCTTCAAAGGTTTCCTTAGGAGCTAATCATGGCCTCCCTATATCATTCCTATGACCCTAGGACACATACCTACTACTAAAAACCACTTCATGGTACCTTCATCCCTAACTATAGGCTATCATACCCTTAGGAAGCCATCTGTGGTTTTCTAAGACATCTTTCCTTGCCCTAGATGGATAGAAGATTTCTTTAGTGAAAAAGGTTCATGTTTCCTCCCCTTACCATATGTGTGACCTCGAAGTCCATAGAAAATGTTACAAAACGTTGATGGAACATATATACCTAATTATATACAAAGGATTCCCTCTAGAGGTCATTTTTTGTGGTTCAAGGTGCCAATCTTGCCCCTAAAATCCTAGAAAATTTCTTTGAATAATTAACTCTTGGGCTTGTTCCCTTGACCATATCTAAGGTAAGAAGCCACATACTTAAGACCTCATAATGATAACTATACCCTCCTATATAACAATGATACCTTAGAAACTTCCTTTGCAGTGTTTCAACTTATCGTTGTTGACCCCAAATTCCTAGAAGCTTCCTTTATGGATTAGGGATTGGGTTTCCTCTCTTAAACATGTCTAAGGAGAGAATACCCATTCCCATAGCTAAAAAATTTGTAATTATTCTTGTATCACCAAATGGAGTTAAAATATTCCCTTAAGAGGTCATCTACAGTGGTTTGAGGTGTCATTCATGACCCTTGATCCATAGAATTTCTTAAAACCTTAAGAGTTCAAGTGTGTTAGTTTGAGGCATCATGCTTGACTCTAGAAATATAAAATTTATGCTTTTACTATGGCTAGGTTCCCACCCTTAACCATATATAGTCCATGGGATCCAAATCTAATGCTCAAAAGTTTATGAAGGCACTGACATCCTTTCTTATATGACAAGGATACCCTCGAGAGGTCATGTTGGTGTTTTATGGAGTTTTTCATAACTATAGATACTTGAAATATTTCCTTTATACCTAAGGCATGGATTTAGTCAATAAATTGTTTGTAGGTCCTCAAGATGCATAATACTCAAAATCACCTAGTTTCACCAACATTTCCAATCATAGGCTAATGACATCTTTAGGAGGTCATGTGTGGTTTATTAAGAAAAATTTATTTTCCTTAGATGGCTAAAGGATTCCTTTGGGATCTAAGTTTCATGTTTTTTCCCTTGACCATGTTTAGTGCCCCAAGGTCCATACCTTTTGATCAAAAATACTAATGGTATCTATATACCCAAGTAGGGGAGAATGATACTCTAAAGTGGTCATTTGTGGTTGTTCAAGGTGTCATTTTGGCCCTAGAATCCTAGAAGCCTCCTTTAAGGCTTAAATCCTCTATTTTTTCCCTTAACCATAACCAAGGTTTAAAGAATCATAACTAATATTCAAAAGCTCATAATGCTAACTATCACCATATAGAGACTGTTACTATCCTATAGTCACAATGATCAAATTTACTCTTTCCAATGTTGTATGAGTCTTAGGTCAAATTACAATATTTGAAAATAAAATTTGACATGTCTCTGTATTGTCAAATGGTTACAAGTTATTGTCTAGGTGTCATTTCTACTCCCTCCACTTATCCAAGGTCACAAAAAACCATCATGGTCATTGTCATCATTTCCTTCCATAAGTAATCATATGAGTTAGTTGGGCATTATACTGGTCATGGGATCATAAGAATTGATACTTTGAGAGTTAAATTTATAAGTAATGGCCAAGAATATGCATATGATGTTCATCATTCTCTCAGTCATCATTCTGAAAAAGTGAGTCTTGTCATCCATTCAAAAAGTTTCATTATGGGAGTTAGAAATTAGGAAAATAACGTGTTTAAAAGAGAATCAAGGTACATCTATGTCACATGGAGGAAAATACACCTGGAACTGAAATAATTATCATATATTTTGTATAAATGTATCATCAAGCCATATCATGGCTCAAATCATCCAAATGATGGATAAATTGGTCATCATGAAAAAGGAAGGTAAAATTTGAATTTTCAAGTTATAAAATGCTTCAAGGAGGTCGATTTGGTTCTATTAACATTGACATGCATTCAAGGAGCTCAAATGCAGCCTCAGAAACCTTGCAACTTAGCCAAGAAAGAAGAATTAAAGCAGCGCTTCGCATCTGATGCTCTTCTGGGAAGCTGCTAGGGTTTTTGCTGTGCTCTCCCTCTTCCATGGTTCATAGCTTCATTCAAGAGTAAAAAAAATTATTTTTATGTTCACACATCCTCCATGACCTTTCATTGAACATTTCCCATCATTCCCCTCATTAAGATCCTTTCATTTCCTTATTTTCCCAAAACAACCTAGAAATTTGCTTCGCTTTTAACCTAGGTCTATGTTTTTCCCTTTTCACCCATTTTTTCTCACTCTTTTTCAGAAATTACACTTCTAGCATCTTCCGAACACCCATACCTACCCCCCATAATGTTTCTACAATTTTTCCTACCCCCCTTCCATCTCATTTCACCATTTTCCCAAAAACCCTAGTTTTTTGTTGCGTTTTTTCCCTAGGTCTGTAATTCACTTTTTTCATCCCTATTTTCTAACTCATTTAAATAAATTCCACCTCCATTGTGTTCCTAACATCTATCCGTACCCCCCATAATTTTATTATAATTTTTCGTACTCCACTTCCCTCTCATTTCCCTCCTTTGAAATTCGTCACGATTTTGACTCTTTTTGATCTAGTTTTATGCAGGAACACAATAATATACTGAAATAAAAATAAACACAAAGATGTAGTGGAAATAAAACTCCATTTCATTAATAAAATATAACAAAAATATCCTTACAGGCATAACGGAAATAAACTAGCTAGGGCACTGGTAGGTTTATCTCTGAGAAGTGATGTGGCAGCTACAGGCTTCTGAATTATGTCACAATGAAGCTCGAAGGCATATTTATTGTTGAGAAATAATGGAAAACCATAAACATCCAAAAACCTAACCCTAGGAGATGAAGCGCCAAAAATATGGGCCCCGTTTGGGTAAATTGGTACATCAACTTCCCGGGGATGTAACTTTGGCATATGATCTCCGTTTGACGTGCTTAATACCTCGTTAGAAATATATATCTAAGGACTCAACGTATTATGTGAGAAACATAAAAGAAACTTCCATGTTGCTCCCAGTTTTCCCAAAAAAAATCGTTTAGGGCCTCAAAACGGCTTCAGAAGTTCAGGGCCCGAAAAATTGGTAAAAATAGTAAGTTGTGCTGAAACTGAAAAACTGAAGGAACAGATGGTGGGGATAAAAATGGACTAGGCGGGTGGCCACCAATATCCACCTGGATCATCCCCCCCCCTCCCCCCTCCTTTGGAAGAAATGGTCCCCATTACGTGGAGTTCCTCCATGAGATGAGGCAAATCTCTTGAACTTGGTATTAGATTTGTCGAAGATGTCATGGACTTGCTGGAGGACGTGCTAGATGCGTTCAATAAATTTGATGCTTTATTAGCCTTAGATAGTACATGTGTGGATTCTGTTTATGTGGTCGCATGAGATATGGAAACATTAGGTGGCAGCGTGCCTCGGGTCAGATCAATGGAGTGCTTGACTTGACAATGTAGAGGAACCTTTGCGGGTGAGGAAAAAATGTCCTTGTATTCCTCCATGAATTCGACCATCTGCTATTGTCATGTAGGGGAGCTCTGTTTCTAGGTTGTGGCCACAATCTTCTTCTTTCCCTGTGGGCGAATTGTAATGAAAATAAGTTTCCTGTTTTCGGAAACAATCTTAATATGTTGTTTTTTAGTAGTCAAAGAGGTGGCAGGAGGCGGTACTACCTTCGATATCATGTAAAATTTATTTCCCAAAGTAATAATAAAAGAATGAGGCCTAGAATCATACACATCATGTCGCTTCCACAAGTATGGTTGGACCAATAATACATCAGACACATCAAGAGGAGAAACATCACAAAGTACCTCGTCTGTGAAAGGCTTGATGTTGTACAAAAGGTGACATTGTTGGCAGACACAGAAATCTCTTCCTTGGTGAAGCCACCCAATGGTATACGGTTGTGGGTGTGTTATGGTCAGTAGGTCGAGTGGCTTCATGACCTCTGTTGAAATGAGTTTCTTTTGGCTTCCGATATCGACAAGGAATTGCAGTGGAGAACCCTTCACCCACATATGCAAATGGAAGAGGCACTCCCCCTCCTTTAGATCCTTGGGATCCTACCTCTGGAGCTTGATGGTGGTAAAAATTGCACTGGGATCTGCATCAATGATCAACTTCCCTTTGTCATCGCCCTTGTCTGGTTCCGACTCAAGATTAGAACATGAATTTGATTCTGGTGCCTCTGGGGCTGACCATCACACATCACAAGTCACACTTGCTTGTGTCGTAGAAGTGTATATTGATCCAGACACCTGGCCACCCACTCATCTCATTCCAACACCGCACCATCAATTCTTGTAGCTTTTCACATTCAGCACAACTTACTATTTTTAGCAGGTTTTCGGGTCCTCCACTCTCGGAGCCGTTTTGGGGGCTTAATGATCCAGGTGGATATTGGTGGCTACCCACCTATTCCACTTGGCCCCCCACCATTGTCTCTTTCATTTTTTCAGTTTCGGCATGACTTACTATTTTTAGCAGTTTTTCGGGTCCTGAACTTCCGGAGCCGTTTTGAGGCCCTAAACGACGTTTTTTGGGAAAAACCGGGAGCAACATGGGCCCATGGACGAATGTTGCCCACACCGAAAGTTACTCTCAAATAGATCTTTCTAACAAGCTATCGAGCAGAAGCTGGAATATCAGAGATCACAAATTTATGTCCTCGGGAAGTTGAAACACCAATTTACCCAAATGGGACTCACGAAGTGCCCATTCCCTAGGGTTAGGTTTTTTCATGTTTCGGGTTTTCCATTGTTTCTCAATAATAAATATGCCCCTTGAGCCTCATTGAAATACGGTTCGGAGATTCGTTGCCACCACACCTCTTCTCGGAGATTCGCTACCAACACCTAGATATTTTATTTCCATTATGCTCTGTAAGCATATTTTCGTTATTTGATATTATTGAAATGAAGCATTATTTCCATCGCATCTCTATGTTTATGGATATTTATGTATTGCTATGCGTTCCTACATAAATCCGGATCGGTGCATCGGAGGCGGTCTTCTCTTTCTTTGTTTTTATTTGCATGTCCCCAACGTGGTCGGGGTATAGGGAGTTAGGGCTCGATCTAGTTGAACCCTTGCAAGATCGGCTTCAAAAACCCCAATGACCTCCCATGGTGGAAGAAAATAAAGATGAGGGACGTGGAGATTCTATCCAAAATAGTTGCTCGAGGAGGCCCTCTAGAAATAAAGAACGCGATGATGGATAACTTTTCTTAGATCCTTCAACGATCGCCTCACCTACAGCAGCATTCAGCATCCAACAACCACTGCGGAGGTGCCACTCCCTTCAAGGTACAGTAAACTTTGACATTCCCATATTTGACTGAGATAAATAGATGCGTATCAGTAGCTAGATGGTTGAATTTGCTGGAAGGGTATTTCTCGATCCATGATTTCTTTGATCGAGAAAATATTATTTCGACTCCTCAAAGCCACATGTCAAAGACTGGTAGGGAAACCTACGTGAGCAAGAGGATGAAGGGGAACACTCTTTGTTCTCGACCACACCCACTTGTAATTCATTCCAAGACAGCATCAAGGAACAATATCGCCCCTTGGGAGCTATGAGGACAAATACAACCAACGGACCATCTGTCGCTGACAACAAGGGGATCAAGATGTGCACGAACGCGCATCGAACTGTCCCATACCCTACGCACAAAAGTTGGGCATTAAAGATTCATAGAGACATTTTGTGCTCAAGTATTGTAGTTTTTCGCACAAAACATTCAGAGAACATGGAGTTCATCAACATTACATCGCTTGGCATGGCATATCGCTATGCTGCCAAGATCGAGTAGAAATTTAAGCGATATGAAGCGAGACTTTGGATGTTTGAATCCGAAAGGTGCCTCCGAACTAAAGAATAAGGGGCAAGGCCAAAGTGGTGTGACTTAGAATAACACCACAAATCCAAAGAAGGACATGGGGAAGTGGTGTGAATTTCACGGGAGCCCCACTCACGCAGCACAAACGAGTGTGAGGCCCAATAGTCATTTGGTGGCCAAAGCTAAAGGCACCGAATCAGTCATGTATTTTGATCCTCGAGTGCGAACCGGACAAAGGAAATGACAAAGGAAGCAGAGATCATTGATGCGAGTATCCTAGTGCCATTGTTTACACCACTAAGATCCAGGAGGGAGGATCCGATGAGGATCCAGGAGGAGGGAGACACCTCTTCCATTTGCAGATGTGGGTGAATGGTTCTCCGTTGCAATTTATTGGCCGATGAAAGTAGGCAAAGAACCCCATTTCAGCGAGTTGTGAAGTGACTTGGCCTGCCAACTATGGGACATCACAACCATATACCATGGGTAGCTCCACCTGTGGGAGAGATCTCCGCATCCGCCAACAGTGTTGTCTTAGTACAATATCAAGCCATTCATAGATGAGGTATTGTGTGATGTTATTCCTCTTGATGTAGTTGATGTGATATCGGGCCAACCATACTTGTGGATGTGGCATGTTGTGTATGATTCTAGGCCTCATGATGTTGTTATTACTTTGGGAAATAACTTGTATAGGATACTAGAGGTAGTACTGCCTCTCTCATCTCTTTGACTATCGCAAAACAACATAGTAATATTGTTTCCCAAACCAGAAAATTTATTTTCCTTAAAAAATCACTCACGGGGAAAGAAGAATATTATGGCCAAAACCTTGAAACATGGTCTCCGCACCGCTGGTTGCGACGGATGGACAAAGTCATGGAGGAATACGAGGAAATTTTCTCCTCACTCACGGCAGGTTCCTCTACACTTATCGTGGACAAGAACTCCATTGATCGACCCCAGACGCATCACACGCCTGATGTTTCCATACCTCATGCGACTACGTACGGACACAATCCACACATGTACTATCTAAGGTCGAGTAAAGAAACCAAATTTACTAATTGCATCCACGACATGTCTACCTCACACATCCATGACATCTTCAACCACAAAACGTTCCTCATATGATGGAGGATCTCAATGCAATGGGGACCATTGCTAGCTGGGAGGGAGGAATGATCTGGGTAGATATCGGTGGCCACCCACCTATTCCATTTGGACCCGCACCATCAATTCTTGCGACTTTTCACTTTCGGCGACAACTTACTATTTTTAGCGGGTGTTTTGGAGTCTGCACTCTCGGGCTGTTTGGGGCCTTAATGATCCGGATGGAAATTGGCGTACCACTCCACCTATTCCATTTGAACCCCCACCATCAGCTCTTTCGATTTGTAAGTTGTAGCACAACTTACTATTTTTTAGCGAGTCGGGTCCCGAACTTCCAGAGCCATTTTGAGGTCCCTAAACGACGTTTTTTTGGAAAAGCCTAGGAGAAACATTGGTCCATGAGCTGATGTTTCTCATCAAAAGAAAATTTTTACTCCTAAGATAGATCTTTCTAACGAGCTATTAACCATGTCAAACAGAGATCGAGCACACAAAGTTACATCCTCGGGAAGTTGAAACACCCAATTTACCCAAACGAGACCCGCTGTTTTATGTTTCATCTCCTGTTAGGTTTTTTGATGTTTCAAGTTTTCCATTGTTTCTCAATAAGAAATAGGCCCTTGAGCCTCATTTTAACATAGTTTAGAGTGTCCCAGCAGCCACCGTGATCTCTTCTCACGATCTCGCTACAAGACTCTAGCTATTTATTTCCATTATGTTTGTAAGCATATTTCTGTTATTTAAAATTAATAAAATGAAGCATTATTTCCACTACATCTCTATGTTTATGGCTATTTTTGTATTTTGTTGCATTCCTACATAAATCTGGATCAGGCTGTTATGAAATACTTCCCCGTGTATTTCTTTGGATTTCTGGTGTTGTTGCGAGTTGCCCCACTTTGGATTTTCCCCTTGTTCCATGGTTCAGGGGAACCTTTCCCTGGCTTCTGATTAACGGATCCAAAGTCTCGCTTCTTCTGCTTAAATTTTTTCTTGATCTTAGTGGCATAGTGATATGTCATGTCAAGCAAGGTAATGCAGAGGAACTCCATGTCCTCCTGAATGTATCTGTGAAAACAAATGCAGTAGTTGAGCACCAAAGTTCTCTCTGAATCTTTAATACCCAATTTTGGGTGCAGGGTATGGAACAAATTCTTCAGTTCATGCACATCTTGATCCCTTTGATGTCGCAGCGTGGTCCATTGGATGTAATTTTTCTCAGATATCCCCATAGGGTAGTATTGTTCCTTGATGCCATCTCGAAACGAATTCCAAGTGGGTGCGGTCGAGAACAGAGAGGGTTCCTTCTCATCCTTCTCATCACAGTATGTTTCCCACCAGTCTTTGACATGGGGGGCAGCATTGAGGAGTGAAAATAGTAATATTTTTTCGGTTGGCGAAACCATGCACCAAGAAATACCCTTCCAGAAAATTCAACCATCTATCTATGACGTCTGCATCTATCTGGACTTCAAATACAAGAATGTAAAAGTTGACCTGTACCTTGAAAGGAGAGGCACTTCCAGAGTGGCTGCTGGATTTAGATGTGCCATCAATGGGTAGCTGTTGAAGGATCTAGGAAAATTTATCCATCATCGCGTTCCTTTGTTTCTTGAGGGCCTCCTCAAGCAATAATTTTATAGGATCTCCTGCTCCCTCATCTTTATTTTCTTCCACCATGGGAGTTCGTAGGGGTTTGCGAGGATGATCTTGCAAGGGTTCAACCAGATCGAGACCTAACTCCTTATACTCTGACCTCATTGGGTACATGTAAATAAAAATAGAGAAAGAGCAGACGCCTCTGATACCATTGATTTGGATTTATATAGGAACACAATAATATATAGAAATAAATATAAACAAAGAGATGCAACGAAAACAAAACTTCATTTCAGTAATATCATATAACAAAAATATGCCTACAAACATAATTGAAATAAACTTGCTAGGGTGCTGGTAGGCTTATCTCTAAGAAGAGATGTGGCGGCTACAGGCCTCTGAATTGTGTTACAATGAGGCTCGAAGGCCTAATGAGAAACCATGGAAAACCCTAAACATCCAAAAGCCTAACCCTAGGAGATGAAGAACCAAAAATATGGGCCCTATTTGAGTAAATTAGCACATCAACTCCCCGGGGACGTAACTTTGGCATATGATCCCCCTTTGATGTGCTCAATAACTCGTTAGAAAGATCTATCCGAAGACTACAAATGTTTACATGAGAAACATTGAAGGAACTTCCATGTTGCTCCCGATTTTCCCAAAAAAACATCATTTAGGGCCTAAAAACGGCTCTGGAAGTTCTGGACCCAAAAAAATGCTAAAAATAGCAAGTTGTGTTGAAATTGAAAAACTGAAAGAACTTATGGTGGGGGTCCAAATGGAATAGGTGGGTGGCCACCAATATCCACCTGAATCACTTTTTTTGGTCATCATTTTCAAAAGAAGTTTCTGACCAAATGAAGATGAATTTTAGAAAACCAAAGTATATTTTTGTTAAGGACAGAGCCAATCACAATAATCTTCTTCTGTTTCTACACAGGTATCATAGATTGGGAGATATTCAGTTTTCTTGAAGGCCTATCTCAGAAAATAAAATTATTCAATTTTTCTTGTCTGTTTTAGTCATCATTTGGTGGCCTGGATTATGAGAAAATTGAAATCAATTTCCAACAATTGAGAGAGGTTTTTCTCCAAAAATACCTTAGCTACAAAAATCTCTCCCATTTTTGTAAAACGTGTTATGGTTAAAATGATACCAGTTGATTTTTGACCCCTAGTTGTTCGCTGCGCTTCTAGATAATTTGCTGCGAATCTGGACACTTGGTTTTAAAATCAATTTTGAGGGGGCTAAAATGATGAGTTTGGATGACTTAATGGTCCCAGGGTATAGCACACATCCTAATGTTTCTTCATCCACCTTCAACAAAATTCAGAAACTCTTCCAAGTCATCAAACAGTCAAGCCAAAGTTGTTTTGTTTCTCCTGAGGAAATTTTCTACGTTTCTGAGAAAGTTGTTACATTTTTGTGTTTAGATACTTTTGACTGCACATGGAGGTCAAAGGTCAAACTTGGTTTATGTAAATATTTGACTTACTAGTTTATTTGATGTGAATAGACTTGTTAATGATTATCATTGTAAAGAATATTGTGATCAATGCTTTAAGAGATAATCTCAATTAGATAGCTAAAAAAGGGGAAAGTTGTTTCTAACTTCCCTAGGATCTGGCAATGAGTAATTAGGTTCATAAATCAGTTTTTATGGATCAAGATTCAACCCCAAAGAGGTGGAATCTCATTTTTATTTTATATGTAGTCAGAAACTAGTCTAAGAAAAGGTTAGATACTTCAAGTTGACACTTTTTGGAACTGGTGTACTTGACTCTTTGGAGAAATAATATACAGGAAGTTGTAGCTATTTTTATGGGATTCTTGTGATGTGGTTAGTGACACTGGTTTTCTCTAGTTTTCCTGATGCATCTGATGATTAATTAGTTCTAGCATCCATCTATGTTCTTCTTGTGTTAATATCCTAAGTTTTAAACATGATACATTGCCTCATATGCTCCTTTTTGTCTGATATTTTCATATAAGTGTTTTATCTTCTAAATAAATGAATTCATGCATGTATGCTCATTTTACTCCTTCTACATGATTTCCTCCTCGACACACTACAATGACAAATTCAATTTGTGTCACTAGTTACATGTATCTTGCCTCATTCTATGACTACAATTGATCCGTTGGAATACTTGTCCTAGTTCATAATCTGGTGCTTCTTATCCAACAAAACCTAAATAAAAAACCACACTGAGATGATAAGTAGCCTAAAACCTTAATACTCTCCAATCACTTCCATTGGTCGCGAGGTTGATTTTGAGAGAGCCCTATGTGATTTGGTAGGTCCGCTAGATATAGAGTCAAAATTTGGTTTTTGGTTACCTATTTGGTTTCCTTTCTCAACATTTGGAAACTAAGGAGCTCTGAAATTTTGGCATCGTTGTCGGGGAGCGAAAGGTCACATTTTCCCTAGGTTTGGATGACAAAGATTAGATGTTATTGTTGATGGTTGTAATGTTCCAAATTTTTATGGAACATTAATTTTTGATAAGAGATGAATAAAATGGGTAGGGGACCCATTATTTGCTTGATTAGAGAATAAAAATCCTCTAAGTATGAAAGAGGATCATGTTGGAGTTGGATTACACACCCCCATGTGTGAAAAGGGGTTTTTTGCATGAAGGCTTGGCCAAGGTTGACCAAGTCAACCTGCGTTGGCATGAGTTGGAAAGCATAATGTGGGACAACGTAGGAGGGAAGTTTCTAGAGAGAGGAAACCCTAATTCGAAATAGTTTCCATGGAGGGAAGGCTCATTGTATAAAAGAGGAGCAAGGCAGCCATTGTGCACATCTTTTGATCATTTTACATTTGAGTCTTGAAGACTTGTTGCTGCCTCTTGCTGTTCAACGGAGCTGCAGTGCCTTCGGGCATGAGGGAGTCCTGTTTAGGAATTCCTCTCCTTCTTGAGTAGCTCATGAAGAATTGCACTCCATTCCCCATATTCTGGCATTTAGGCCATAGCTTTAGCCATCTACATCGGTGCAATTTTTGCAGTAGTTATTGTGCAGTGTTGCCGGGTGTTGCTGGGGAGGTTTCCATAAACCATCCGGAGCTTGTTTTTCAGTGGAGAGATGTTATTTTCATTGGGATATCAACAATGGTGGTTCTTTAGCATATCCCACCATATTTGGCATTAGGCCAACCACTTTCCATCATAGGCAGTGCAGTCCCTCTCTTAGATAGTGTTCTCATGAGTGATTATTTGTTGTAAGGGATTAGCAGATTTTGGAGGAGAGGTCTTGGGTGAGAGGATCAACCTTTCACTTTAGATTTCCATTGGAGGAGTATTCTTCAGTTGTTGTAGAAATTTCAGCCTTCTCCATGTATTTCTAGCTCTTGAGTTGCTGCTACCCACCAACTCCGGCATTTCTGCAAAATGCCAATTTTGTATAGATTTCAACCAATCCTTTAAGAGGATTGATGTTATGTATTTTCAGGGGTTGAGATCTCGATCCCCCTTCTTATTTGAGCCCATATTTCTATATCATTTGTATTTCTATAATTTATGTAGCAGTTCCTCCTATAACTGTGCAGTCATGGTCTAGAGCTTAATTTATGCAGCTATGTATTTCATATTTACATGTACAAGTTTCTTGAGGCTTCTAGTGCCTTGCTTGAGTGATCATTCCCTCAAGGAGTTGTATATTTTATTGCTGCTATAATGTGATGACCATTGAGTTATCCAAAATTTCATGTGTAGGTGATTCACTACTATTCCATTAGATGTATTTTCTATTGTTGTAGCTCTATCTTGAGGCATACTCAATAGAGTAGCTGGTTCCTAATAGGAAATCTCACATAGCTATAGAAAGATTATGTGAAGGGCCATGTAGCCTTTGGATCTCACCCTCTCTTTAGAGGTGAAATATCTGGAAAATGTCCCCACAGTCTATCTTTGGAATAGACTTGTGAAATTTCTGAAAAAGGAATATCTAGGATATTCCCAACATTGCAGAAATTTCCCCATTTTGGATATTACAGTGGTATCAGAGCATCGAACTGGCACAGCCTGTGAGTTCGATTTTAGAGGAGAACGATGAAGAATATGAGACCGATCTCATATATTTTTTAAATAAATAAGAGCCCCCCTGAGGAGGAGGAGAAGAAAAGGGGAGAAGAGGAAGATACATGCACTTCCTATTCTCTTGAAGACCAGCATGGGAGATGCTTGGATTTCCAGATCTTATGCAAGTACCTGGGTGAATATAAACCCCATTCTGCAGCATTCAAGAGAGCTACAACATTCTCACAGTCTATTTAGCAGATGGAGGAGATAAGGCCCTTTGGAAAAGGAGAACTCAGAGACAATAGGTTTCTATTGTCTACATTTGATAGGGTTACTTCAGCTAGAGCTTGGGAGAAGAAGCTGGAGGCATTTTTATTGCTGCATCCAGTGGCAGAAAAAGAAGCAGTGGAGATGGTAGCGCTGCACATGGAGGATAAAACCTCTGTTTGGTGGTTCAAACCCTTAGTCCATTCAAGGGTGAGTTCTTTTGGAGACTTTTCTCAAGGGTTGATCCAAACCTTTGATGGAGGGAGGACAAAGCAAGAGAAATCCATTCCACCATGGGAGGAGAATTGAACCAACGTTGTTACAGCTTTGGAGGAGCAACCTTCTACATATATGGATGAGGAATACGTTGGAGGAAAAGCCATTTTAGCCCCAAAATAAGGTCCCAAGATCCACCAAGGTATGAGTAAAAGTTCCACTTTCTATTTCAACAAATAATCTTAAGGATGGTGGAATTTCATATGAGGAGGTCCTAGGATCAAACCACATGGCCACTTTAGGGCCTCATGTTTGCACTGCACTATGCAAAGGGTTCAAGGAGGAGAAGAACCCTCATCCTCATACATATTTGATTATTTTCATTCATCCTTCAAGGTGGGAGTGTAAGCTTTTGGAGGATGAAGTAAACCATGCCACCTCCATGGAGAATCATGAAGCAAATTGTAAAACTGAAGGAAGAGACAACTGCTACATCATTGGAGGAATCAGCAACGCTGTTGAACATGGGTGGAGAGGAGTCATCACCTCCATCACATTTGGATACTCATAGATCCAACATAGTCATGGGAAAGAGGCCTTTCTTAAGGGGTCTCCAAGGAGCTGCATTTCAACTCTCATGAAATGCAAACAGCAAGAATTGATTTGGGAGGATGGTAGTCCTCATGGGGGGAGTACCAAAGAATGGAGGAGAGATGGCAGGATGTTTACATCATTGGGAAGCAAGGATAAGGGATACATATTGCTGATATGACATATATATCAGTCATGATACCTTCATCACATGAGTCATATGGTGTGAGCATAATGAGGCATCAAGCACTTGAGTTTCTTGGGATTGATGGGAGAGAGCACAAGCATAATTGCTCTCATGTGATTGATGGTGTTGCAGGAGTAGAGGAGGGCACTCTCATAGTGCAAAGGGATCACTCCTTGGCTGGGATTGATTGGGAGGCATTTCCCTCTTGGGAGAAGCTTCATATTTGCAGCAGCATCACCATAAGTGTTCTTGACAAGGAGCATGTCAAGGAACGAAGATTGGCATGGACAAGAGCCTTTTTGCATGAGCTCACAATGATATCATTTGGGAGGAGGATCACATGCATAGATACATTTATCATCTCAATTATAGCCTATGGTAAGAGTCTTGTGTGTACCTTTGCTGATTTACATACTCTTATCATTATGATGTAGTGTAAAGTTTTTCAAAGGCGCATATTTTTCATGTTGCTCCATAAGCAAAATTGGGCCAAACTATGTGATGGAGACAACCATCTTTTATATGGCCTTGGGAAAGTGTTACCTTCCATGTATGTTTAGAATTCAACCATTCACCTTGCATTATCAGATGTAAGAACATACATTATTATTCATGAGCTGAAAACAACTTGCCATATCATTTCTTAAAGCAGCAGTTTGGGAAACTGCGCTGTGAATTCTTAGGACACTGTTGTTACAACTTTGCACACCGTGAAACCTTCAGTACTTGCCTCATTTTATTGCTGAGTATGCTCTCCTTGGCTGATATTTCTATCATATCAGTGAAGGACATGATTAGAGGAGAGACACATGGATGAATGTGTCCTTGATGAGGGAGGACTCCCATATTTTCTGCATTGCATGTTCTAATGGGAACATGAGAGGAGACATGGCCACCAAAACCATCTATTTGCTTAATCTTGAGGAGTTCCATGAGCATGATGTTGAAATCCATCCATTTTTTATATTTGGGCATGTATTTGATATTATATTGCTGGTTCACTCATCTATTTACTATTCAGTAGTAGAGGTGATATTTTTGTACAATACTTGCCATGCTATTTTATGCAGCTGCAGTGGATGAGGGTGCATTATAGCCCTATGAGGCATTGTTTGCACTTTCTGCACATGGTATAACCTACAGAAAACATGTCATGGGGGCATTCTATGGTGATCTTGTCCTATTCATCATAGATGACATGTCTTGGGCCAACTGATTTTTCATTGATGGAGGGGAGATTCTTGGGGGAACTACTCTTCATTTTTCCATTTGAAGGAAATAAATTTGCAGCCTAGGATAAGCATACACTCCACAATTGTCATAAGTGGGGGAGAGGATAGCATTGGGAAAGTTATAGTGCTTTCCATGATCAAATTTCAGCCCACCTTCATTTCCGGAGCTCAACGTGGAGGAATATTTTTCATGAGTTGTATTGTTGGGAGGAAACTTATTTTTATGATTGATGACTTGGGGATGAGAGGTTCCTATGGGGGATGATAAGTCCCATTTAATTTCAGATATCATGTCTCAAGGAGGCCCTTGGACATCTCTTTGTTCCTTCATGGATGTTGTTTCTACATGATAGCCATCTTGGGAATGTTCACCCCAAGGCTACATTGCATATGTTGGAGGGACAGTTTAGAGAGTTGATTGCTGATATGGCATTATTTTCTTGAAGATTTCATCACATAAATATGCTACAGGAGGAAAGGGTAGAAAGAAACTAAGTTCATCCTTGAAATTTCTTAAGGGAAAGCAATATTTTGAGAGGGGAGGACTGTAATGTTCCAAATTTTTATGGAACATTAATTTTTGATAAGAGATGAATAAAATGGGTAGGGGAGCCATTATTTGATTGATTAGAGAATAAAAATCCTCTAAGTATGAAAGAGGATCATGTTGGAGCTGGATTACACACCCCCATGTGTGAAAAGGTTTTTTTTTCATGAAGGCTTGGCCAAGGTTGACCAAGTCAAACTGCGTTGGCATGAGTTGGAAAGCATAATGTGGGACAACGTAGGAGGGAAGTTTCTAGAGAGAGGAAACCCTAATTCGAAATAGGGTCCATGGAGGGAAGGCTCATTGTATAAAAGAGGAGCAAGGCAACCATTGTGCACATATTTTGATCATTTTACATTTGAGTCTTGAAGACTTGTTGCTGCCTCTTGCTGTTCAACAGAGCTGCAGTGCCTTCGGGCACGAGGGAGTCCTGTTTAGGAATTCCTCTCCTTCTTGAGTAGCTAATGAAGGATTTCACTCCATTCCCCATATTCCTGCATTCAGGCCATAGCTTCAGCCATCTACATCAGCGTAGTTTCTGCAGCAGTTATTGTGTAGTGTTGCTGGGTGTTGCTGGGGAGGTTTCCACACACCATCCAAAGATTTTTTTTTAGTGGATAGATGTTATTTTTATTGGGATATCAGAAATGGTGGTTCTTGAGCATATCCCACCATCTTTGGCAACAGGCCAAGCACTTTCCATCAGAGGCAGCACAATCCCTCTCATAGACATTGTTCTCATGGGTGATTATTTGTTGTGAGGGATTAGCAGATTTTGGAGGAGAAGTCTTGGTTGAGAGGATCAGCCTTTCACTTCATATTTCCATTGGAGGAGGATTCTTCAATTTTTATAGACATTTCAGCCTTCTCCATGTATTTACAGCTCTTGAGTTGCTGCTGCCCAGCAACTCCGGCATTTCTGCAAAATGCCAATTTTGTATAGATTTCAACCAATCCTTTTAGAGGATTGATGTTATGTATTTTTAGGGGTTGAGATCTCGCTCCCCCTTCTTATTTGAGCCCATATTTCTATATAATTTGTATTTCTATCATTTAAGCAGCAGTTCCTCCTATAACTATGCAATCATGGTCTAGAGCTTAATTTATGCAGTTATGTATTTCATATTTACATGTACAGGTTTCTTGAGGCTTCTAGTGCCTTGCTTGAGTGATCATTCCCTCAAGGAGTTGTATATTTTATTGCTGCTATAATGTGATGACCATTGAGTTCTCCGGCATTTCATGTGTAGATGATTCACTGCTATTCCATTAGATGTATTTTCTATTGTTGTAGCTCTATCTTGAGGCATTCTCAATAGAGTAGCTGGTTCCTAATAGGAAATCTCAAATAGCTATAGACAGAGTCTGTGAAGGGCCAGGTAGCCTCTGGATCTCACCCTCTCTTTAGAGGTGACATATCTGGAAAATGCCCCCACAGTCTATCTCTAGAATAGACTTGTAAAATTTCTGAAAAAGGAATATCTAAGATATTCCCAACATTGCAGAAATTTCCCCATTTGGGATATTACAATGGTGGACAATGATTAGACACATGAAGGATGAATCATTCACCTGTTGACTCCAACTTGATCCAAAGACTCCAATGGCAGTAGGATCCAGAAATTGAGATGACTTCTCAGTGCAGAAGGTATTCTCCTATGCATCAAGATCATGTTCTAGGCTTTTCAAATCGTATGCCTCAGGTATATTGGCAAACATACTTACCAAAATTCAGACATGGAAAAGGTGATGATGCTACACATCATTTAATAATATTTCATATGCATGTGCGTAAGCTGAGGATTAAATTTTGTGAAGATTGTTTAATGAATATGTTCATGATCACAATAGAAGAAATAGCACGGTTTTGGTATGAAAGCTTGCCTACTGCTTTTATTTATTCTCTCAAGGATTTTCACTCAGTATATTTTGAGAAGTATAGAGAAACCTATCCTTATTTTCTTTTCATTAAGGATTGCTGTAATCACTTTGAGAATTTTATTCAAGAGCTAAAGAGTGGTTATGGCGATGAAGGGTTTATGTATGATTAGCTCTTGGATGCTTTGAATGAAAACCCTTTTCACGACCATGAGAAGATCATGGATTCTAGCCTGGATGACAGTGAAATTGAGCATAATTCTTCAAAATATGACATTGATCTTCCATCTTCCGAATTTGATGACAATTTGTAGCATCCTTGCCAATCGTCAAGTGATCAAGATATATATGAAGATTTTCTTTCCAACTTCCCTTCACTCCTTTCCTCATCTGAGTTTTTAATTCAAGAGGAAATATGTGCATATCAAAATTTTGAGTTTCCTTTTATAGAAACTCTAGAGAGTCATGATTTATCCATTGAAGTAAAAAACAATGTACAACAGGTTTTTTGTCTTCAGTTTGATGAAGTTCAACAACCTTCAAATGATTAAGATATAGAATTTTTTCAAAGCCAAGAAAATTCTCTTTTTCATATACATGAAAAGAAACTTGTAGATATTTGTGTTGATGCTGATTTGGCTACCTCAATTGAAGATATGCAAAAACATACAATATAGCCTCTGATCTGGATGATATGGAAGATCACATTTGTCCATTTCTATTTAAGAGGGAATAAGCAAAAGAAGAAAAACAATCAGCCATTATATTCGAAGTCATCTCCCTTTTGTTTTTCCTAATCCACAAGAGGTAATCCTTCATGATTTTCAAGACCCCTTGCGCAGCCTTTTGGAAGTATCAGAAAAGGTGGAGTTTGTTTTGTTCACCAACACAAGTTTTGGACTCAGGTTTCATTTTGAGTTGCCATTTACTAAATATTTCTTTATGCCTAGTGGAGCTGAATACAAGCATCAGTCAAGTAGTCATGTACTTGATTGGTTACACTGGATCTTCGATCTCACTTGATCAGATCACTTATGGATTAGTTAGAGTAGGTAAGGTATGATGAATAATCTCAACATTCTGAGCATATTTTTCAGTGTCAATTTCCAGTAGAGTTTGCAGTTAATGGTACAATTTACTGTTTAGTTTAATTTGAGTCAGTTTGAATATTGTACCTATAGTGACTCCATTGCCTAATAAACAAGGTTACCTGGTCTACGGTGTTCTTGACACCTCCTAAAGGAGATGCAATCCCCATTGGAGCCAATGTTAGTGTCCTATATTCAAAGTGATAAAATTTACTCTTTCCACTGTTGTTTGAGTCTTAGGTCAAATTATGATATTTGCAAATTAAATTTGACATGTTTCTTGATTTCAAATTTTAGGCTTCTGTGATTAATATTTTGTTTTGATGTGTCTTACAGATCCATCACATCAGGAGATTTGTTATACCCATGTTTCGAACCATCTATCGAGGTTCATTATCAAGATAGAAATGTGAGAATTAAAGGTTTCAGAAATGACGAATAAATAGGAGGTGGTAAGGAATAGAAATAAATGAATCATCAAGTCTAAATTATTTTGGTATTTATTATTAGTAAATTCAAATTTATTCTAAATTCTTGTTTAGTCAATTTAATGTCTTAAATTGATTTCATTAATTATCAACCGAGTTTTTTAAACTGATGAAGTGTGGTACACTGTATGTGCTTAGTTAACCTATTTCTTACTTCGTTGTTTTGTATTTTATGTTGTTTTGGATGGTTTTTATTCTTTGATGTCTAAGAATTTTTAACCTAAAACTATGAAAAGATTTAAATAAATCTAATGAATTTTAAGAAGGAAGAAATGGAAGTGTTTCTAAGTTAGTCTAATTTTCATTAAAAAAACCAAAAACTATTGGCTAGTTAAGACCTAATTTGGAAAACAGAGCATCTATCTTATCTTATCATTAGTCCTATTCCATGGATTTAATTCTAAAAACTAAGGTTCAAATTGCAGTGCTAAAAGAAGAAAGTGAAACAAATAATGTACTTCTAGTTACTCCAACAATCAATTATGAAGTATGAACTTATTGAGATGATGTTAAGTAACTATCTGCACTTTAACTTAAGATATCCTAGAACAGTAAGCAAAGGATGCAAAGGAAAACATCTAATGTATATCTAGTTACTCCACATTCAATTATGAAGTGTGATCTTCTTCAGATAGCGTTAAGTAACCAATTATACCTATGGTGTAGAAAACTAAGTAAAGTATGCAAAAGGTAACTCAGTAATTGCACTCATTGAACATTAAACCATTCAGTCTTGAAACATGATTAAATAAATCTCTTTTAGAATGACTTTTAGGAATATTAGTGATGCAATTAAGTGAGGATCTGAAAGCAAAATGTGAAAGCATGTAAAAATCACTAAAAACAACTAATGTATAATTGACTTTTCTGCAACATTCAATATGAAGTATTACCCTCTTGAGATGCTATGTGAGAAGTCAATTATGCCTTAGTCTCTAAGTTCCTAGAAAGCAAATAACAATTTTCAGAGTAAATTCAATCACTATATGAATTAGATATTCAACCATTTAGTTTAGGATCATCATATCGAAATGGAATTTGAAAACATCCATTGACACAGTTAATTGACAATTCTATTATAAGAAAATGAATGACAAAACTGTAAGGAAACCAGACAATTGTGTATTCTTGTTACTTCAATATTAATTCGATTTGAAAACAGAGTTATCTATCTTCACGAAATATCTTAGAAGAATAAGGTTGCACAATTATGATTTAATATTATGATATTGATAAAAAACTAGAATGAAACATTAACCTATTTAGAAAATAGATTTGCTAAAAACAGAGTAATGGAAATTGAACTAAAAACAACAAATCAAAAACCTCCTCTAGTGCAGGGGTCCTCTGCAACTGATTTATCTGAACTACTAGTTGGTTAAGGATGCACTTAAACAATCATTGGCAACCCAAACTTTGTATTATGATAAACTAAAGTCTGAATACAGAGTATCAACAAAAAGCTTAAACTTAACACTTAAATTATGAACTTCCTTCTCGTCCTTTTACAACCGATATTTAAAGGAAAATAATACAACTGTTTGTGAGATAAACTTGCTACAGGTGGCTAATTGGAATTAGAATTTCAATATGACTATTCAACTCTTGATTTTCTACGATAAAGAAAATAAAGCGTCCTGCTGCTTTCAGATAACGTACTTTGACCACACCTTTGACCATGATTTTAGGCTTACTTTTCTGTGAATTTGGACCGAGTGAATAGGATAGAATCCATGTGGAGATGATTCTAGAAATGCCCATGTGGCCCAATTCTTCATTTGACACCTGGAACCTGCCAGACCATGAGAGTAGCTATGGAATCCACAATTAGCTTCAAAGTAGGCTACATTCTGTAGCTAAATTGAAAAAATCTATCCAAATAGCAAGAACATGAAAATATAATATGGAAATCATTTTAATTCATCCTTAAAACAAAACCTAGCCTTTATCATTGATTGGGGTCTGTGATCTTATGAGAAAGTGAGGGAAAGAGGTGAGAAAAGATGTCAAAGAGAGGGTAATTATGAGGTTCAACATACCCCCACTGCAAAATCATTGCATGTCCTCATGCAATTTTCCAAAATTGTGAGTTCTGCTTCCCTACTGCATTTTCTCAGACCCTTCTATTAGCACATCCAACTTCCTTCTTTTGTTCTTCTTTGAAGTGACTTTCATCCCGGGCCTTCTCATAAGAAGCTTGTACTTGAGGTTAATGACTTCTCTATGTAGTAACTTATTCTTTCTTTTCAATTTTCTGTTTTTCTTATACTACAGTCCTAGATTGAGAATGGTATTGTCATGAATTACCTTCTCCAACTTGTTATGCTACTTCAAGGTCTCATTTTCCTATTTGATATGTCTATTCAATATATCTAGTTCATAAATATCTTGCTTAAGAGCATCAACTAGAGGTTCTTGTGGATTGAAAAAAATTTCTGGGTACATTGATGCATTTTTATTCTCCAGTGATTCTAGATAATCATATATTTGTTTTTGAATTGGGTCTATGCCTCGAGATCTTCTACTGGGGCTACCTTCAAAATCATGAATAGGAGAATTTTGAGGACTATCTTCAGGAGAAATGTTAATAGGAGATGGTATTGGGGTTTCCTTGATGTCTTGTAACAAAGGGATTTTGATACAAACATTTTTTAATTCATCTAGAAAATCATAATTAGGAAACATAATATGTTCTTCTACCCCTCTATAAACTTGTAATATTTCAGGAAAAGGAGGTGTAGAAGTAGATACTAATGGTTTCTCTATTATAGGAGTTGATTTTATGGTTATTTTTGTTTTTTGTTTTTCAGAATTTTTGTTTTGAAGAGATGTTCCTTCTTAAAAACTTTTATTGGGTTGTAGAGAATATTCCTTAGAATTGTCTTGTTCTTGAATGACTACATAAGACTTTTTCTTTTCTAATATCCTACTAGATCTAAGTTGGACATCATTAAGATATAGAGGAGTAATCATGTAGGTTGGAAATTGTTGTCCTTCTATCATATAGGTATTCTAAGGATTTTTATTGTTGGGATTTGGTAATGTTTGTGTAGGTAACTGATTTGGTCTCTGAGGGAATGGTAGTGAGATTTGTGGATTTTGGTTTTGGTTTTGGAGTTGGGGTTTTTTATTTTGTTGAGGAATTTGTTGGGGAGGATAGTTTGGATATGATGGAGGATATTGAAAATATTGAGAGAATATTCCATATGGATTTTGCATTCCTTGAGCCCAAGGTTGATATTGAGATTGAGATTGAGGCCAAGGTTGCTGCCAAGAATTCCAGTTTGGTGGGGTCTGAGTATACATTTGGTTATTAAAACCTTGAGTTTGTGGCCCCTACCATGGCCTTCTAGAGACAAAGAAAAGATATTCTGTTGGATTTGAAGTTTTTACTTCTTGAAAACAACCTTAAGACCAGGAATTGAAGGACAACTTTTAGTCTCATGACTTTCTGAACAAATCATACAGGTCTCTATGAATTTTGTATCAAGAGGACATTCTCTTAAAGCATGCTTCTTTCTGCATTTGGGACAGAAAATAGCTAAAGCATCAGTCTCAACTTTCTGCTTGTTTTGTAACTTAAGTGTGTCTATCTATTCACTAAGACTCCTTAAAATGTATGTTTTAAATTCATCAATCATGTTTCCAATTTTTTCCCTACTTACTGTTCCAGTTGCATATTTATTTACCCTAACAAGAGCAGGATCTCTTGGACCTTTCCCAGTTTTTGATTTTCCTCTTGAGAGATGAATACATAATTCCCCAATGTTAGGTAATAGGAGTTGAGAGATGTCCCCCTTCCCCATCATGTTAAGGATGTCTATCCACTCATCTCTAATGGCTTTCAACAAAAGAGCTTTTAAAGTGTCTTGATCTAGATTATCCATTTTTTCTCTTTTTATGTTATAGTTGAATCTTTCAATTAAATCCTCCAAATTCTCATCCTCTCTTTGCATCATTTTAAACACTTAATCCTTGTGATTAATAGGTATGCAACAATCCAAATACCTTTCTAAAAGTTCTCTCTTCATATCATTCCATGTCCTAATAGACCGAGTGATTAGACTCATGAACCATTTTAGAGCTGCTCCTTTCAATGTTGAAGGAAACAATTTGATTTTTTGAGAGTCTTGTAAATAATCATAAGTTCTGCACAAGACTTCAAATTAAAACAAAAATATTTCAGGGTATTCACTTTTCAATCCATGAAAGTTTGGGAGGACAAAATGTGAGATGTTTTTCATGGTGGCATTTGTATCTTCATCAACTATAGGGAATCCAAAAGAACTCTCAATTACCCTATTTCTTCTGCCTCCTTCTACATTTACTCTACCTCTTCCTCTATCTCCTCCTCCAAATATTACATTTTCTCCATTTAGAATTTCTCTTTCTCCTTCCCCTTCTTCTCCTCTTCCTACCATTACAGATTCTTCAGAGCTGATATAAGAGTCAACTTGTAATGTTAACTACTTATCCTCTGGTTCTTCTATCAATGGTATGTTGAAGAAAGATTCTTCTTCTTCCTTTCCACTAGGAATTTCTAACTCTTAAGCTAAAATTTTTTCTCCTGTAGAGGTGAAAAAGGTTACTCCTTCTGTTGGAGACCTAGGATCTTCTTCTTCTAAGACAACCTCAGTAGATGAAGTAGGGGATCCTCCTAATTGGATTTCTGACCTTAGAACTTCAGGAAGTCTATGGCTAGTGAAATATGGAATATGAGTTTGAGATGGAGGTGTATCACTTCTTACTCGTGGTGGAGTGAGTGGTGTTGTAGAGATTAAACTCATGCCTCTAGCTATGAATCTGCCCCTAGAGTCTCTTTCTCTATGCATATCATTTTTTTATATGTAGGACTTGAGGTTACCTAATTACACTTCCCCGGCAACGGCGCCAAAATGTTTAGTCAATTTAATGTCTTAAATTACTTTCATTAATTATCAACCGAGGTTTCTAAACTGATGAAGTGTGGTGCAATGTATGTGCTTAGTTAACCTATTTCTTACTTCGTTGTTTTTCATTTTATGTTCTTTTCGGGGGTTTTTGTTCTTCGACGTCTAAGAATTTTTTAACCTAAAACTATGAAAACATTTAAATGAATCTAATGAATTTTAAGAAGGAAGAAAAGGAAGTGTTCCTAAGTTAGTCTAATTTTCATAAAAATAAAAAATAAAAATTGTTGGCTAGTTAAGACCTAATTTTGAAAACAGAGCATCTATCTTATCTTATCATTAGTCCTATTCCATGGATTTAATTCTAAAAGCTAAGATTGAAATTACAGTGCTAAAAGAAGAAAATGAAACAACTAATGTACTTCTAGTTACTCCAACATTCAATTATGAGGTATGACTTTATTGAGATGATGTTAAGTAACTGCCTGTACTTTAACATAAGATGTCCTAGAACAGTAAGAAAAGGATGTAAAGGAAAACATCTAATGTATATCTAGTTACTCCACATTCAATTATGAAGTGTGATCTTCTTGAGAGAGTGTTAAGTAACCAATTATACCTATGGTGTACAAAACTAAGTAAAGTATTCAAAAGGTAACTCAGTAATTGCACTCATTAAACATTCAACCATTCAGTCTTGAAACATGATTAAATAAATCTCTTTTAGAATGAATTTTAGGAATACCAGTGATGCAATTATGTGAGGATCTGAAAGAAAAATGTGAAAGCATGTCACTAAAAATAATTAATGTATATTTGAATTTTCTGCAACATCCAATGTGAAGTATTACCCTCTTGAGATGCTATGTGAGAAGTCAATTATGCCTTAGTCTCTAAGTTCCTAGAAAGAAAATAACAATGTGCAGAGTAAATTCAATCATTGTATGAATTAGATATTCAAACATTTAGTTTAGGATCATCATATTGAAATGGATTTTGAAAAGATCCATTGACACAGTTAATTGACAATTATGTTCTAAGAAAATGAATGACAAAACAGTAAGGAAACTAGGCAACTGTGTATTTTTGTTACTTCAATCTTAGTTAAATTTGAAAACATAGTTATCTATCTTCACGAAATATCTTAGAAGAATAAGGTTGCACAATTGTGATTTAATATTATGCTATTGATAAAAAACTGGAATGAAACATTAACCTATTTAGAAAAGAGATTTTCTAAAAATAGAGTAATGGAAATTGAACTAAAAACAACAAATGAAAAACCTCCTCTAGTGTAGGGGCCCTCTGCAACTGATTTGGTTGAACTACTACCTGGTATTATGGCAACACAAAATTTGTATTATGATAAACTGAAGTCTGAATACAGAGTCTCAGCAAAAAAACTTAAACTTGACACTTAATTTATGAACTGCCTTCTTAGTCTTTACAATCAATATTTAAAGGAAAATAATGTAACTTTTTGTGGGATGAACTTGTTACAGGTGGTTAGTTCGAATTAGACTTGTAATATGACTGTTAGGCTCGTGATTTTCTATGATAGAGAAAATCAAGAGTCCTGCTGCTTTCGTATAACATATTTTGACCACACCATTGACCATGATCTTAGGCCTACTTTTCTGTCGATCTGGACCTAGTGAACATAATAGAATCCATGTGGAGATGATTCTAGAGACGCCCATGTGGCCCAATTCTTCGTTTGACACCTGGAACTTGCAAGAACATGAGAGTAGCTGCGGAATCGACAGTTAGCTACAGAATAGGCTGCATTCTGTAGTTAAATTGAAAAAATCTATCCAAATAGCAACAACATGTAAATATAATATGGCAATAATTTTAATGCATCCTTAAGACAAAACCTAGCATTTATCATTGATTGGGGTTTGTGATCTTATGAGAAAGTGAGGGAAAGAGGTAAGAAAAGCTATCAAAGAGAGCGTAATTTTGAGGTTCAACAATTTTTATAAGGTTAGGTTTTATAATTTATAAAAATGTGTTTCTTTAAATGTATATCAAATTATAATATTGTTAAATTATAATGACAATAATTGTAGTATTTATTTAATTTATAATATTTTTAAATTATAATTAATTACATAATGATGAGAATTTGCAATAAAAATTTTTATATAGAGATAAGCATAAGTCATTATTAAAAGGAGTAATTTAGTGAATTTTGATAATTATGTGATAAGCTTATGAAAGGTAAATTATGAGAGTTATATTTTATAAGAGATAATTTATCAATAGATTAAGAGGATGGAATTTATTAAGTGCACCTATGTTTAATAAAGATGGCATTAATGAGGATAATTACAGTGAAAAAAGAGTCTATTTAAAATGAATTTTTAGGGTTGGGAGTGGGTTACCATAGAGGTCAATGTGGGAATCCAATTCTCACTAATGTTCCACCATTCGTCGCGGTTGAGGTTTTTTGGATGTTTATTAATTTTTAGCGCCTCTCTGAATTTCATTTAATTCTAGTTTCCATGGTAAACTTGATCAAGTTAGATAGATTGTTGAGGTCTTCTTTGAAACCCTCTAGTGTATCCTTCCCATGGGGCCAAATGACAAAAGTGTCTTCCACAAATATTTTCCACCATTTAGGTTTGAGGGGGGCAAAATGCATAGCATTGGTTTCCTTCTTTGTGGATTTTTGGAGCACCATAGATTCTAGGAGTATAAAGGTTGCTTTCAATGAGGTTCTTTATGTCACGTAAATTGCTATTTTTTATTAAGATAATGATTTCTTTGGTTATTCTTTTCAAGGGATTTTTATTTAATTTTCTGTAACAACCACTATTAAGGAGGTGATCCATCATTTTTTTATTATAGTAATTTTTATTCAAGATTACTATGGCTCCCCCCTTATCTACTTTTAGTATGACGATGTTGGGGTTGGAGTTTAAAGATTTTAATGCAAGGAACTCATTTTTACTGATATTACTTTTTTGGTAGTTTAGATTTTCAAATGGTTCCAAGTTATTCTCTAGGTGTCTTTGCTACTCCCTCCACTTATCCAAGGTCACAAAAGACATCATGGTTATTGTCATCATTTCCTTCCATAAGTCATCAAATGAGTTAGTTGGTCATAGAATCGTAAGAATTGATACTTTGAGATTTAAATTTATAATTCATGGTGAAGAATATGCATATGATGTTCATCATTATCTCAGCCATCATTATGAAAAAGGGGGTGTTGTCATCCATTATGGTCATAAAAAAGTTTCATTATGGGAGTTAAAAATTAGGAAAATAAAGTGTTTCAAAGAGAATCAAGCTACATCTATGTCACAAGGAGGAAAAAACATCTCCAACTGAAATAATCATCATATATTTTGTATAAATGTATGACTAAGCCATATCCTAGCTCAAATCATCCAAATGATGGAGAAATTGGCCATCATGAAAAAGGGAGGTAAACTTCGAATTTTAAAGTTATAAAATGCTTCAAGGAGTTTGATTTTGTTCTATTAACAGTGACGTGCATTCAAGGATCTCAAATCCATCCTTAGAAACTTTTCAAGTAAGCCAATAAAGAAGAATTAAAGAAGCATTGCACATCTGCTGCACTTCTGGGAAGCTGCTAGGGTTTTTGTTGTGATCTCCATATTCCATTGTTCATAGCTTCATTCAAGAGTAAAAAAATTTCTTTTTATGTTCACACATCCTTCATCACCCTTCATTTAATATTTCCCATCATTGCCCTCATTAAGATCCTTTCATTTCCTTATTTTCCCAACAAACCCTATAAATCTGCTACGCTTTTACCTAGGTATGTGTTTTGACCTTTTCATCAATGTTTTCTCACTCGTTTTGCAAAATAAAAATTTTATAATTTTCGTAACACCCATACCTACCCCCCATAAGTTTTCTACAATTTTTTCTACCTCCCTTCCCTCTCATTTCATAATTTTCCCAAAAACCCTAGTTTTTTGCTGTGTTTTTTCCCTAGGCCTGTAATTCGCTCTTTTCACCCCCATTTTCTCACTAATTTCAAGATATTAAACCTCAATTGTCTTCCTAACATATATCCCTACCTCCCATAGTTTTCTTAGAATTTTTCCTACCCCTCTTTCCTCTCATTTCCATCCTTTAAAATTTGCTGCGCTTTTGACTCTGTTTTTGGTCATCATTTTTAAAAAACGCTTCTGACCAACTGAAGATGAATTTTAGAAAACCAAAGGAAGTTTGAATTAAAGAAAGCCCCAATAAAAATAATCTACTTCCGTTTATATACATGTATCATATATTGCAATCTATTCAACTATTTTGGAGGCCTATTTTAGAAAATAAATTTCTCCAATATTTTCTTTTTGTTTTAGACATCATTTTATGGCATGGATTCCGAGAAAATGGAAGTTAATTTTCACACACTAAGAGAGGTTTATCTCCAAAACAGCCTTATCTAAAAAAATGTCTCCCAGTTTTGTAAAATGCGTTATGGTTAAAAATATATAATTTCATATTTTACCCCTATGTTTAAGCTGCACTTCTGGAGAATTTTCTGCATTTCTGGACACTTGGTTTTAAAATCAATATTGAGGGGGCTAAAATGATGAGTGTGGATGCCTTAATGGTCCCATGGTATAATATACATCCTAATATTTATTCATAAACCTTAAGAAACATTCATAACATCTTCCAACTCATCAAAAAATCAAGCCAAAGTTGATATGTTTCTGCTAAGGACATTTGTTGCGTTTCCGAGAAAATTGTTGTGTTTCCGTATTTAGATATTTTTCATTGCACATGTAGGTCAAACGTAAAAATTGGTTGATGTAAATAGTTGAATTAATAGTTTATTTTATGCTAATATGATTTTTAATTATTGTCATTGTCAAGAATCTTGTGATCAATGATTTGAGATATAATCTCAATCAATTAGCTAAAAAAGGGAAAAGTTGTTTCTAACTTCACTAGGATTTGGCAATGAGTAATTAGGTTCATGAATTAGCTACTATGGACCAGGATTCGACCCCTTAGAGGTGGAAACTTGTTTGTATTCTATATGTACTCATAAAAAAGTCTAATAAAAGGTTGGATACTTGAAGTTGACACTTTTTTGGAACTGGTGTACTTGACTCTTTGTAGAAATAATATACAGGAAGTTGAACCTATTTTGTATGGGATTCTTGGGAAATGGTTAGTGACACTTTTTTTCTCCACTTTTCCTTATGCATCTAATGATTTATTAGTTCTAGAAACCATATATGTTCTTATTGTGTTAATATCCTAATTTTTAAACAAGATACATTGCCTCATATGCTATTTTTTGTCTGAATTTTTCATAAGTGTTTTATCTTCTAAATAAATGAATTCATACATGTATGCTCATTTTACTCCTACACGATTTCCTCCTCACGACACTACAATGAGAAATTCAATTTGTGTCACTAGTTAAATCTATCTTGCCTCATTCTATGAGTGCAACTGATCCTTTGGAATACTTGGCCTACTTCCTAACTTGGTGCTTCTTATCCAACAAAACCTAAATAAAAAACCCTAATACTCTCCAGTCACTTCCATTGGTTGTGAGGTTGATTTTGAGATAGCCATCTATGATTTGGTAGGGCTAGATAACAAGTCAAAATTTGGTCTCTGGTTACCTCTTTGGTTTCCTTTCTTAGCCTTGGGAAACGAAGGAGCTCTAACAAATACCAGTGATCCCCCAAGGATACCGTAGAAAGGTCCTTCATGGTGATTCAACTTGTCATTATCGACCATGCATATACACTTCCTTTAGAACATAATGTTTACATTTTCTCTCTTGATCATGCTCGTGTACCTTATACCCATACCAAGTACTTAGAATATCCTAATGGTGCTCATTTCCCCACTCGAAGGCCAAGGATCCCCTTAAGAGGTCATATATGAAATTTTGAGGTGTCATTCATGACCCTTGAGCCATAGAAGCAACCTAAAACATTGAGAGGTTGGGAAAGGTGGTTTGAGTCACCATGTTTGGCCATCAGTACCTAGAATATTTTTCTCTAACTAAGGCTTGGGTTTCCACCAACCATATCAAGGCTTAAAGACCCATACCTAATGGTTGAAACCTTTTCATGGCACTAAAAACCTTTATCAAAGGCCAAGGATACCCTCTAGAGGTTGTGTTCTTCTTGAAAGCATTTTTCATCAATTTGTATTGCTAAAAGGTTTCTATATGACCTAAGTATTGACCTTCTTCCCTATATAATTTCTACAGCCTCAGGAAAAATAACTATTTCTCTAAACCATGTATTTGCACTGACATTGCCAACCATAATCGAGTGATACACTTAGGGATCCATATGTGGTTGTTTGAGGCATCCTTGATGGCCTTGTAGGGAAAAAAGCTTCTTCTATGACTGATCCAGGTGGATATTGGTGGCCACCTGCCTATTCCACTTGGGGCCCCACTATTGTCTCTTTCAGTTTTTCAGTTTCCTTAATTATAGCGCAATTTACTATTTTTAGCAGTTTTTCGATTCATGAACTTCCAAAGACGTTTTGAGGCCCTAAACGACGTTTTTTGGAAAAACCAGGAGCAACATCGATCCATGGACCCATGTTTCTCACTCAAAAGTTATAGTCCTCAGATTGATATTTCTAACAAGGTATGGTGCATGTCAAACATATATTGTATGCCAAAGTTATGTCCTTGGGAAGTTGATGTACCAATTTACCCAAACAGGGCCCATAGTTTTGGCGCTTCATCTCCTAGGGTTAGGTTTTTCAATATTTAGGGTTTTCCATTGTTTCTCAATAATAAATAGGCCCTTGAGGCTCATTGTAACACAGTTGAGAGGCCTGTAGCCACCACATCTCTTCTTAGAGATAAGCTACCAAAGCCCTAGCTAGTTTATTTCCATTCTGTGTGTAAGAAAATTTCAGTTCTTAGATATTAATGAAATGAAGTGTTATTTCCACTCAATCTTTGTATTTATGGTTATATGTGTATTCTGTTGTGTTCCTGAATAGATTCAGATCAGTGGTATCAGAGTGGTCTATTTTTTCTTGATCCTTCTTTGCATGTCCCCAACGAGGTCAGAGTATAAGGAGTTAGGGCTCGATCTAGTTGAACCTTTGCAAGATCAGCCTTGCAAACTCCGACGACCGCCCATGGGGGACAAAAAGAAAGATGAGAGAGGAGGAGATCCTATCAAAATAGTGCTCGAGGAGGCCCTCTAAAAACAAAGGAATGCGATGATGGATAATTTTTCCCAGATCCTTCAACAACTGCCCACCGGTGGTGCTTCTGTATCCATCAGCCACTATGGAGGCACGACTCCCTTTAAGGTACAACTAAACTTTGACATTCCCATATTTTAGGGCCAAATAGATGCAGATGCCATAGATATATAGTTAAATATATTACAAGGATATCTTTGGATTCACGACTTTTCTGATTGGGAGAAGATTATTTTTGCACTCCTCAAAGATACCCCTGATGTCAAGGACTGGTGGAAAACCTACTGTGAGAAAAAGGATGAGACAAAACCCTCTCTATTCTCAGTCATATCCACATGGAATTCCTTTCAAGACGCCATCAAGGAACAATAATATCCCATGGCGATCTATGAGGACAAGTACATACAGTGGACCACGTTTCAACAACAAATAGATCAAGATGTGCATGAGCTGACGAATATGTTCCATAATGTGCGCACAAAGTTGGGTATCAAAGATTCAAAGAAACATTTTGTGCTAAAGTATCATAGTTGTCTGCACAGATAAATTCAGGAGGAGATGGATTTCTTCCACATCTCCTTGCATGGTAAGGCATACCGATATGTTGCCATGATTGAGAATAAATTCAAATAGAAGAAGCGAGACTTTGGATCTGCGAATCAAAAGCAAGGGAAAGGTGCCCCCAAACTGCAGGACAAAGGACAAAGCCAAGAAATGGTAGTCTGATACAACCTTCCAAGGCCGCAAGCAAAGAAAAACACCGCAAAGCCAAATAAGGACACGAGAAAGTGGTGTGAGTTCCATAAGAGCTCCACTCACAACATAAGTGAGTGTTGGGCCAAGCATTCGCTGGTAGTCGATTTGAGGGCTTCTGAATCAAATGCATGCTATGAATCTGAATCAAAACTTGACAAGTGGAATGACAAAGGGAAGCATATTATTGATGCGGAGCCCAACGCCACCATTTCCACTGATAATATCCAAAAGGAGGAACCGAAAGATCAAAAGGAGGAGGAGCATCTTTTCCACTTGCATATGTGGGCAGGTGGTTCCCCACTATAGTTAATTGTCGACAATGGGAGCCAAAAGAACCTCATTTCAGTAGAGGTCATGAAGTAGTTGGGCTTGTAGACCCCAACATACCCAAAGCCATACAGGATCGGGTGGCTTCACCAAGGACGAGATCTCCGCGTCAGCCAGCAGTGTCAGCTTCCCTACAACATAAAGCCCTTCACGGATGAGGTATTATGTGGCATTTCTCCTCTTAATGTTTGTGATGTATTATTAGGCCAACCATACTTGTGGAAGTGACATGTTGTGTATGAGTCCCGACCTCATGATGTTATTGTTACTTTGGGCAATAATTTGTATAGGATACCAGAGGTACCACCTCCTACCACTATCTCTTTGGTTATTGCAAAACAATGCAGTAAGCTCATTTACAAAATCAGGAAATTTTCTTTCCTGAGGATCCGCCCCCAGGGAAAGAAGAATATTGTGGCCACAACCTCCAAACAGGGCTCTTCCGCATGACAACAACAAATGGACGAGGTCATGGAGGAGTACGGGGACATCTTCACCTCACCCATAGGGGTGCCTCTGCACTATCAAGTCAAGCACACCATTGATCTGACCCTAGGTATGCCACTACCCAATGGACTGATCTATCGGTGCTTTATTCTAGAGAATGATGAAATCAAGGGGCAGATTTAGGAGCTCCTGCAGAAAGGTCACAGTCAGCCGAGCTCATTGCCCTATGGGAGCCTGATCGTGTAGGTACAAAAGAAGGATGGGACTTGGAGACTCTGTATTGACTATTGGACGCTGAATAATATCATTGTCTGGAATAGGTAGCTGATCCCATGGATTGATGACCTTCTTGACCAACTTAAAGGGGAGAAATATTTTAGCAGGATCAACTTGAAGTCTGGGTATCACCAAGTACCAATTGAACCCTACGATGTGTGGAAGACTGCCTTCAAAGCGAAGGAGGGACTTTTTTGAATGGATGGTCATGCCTTTTGGGTTGACGAATTCTCCCGCAACCTTCATGAGATTGATGGATGACATCTTGCGGCCATTCACCAACTCATTTGTAGTGGTGTACTTGGATGACATTCTGATCTTCAGCCATAATTGGGAAGAGCACCTCCACCACATCCGATAATTCCTCCAAACACTGCAACGACACAAGTTGTGTGCCAATTTGGAGAAGTGCACTTTTTGCATGACCTAGGTTCAGTATCTGAGATACATTATTGATGAAAGGGGGGTACACGTGGATCCAACCAAGATCCAAGTTATTCAGGATTGGCCAGCCCCAACCACTCTAACAAAGCTTCAAAACTTTCTGGGTCTTGCTAATTTCTACTACAGGTTCATGTTGGGATTATCTCATATCGCTTGGCCCTTGATTCAAGTGACCAAGGTAGGAGAAAAATAAAAATTCTTTTGGTTGGAATCTCAACAGAAGGCATTAATAGAATTGAAACATTGCCTCTGTTCCGCCCCCAGTGCTCACATTATAAGTCTTGCAACAACCATTTGAGATCGATACAGATGCCTCTGACTATGCTATTGGGGTAAATCTTACTCAACACGGGCATCTAGTGGCATATCATAGTGAGACATTGTCTGACAGAGTCCTTAAGAATCCCACTTATGACAAATAAATGTATTCCATTATGCAGGCTTCTCAACAATGGAAGCATTACATTTTGGGGAAGGAAACAATCATCCACATAGACCACTGAGCCTTGCAGTTCATACAAACACAAGGAAAGTTGTAGAACTATCACCATGAGAAGTGGTCCACATATTTGCAATAGTTTCATTTGAACATAAAGTACAAGAAGGGTAGCACCAATAATTTTGCAGAATGCCTCAGCCAATCACCGATCGTAGGGCTAACCACTATTCTCAAGTCTTGTGGGCAGGAGACTTTTTATTGGCCACTTCTCTACAAGAGCGATCCAAAATTCGGCCACACATACAAGACACTCTTGGAGGGTATGCAAGTTTCAAATTTTCACCTCCAAGATGCACTGCTATGTCACTTGGGACATGTTTGTATTCCTTCAAGGAGCGTGCCAAGATTGTTTGGGAAGCACACTACAGTCGATTCGATGGGAATTTCAGGGTCGAGAAAAAAGTGGCAGTACTGTTGTTGGGTGCAATATAGGGTCTATAAATGTACCAACATTTAATTTTTCAATCCGGAGAGTTCGTGAACTTCGAGACGCAGCACTAGAAATGCCAGAGAGAGTCCCTGGTAATCTGCAAAACAAATTCTAGTCTATCTTGCGATTAATCTCGAAAATAAATGTAATCTTGCACTAGTGCGACAAACACAAATCCAAACAATTAAAAGCATGTGGGAAAGTAAAAGAAATCAATGCAAAATGAAATTCTAATTTCAAGTAAACAGAAGGGAAATTAGAACTGGAAATCAAGCGGTGCTGGCACAATAACGAAAAGACTGTAAATGTTAGAATAAATTCAAAAGCAATTCAAACTATTCTGCTTGCACTAATTCTACCTGTACTAATTCTTCTTGCACTAATTATGTGTAAGAACAATCCAAAACTTAAAGGAAACCATAATATTAATGAAGAATTTATCAATTCAAACATCTAGTTTCCGTATTTATAAATATCGGCCCAGCAAATATAAAAATCGCAGCTTTAAATATAAATTAATAGATCTATATTAATTTACAAAATTAGAGTTAGAGCTCGTAATGGCAGAGCCGATATTATGGATTCGGAAAATTTGGAGGGCGCAATCATTATTTAAAATATTTCATGTGCAAGCATAATTAATAATGAGCAAATGAAATAGAAAAAAATTGCAGCAACTCAAATTAACCTTAAAACTAAATTCACACAGAAAACAAACAAGAATTGAAATTCTATTTAAAAGATGAGAGCGGTTTCGAGCTGGTCTGGCGGCCAACCCAACCAACTCGCACCCTCTTTGAGTGCCTGTTTCACACAGAAATCGAAATCATTAGATGCAATAAATGAATAGACAAAGCATGAATAAAAATTGCTTCAATTAATTAAAAAAAAATAGTCTTTTACATAATGCAGACATCGACTAATCCCATCAAGTAGGAGAATAATTCCACACTAAAATCCATGTTCTACTACATTGGAACAACCTCTCCTCCCCTCTGTGCTATGCTTTCCTGTTCATGCTTTTTCCCTCTGCTTAATTGATTGACTAAAATTGAGTAGTCAGGCTTGGAGAAATAACTCTTCTTTTATAAAATTTTTTACATTCCAAACTTGGCATTAAACAAGCCAATCCATTGAAAACATCATGGGGATTGAATCCAAACTAATTATCATTAATAGAATATCAGTACAACCGTTTCCCTACTAAAATAATGGAGATTTACCACAAATTTCCCAAATCTGGGCATTTTCTAGAATTCTGGAAAAGTTGGTATTTTTAACAAACTTCCTCCAAAGCCCCCTTTGTATCTCCTTAACCACTACTAATTTTTCAAAATAGCCCAAGGCTTACTCAATTTTCCTATGCTGATAGAAAAACCCATGTTTCAGAATTATGAGATTCACTATGATTGACGCAGAAATTGAGGTGTAAATAGGTAGTCTGGAAACTACTACAAATTCGGGGTTGTAGCATTAATTATTCTCTAAATATAAATCTGTATGACCTGGGTGTGTCTTGGCTTACGTGGAAGTGTTCAAATGACATTTTGATCATAAACCTCTTTTAGATTCTCCCAGAAATGTGTCAATGTATGAAAACCCCAAATTGGTGGAGGCACACTGTAAAACTTGCACTGGTGCAGGCACGCTGTAAGAGCTGAATTGGTGCAGGAATATGTTGCACAGTGCAGACAACTAATTATAGGTTAAAAACATGATCAAATCAACTTTAACCTGCAACATACAAACCTTTATTAAACTTCCATTAATGGTATTTTAATCCCGTTAAAACAAAAGAAGTAACAAATACTTGCAACAATAATAATTTAATCAAACAGTAGCATGACAGATTTTGAGTGAAAAAATGAGACAAAACTGAGGCCCAAAATCCCCCCATGCTGACCATCTTGCATTTCCTCATGCAAGAAAATCTAGTACTGTTACTCCTTTGCAAAAAACAAAATTAGAAACATGTATAAACATTCATAATGATGTTCCTGCAATTCTGCATGATTACATTTCCTGCACTTGATAAAGCTTGCTCTTAAAAACAAAGTGTTTGCTAGACTCTTTATTTACTTAAACTAATTTCAAGAAAACCTAAAACGAAAACTACCATGGAAAAACTAAATTGCAAGGATGATGTTATTACTTGAGAAAAATAGACAACTTTTAAAATTTTCAAAAATAATATCTCAGAGGCATCCGTGATCAAAAGTTTCACTTTAACATCCTCATTATAAACATGAGTGACATGATTTAAACGATATGGTGTTACAGGTAGACATATTAGTACCTTCCCATAATGATTATTTTACCATTATCCATGTATATTTAAAGCTTCTCTTGTCTGGGCACAGTGAATTACCAGCACTAAGGGTCCCCACGTCCATAAAAATCATTCCAAAAAGAAAGAACTCCAAGGTATTACAACAGAAGGATTTTAAATCCATTCTCAAAGAGATTGATAGTGAGTTCATGGAAATAAAAATCAACCAAGGAAATTATAGTGTAGAGTCAACTTTAATACCACAGGCATGGCCCTACTGCCAACAGGCGTCCATAGCCTCAACAGGGATACCTTTTAACGTTACGAAATGATTTTTTCCCACCTATTAGATATAGATTCAGAGTTATTTATGAGCATTTAATTTTTCTCTTTTTATAAGTTAATTGAAGGACATTGTCTTGGCTTGGTAACCATCTAACGACAATGCCATTCATGAGAACTAACAAGAATGAATGAGCCGGCTCGCGATGAGGCCTCTCGTCTTCCAATTTTCCAACTGAAAGCCATGACCCTGGCTTAGTGACCAGTGCGGTAATGTCATTCTCCTTAGGACCCATGATCATAGTAGGTCGGCTCGCAATGAGACCTTCTATCCCTCAATTGATTCGTTTATGTTTTTTTTTTTTTTTTAACTCCGATTATGATTAACCTCAGATGGATTACTTAATAGGTGGGGAAGCAAATCTACTCCTTAAGAGTGCAAGATAGTGTGAAAATTTTTTAATTACTATTCTTTACTGGTTCATCATGCTACCCTAAGAACTTATTAAAAAACATCTCAGATAATGACCAAAAATATTCCTTGATTTTATCATGCTAGGGTTCTTTATGAAAGCTTATTAGATTTTTGTAGGCGTGGTCCACCATAGGAGATTTTTCACTGGTCTCTGCGAAGAGGAATTTGAAAATATTTTTTGGATGATAGTTTCTTATAATAAGAGAAAAGTATTACATATAACTTATAACAATACATATTGATCCACAATCAAAGTCACTTTAAAAATATGAAGCGTTAAGTGTAAAGTACTTTTGACAAGTTTTACCATGAGAATGCATAATAATAAAAATTTCAAAAGTTGTTCTTTTATGGAATAACAAGTTCAAGAGTGTTGTTATTCATCTTTATTAATTACCCTACCCTATTTTTAAAGAGATAAATATCACCTTTAAGTGTAGGCATACTTCCAATGAAGCCATGTGCATAACAAAATGTTGATTATACTCACACTTAGTTTTAAAGAATAAACTTCAATACATACCAAAGCATGAGAATTTTTTTTATTTAATTGACATGGTACCAAGAGTTTTTGAATGATGAATAAATAAGATGGGTTGATGGCTGCTCGAAACCAGGATTCAATGGAATCCACGTATTTATGATTCTCCAACTGATGCAAGTCTTCCACAGTTTGATAGTCATTCTCGTGTAAGCACAAAAAATCGGCTGAAGGACAAAAGATAAATCCCTCAAGTTTAGGCTCAAATATTTGATTTTCAGATTCACAAGAAAGGTTGAGATAGATTCTAGGGCTTTGAGTTTCAACAAAATTTTCAGAACAAGTTCCAATGAAAGATTGATCCTCGGGTGGTATTTGAATTAAATCTTCCAGGGGTAAATGTTCTGCGATAATAGGGGAAGTTTCCAAATTCATTCCCTTTCCCAATATGGAAGGTGTAACATCTCGTTCAATATGGGAATCAGCAGAAAGAATAGGAGGTTCAAACTGTTGTGCAACTTGATGGTTTAGATTAGGGTTAAGATAAGGTTTCACATGCAGCTGGGAACTTGGAGGAGCATAACCTAATGGTGTATTGGAAATAAATTGTGATTGTTGTTGGTGCTCATATGATTGAATTTGCATGGGAGATTTCCCTAGAGAAAAAGATCCAAATGATTCTTGAGGCCATGGAGATATTTGGCTCGAGGATGAGGGACAAGGAGAGGGCCATTGCAACCATAAGTTGGGGTATTGAATCAAAGGAGGATTATAAGTTTTCCATGGAACTGTATGGTTGTAGATGTGTTTAGGAACCTGTTGGGGACAATAAATATTATTCCAAGTATTAAACGATGATGATTTTTGAGTTATACCCGACGGACGATTTATTCCTTACTTGATTCCTCAAATACCTGTTGAAAGCCCGACAGTGATGGAAAATAATTTTTTGAATGACTCTCCTTACACTGCTTCCATTCTTCCTACAAATCAACCAATTGTAAATTTAGAAAATATTTTGTAGCTCCTATTTTTGTGGTAGATTCCAAAAATTCAGAAGAAAGTTCTCGAGAATTATTACCAATCTTGGAGATTCCTCTTGAATAACTAATGCAAAATTTACAAACATCATCATATGGTACGTGAGAAACATCACCTGCTCCTATAAGATTTAAAGGTTCTAAAAATTCGTCTTTGATTCCTTTGAGTAGTAGTGTTTTCAAAGTATCTTTTACCAAATTATTATGTTTGATTTTTGGAGGTTGTATCTAAATCGCTCCACATAATCCTCCAAGCTTTCATTTTCCCCTTGTGTTATTCCAAAAATATCTTCACCGGCTTGGAAATAGTTTTGATATTTCTCCAAGAATACATTCTTCATGTCTTCCCATGTTTGAATGCAGTTCCCACCAAGGCTCATGAACCATCGGAGAGCTGCTCCTTTAAGAGTAAGAGGAAACACTTGCAACCTTTGAGAATTAGTACAATAACCATATCCTATACAAAGTACTTCAAACTCAAATAAGAATGTATCTGGGTCTTCATTTTCCAAACCATGAAATTTTGGTAGTGAAGATGGGGAAATATTATGCATTTCAGCCACTCCTAGATCTTTGATAGGAAATTCAAAAGTAACAATGTTTTCCATTTCTTACCAAACTAAAAGAGGTTCTCCATGTACTACTTCGAGACTCCTTCTTTGAATTTTTCTTCTGACTAATCAGTAAAATAGGTGCATTGAATGATTGATGTTAGCCTCAAACTCTTCATTGAAAAATGCCTCAAAATACCATTTTTCTATCTTCAACAAGACCAATGGTACATTTTTTTGCACATGAATATTGTATGTATATATGTGTAGGGTGGGTAGGGGGTTATTACAACATTAAATAAAATGAAAAACCTTAAAGAAAAAATGCAGGAAAGAAATAAATTCAAAGAACATAAAATTACAAGAGAAACTAGGTGAAGGAATCGAAACCAAATGCAACAGGTCACCAAGGTCCATCCCCTAAGCGCCTCCCCAACAACAGAGCCAAAAATTTGGGTGCAGTATAGGGTCTATAAATGTACCAAAATTTAATTTTTCAATACGGATAGTTTGTGAACTTCGAGACGCAGCACTGGAAATGCCAGAGAGATTCCCTGGTAACCTGCAAAACAAATTCTAGTCTATCTTGCGATTAATCTCGAAAATAAATGTAATCCTGAACTAGTGCGAGAAACACCAATCCAAACAATTAAAAACATGTGGGAAAGTAAAAGCAATCAATGCAAAAGGAAATTCTAATTGCAAGTAAACAGAAGGGAAATCAAAACTGGAAATCAAGCGGTGCCGACACAATAACGAAAACACTGTAAATGCTGGAATAAATTCAAAAGCAATTCAAACTATTCTGATTGCACTAATTATGTGTAAGAACAATCCAAAATTTAAAGGAAACCATAATATTAATGAATAATTTATCAATTCAAACATCTAGTTTCTGTATTTATAAATATCGGCTCAACAAATATAAAAATCGCAGCTTTAAATATAAATTAATAGATCTTGATTAATTTACAGAATTAGAGTTAGAGCTCATAATGGCAGATCCGATCTTCTGGATTCAGACAATCTGGAGGGTACAATCATTGTTTAAAATATTTCAGGTGTAATTATAATTAATAATGCAGCAAATGAAATAGAAACAAATTTCAGCAACTCAAATTAACCTTAAAACTAAATTCACACAGCAAACAAACAAGAATTGAAATTATATTTAAAGGATGAGAGCGGTGTCGAGCTCGTCTGGCGGCCAACCCATCCAACTCGCACCTTCTTTGAGTGCCTGGTTCACACAGAAATCGAAATCATTAGATGCAATAAATGAATAGATAAAGCATGAATAAAAATTGCTTCAATTAATTTAAAAAAAAACAATCTTTTGCATAATGTAGACATCGGCTAATCCCATCAAGTAGGAGAAGAATTCCACAGTGAAATACACGTGCTGCTACATTGGAACAACCTCTCCTCCCCTCTGAACTATGCTTTCCTGTGTGTGCTTTTGCCCTCTGCTTAATTGATTGACTAAAATTGAGTAGTCAGGCTTGGAGCCATAACTCTTTTTTTATAAATTTTTTACATTCCAAACTTGGCATAAAACAAGCCAATCCTTTGCAAACATCATGGGGATTGAATCCCAACTAATTATCATTAATAGAATATCATTACAACCGTTTCCCTACTGAAATAATGGAGATTTACCACGAATTTCACAAATCTGGGCATTTTCTAGAATTCTGGAAAAGTTAGTATTTTTAAGAAACTTCCTCCAAAGCCCCCTTCGTATCTCCTTAACCGTTACGAATTTTGGAAAACGGCACATGGCTTACTCAATTTCCTATGCTGAGAGAAAATCACATGTTTCAGAATTATGAGATTCACTATAATCGATGCGGAAATCGAGGTGTAAATAGGCAGTCTGGAAACTGCTACAAATTCGGGGCTGTAGCATTAATTATTCTATAAATATAAATCTGTATGACCTGGGTGTGCCTTGGCTTATGTGGAAGTGTTCAAATGAAATTTTGATCATAAACCTCTTTCATATTCTCCCAGAAATGTGTCAATCTATCAAAGCCCCAAATTAGTGGTTGCACGCCGTAAAACTTGCACTGGTGCAGGCACGGTAACTGAACTGGTGCAGGCACGCTGTAAGAACTGAATTGGTGCATGAATCTATTGCACATTACAGGAAAGTAATTATAGGTTCAAAACATGATCAAATCAGCTTTAACTTGCAACATACAAACCTTTTTTAAACTTCCATTAATGGTATTTTAATCTTGTTAAAACAAAAGAAGTAACAAATACTTTAAACAATAATCATTTAATAAAATATTAGCATGAGATATTTTGAGTGAAAAATGAGACAAAACTGAGGCCCAACAACCCTCAAGGTAATGGTCTTGCAGAGTCCTCCAATAAAAGGCTTGTTAATATCATTAAAAAGCTTATAGAAGACAATAAGAAGACCTGAAACAAAAGGTTAGTTAATGCCTTATGGGTAGACAAACTCACCACAAAGAAGTCCATTGGTACATCCCCTTATCATCTTGTATATTGGATGGATGTTTTTTTTCCATCCTCTTTAGGAGTACCATTGATGAAGATGATCCAAGAAATTTAGGTAGAAACCAATGATATCCAAAGAATCATAAATCAGATGATACACTTGCAGCAAACCAACGAAGAAGTCTATATCAGGTCATAAGTTGTCCAAGATAAGATTAAAAATATATTTGAAAAGTAGACAAATGAAGATGATTTTTACATGGGTTATAAAGTTCTTAAGTGGGATTCCAGGAGAGAAGAGAAAGGTAAACCTGGTAAATTTGATTTCCTATGGAAAGGTCCCTATTTCATTTATGGTTACAGAGTAACAATGCATTCTTTTTTAGGGATTTGGATCGATCAGATCTACCAGGTCGACCTATCAATGGTAGAACGCTGAAGCATTACTATTCCCCTTATTAACATTAATTCACTTTTTTTACTTTTCTCATTGTACATAACATTGCAGAGTTTAGATTGGATTGGATGTTTTCCTTGCAAAGTTGAAGCCCGGAGAGAAGGCCCTAAACTTTGAAAGGAAAAATATCATAAGTATGAATAATGCAGAGCTCAAACAATAGTTTCAAGGCCATCACAATCAAATTTCAAGGCTACTCATCTCAAAGCTCTTGACATTTCACCAGGAAATGCCATCCCCATGTGGAGTCATTGTTAGGGTCCTATAATAATAGTATTCATAATTTTGAATTGACTTTTATTAGTATTGTAAGATGTACATACTTTTCTTTCTACAAAATTGTTTTCCCATATTAAAAATAAAAAATGTAAAGAGGGTAAAAGTTCTAAAAGAAAAATCAAAGGACTAAAAGAAAAAAGATAAAAAAAATGAACCGGAAACAAAAAAGATAAAAATAGATCATGAAAGTGATGCAAATTCAAATGCCACTACCTTTTACTTTACTTTGCAAAAATAATATTGTGTGCAGCTTGTCAAAAATTCCACAATCCATGAAGGTCAAACTGATTAATCTTGATCTTTCATGTTTTAAATTTCATGTTGATAGATATAGAATAAAGATCTAGCCAAACTATTTAATCTTGGCAGATCAGTAGTTAGGTAGAGAATAATAAGAATCTCAACAGTTTAATTTGATCCCTTGGAAGTAATAAGGTTAGAATTAGATAGTTTGTTGTTAAAAGAAAAATAATAAGGGTCTGCAAGCTCAAATGCACCTAAAGAAATGAAGAAAAAATGTTAGGGTAGTTGATGGGTAGGCAGAAGCAATTTTCACAAGGCATGGCTAGCAGAAAATCGGTCATTTCATATTACTAACTTCCTTTCAAAGTCATTCCCCTTGTAAAAATACCCTTTCCCCTTCATTTTAACCATTTTCCCTTACTTCACTCATTTTCGCTATATAAATACCCTTTCCCTAGTTTAAAACACATTTTCCTTTGGAAAATGAAAATCTTTTTACTAACTTCCCTTTTTATTTAAAAATACACCAAAAACCCCTAAAAATACCTTTATCCTAGGTCTAAATGGCTAAATTTATATATTGGGTCCCACTACGAAACATCTGTCCCGATATAAGTTTTTACATTAAAACTTAGTGATAATCCCGATCTTATTAAAATTTAACTTTATTTATTAAATTCCATATATACAAATTATCCTGTATTATATTAATTCCCCTTTATATTATCCCCAACCCCGTATCTCATTATAACATATAGTTTTGTTATAAACCCTACTTATATATTTTTTCGGCCCCATTCACTATAACCCCATCATTTATTTAAATCCCGACCTCTTATAATATTAAACCAATGCATATATTACACATAACCCACATTGACTTTAAACCTGGGCCCCACGCCTATCATATTCCCCACAACCCTGTTATTTTCCAACCATCAGATCTATACTGATTAGATCCAATGGCCCATATCTCCTACCACATCCCCTATATCCAAAGCTTTAACTGCACACATACCTTGCGAAATGAATGGTTTTCACGTCTCCGCTCCTGGCTACGTAGAACTATTCCATTCGATCGCATCCTTGGAAAAATTAACGCCCAAACACTTTAGCCGATGCGAAAACCACTAAGCAGTTTATCTTGATGGTTATCAATACCATCCTGCACTTTGAATTTAACCCGAGCATTTATGTTTAATTAATGTTGGTTAAAATGCATATTAGCCACCCCTTTGCAAGCGTTTTTACCATTTTCTGTTACATTATGCATCACTACAGCATTGTCAACCTATTTCTGAGCCAGAGAATACTATTCCAACTCGTAAACAAGCCTTTTTCAACCAGAATTCAAAAAATTTGATGCCAAAGACAATGCAGAATCCATCTGAAGCACTATAAAGACCATTAAAGCCTGAGAAATCTTCTGCAACCTTAGAACCCCTTCTGCAAACTTAAAATCTTCATTTTATCCAGGTATTCCTTAGAGAAAAGACTTGTACCTAATTTAGAAATAAAGTAACAAGTAATTGAATTAGTTTAGGAGCCTTTGCGGACCAAAATAAAACCTTGTTGCTTCCCTATCCTTTTTTTGCAGACCCTAGGCATATTTTAACAGAATTTCCAAGGCCTGAGACTTTTTTTTATCACATACAGTATTTTTTGATCAATTGAACAAGATTAAAACTTTGCAGGCCAGAAGATAAGCCCATGTTTCATCCTAAATCAGTCTGCAAACTATAATTATCTTTCTGAGGTGCTCCTAAAGGCCTGAATCTATTTCTTGGGTTAAAAGATTAATCAATTGAGTAAAATTAACAAAACAATGGATTTCAAAAGCATTGTATCTCTCAATCCTCTGCAACCTCTAGTTATGGATGTAGAACACACTCCCTTAGCTGACAAAGATTTTAAAATTAGTGACCCTGTCACTAAGTTTAATCTTCTTGAGCTCCACTGCTGGAGCCATGACAATTCCATTGACCAAGCTGACGAAGTTTTCATTTGGGAGTCCAATTTGCCTAAGTATGTTGTCCCACAGACTTTCCAGTGTCCAGAGGTCATCAGAATCTATCAAAATTGTTATTTCCCTGATCAAAGAGCCATTATAACCCCTGGAAAAGAAATTATGTTCACTATCACAGTTGAGTCAATTAACCAAATGCTACAGATCCAACCTCGACCTGATGAAACCCCTTTCTCTATTGAGACCCTAACTCAGTAGTATTTGAATCTGGACTTCCCCAAGTGATTCGTGATATTTCAGAAATTCACTCCCTCATCAACAGAAGCTCCCAAAACTAGCCCTACTTATCCAGCAACTATATTTTCTAAAAGAACCAGACATATCATCTCCATGATGTCTTCTATTTTGGGTTGTTTCACAGATGAGCATGTTGATGCTTCAGTCTTAGGTTTCTTGTCGAATTTCACAACTAGTCAGCCTCCTACTACCATTTTCAATTTTTCGCAGTATCTTGCTGACTCAATTCATGAACAACTTGTCAAAATTCCTAAAGAAGGTGTCTTCAAATATTCCTCACTTTTATTCCACATATTTTTATACTTTCAACTTGATAGATTTTCTATCAATCTTCAGAAACTAGATGTTGAAGGTAATCCACAGTTAGTTATATTTTGGACTCCATTAATCAGAAAATAATCCACACAATCCACATACACAGACTTCATTGACTCTTTCATCCATCCTATTGTCAACATGTTGAACAACAACATTCAACCAAGGGTCAGTGAGGAAATTAAAAAGGCCCTACAATTATCAGAACACAGTAGGACAGGAGATTGGTACCTGTACCAGAACCACACAGAGATTAGGGTATATGGACCCAATATTTTTCCATATTAACTTCCCAAATACCTCCCGATGAGGTTATTTTCCATTGAGTATATCAGGCATATCATTAATTCTGATGCAATCAATTTCTTTGTAGCCAAAAATAAGACACGGTTTAAAATTAAGAATCAGATTGGCCCTTTTATTTGTAACAATAGAGATGCAGGCACACAGGTTGAAAAGTATTTGCAGGAGTTTAAGTTCATTCAGAGTTTTCAATGATATTATGTGTTGGAAATAATGATAGGGGGGGTGAATTAGTATTTCTTTCAATTAGAGCATTATTTAATCTTCAATTATTATCAGTGTTTGTACAATGATAGCAGTAAACAAAAGGAACACAAATGCACACATTTTTTAAGGTGGAAACCCTCTCCGGGACAAAAACCACATGAATGAATTTCTAATAATTCTTTAATATTCAAATCCAATTGAAAATAAAGCTCCAAGTTCCTAGAATCTAGAAAATCATTCTTCTCCAGCTCCCACTGGATGAATGCTCCAATGCCCGAGATTCTTCAGTAGTCAACTGATGTAATATCCCAAATCAGGAACAACTAGCAAGGCATGACTAGAAAATGCATTTTCTAGTAATGGATGCTACAGGAATTGAAACCAAGACATGGATCCCTTAGAACAATGTGTCTAAGGCTTGAATCTAAGAGGAGGCTCCAAACAAATCCTTCTAGGTGGGCTAAACAAATCTCCCACACTTATATGTCCACAGAAATTACCCGATAAGGGACTGCAACAAATGCATAAACCAGTAATGGAAAAACAACATTATTTTTATAGTTGTGAACACATGAAGATATATCTAGCCAAAAAATATTTGATATAGCAGCAAATGCATACAATGTGTGGAGGAATCAATCACTCCAGCTAGGCAATGGAAGCCTCAATAAGGCATGTACATCAGATGTGACAAAACACTGCTACATAAATATGCCCTAGCTATGACTGTGTAGTTTTTATGGAGACACTGCCACATACAAAATGAAAATGCAATGATATGACAATATCAGCTCAATAAATTAGGGGGAGCAAGCTCTCAACCCCTGAAAACACTAATACAATGATAATACACAATCCTTAGAAGGATTGTCTACAATACATGTACAAATGGAAATTCTACAGAAATTTCGAAGTTTCTGGGCAGCAGCTACAACTCAGAAATAACTGGACATGGCTAAAGATGATATGCAATCTGAAATAGACCTCCTTCGACAGATCTTTCAAGTGATATGCTGATCCTATCCCTGAAGATCTCTTCCTCCAAGATGATGGTGCAACCCCTCACTACACATATGCACTGAAATAACACAATATGGAGAATGGACTACACTGTCTATGATGGGAGATGCTTGGCCTTGATGCCAAGATATGAAAATCAGCTCTGAAACCTTCCTTACTAACCTTCCCGAGGAATAGAGACTCCATCCTCTGAAAGATGAGACAAGGAATGGTGTTGTGGAACCCCTCCACTGCAACACCCAACAACACTACGTTATACTTCAGTAGAAATAACGCAATGACTGAATAAGTGGCTTTGGCATTGAGCCAAGATGTGGAGAAAATTAAGTGCAATCCTTTAAGAGGCCTCTCAAGAAGGAGAGGAAATCCTAAATAGGAATCCCTCATGCTAATCAGCAATGCAACTCAACTGAACAGCCAGAGAATGCAAATAGTCTTCAGACCAAAATAAATATACTCAAATATGTCTCACTATGGTTGCCCCTTCCTCCTTTTATACAAATGAATGCCTCTTCACCCTGGACCCCACACATTAGGGTTTCTTCCACAAAGAATATTCCTCCCTCTCAAACTGCGATGTCTTCTCATGCAAGCTACACCTCTTAGGCAGTGTTGTTGACTTGGTCAAACTTGACCTTGTCCTCATGCATTTTCCCCTTTTCACACTGGAAGGTGAAAAATTAAGCTGCTCCATTGATCCCTTTCACACTATGAGGGATCTTATTCCTACTCATGGGCCTTTTACCCATTTTATTCACCTCCTAAGTGAAATCAGCAAAAATTAATATTCCAATTTGCTACATGCAAATTTTGGAATATTACAACTGAACGGACGCACTAACACCCAATGAGCTACAAATCACCCTAGCACCACCCTACCACCCTGAATTTTCACAGGCTTGATCATGTTGGTAACTTCATGCACCAGCCTAGCACCACCCTACGACCCTATAGAAGAATAAAAGAAGAACGGACTCTCATACCAGGGAAAATGGTCCACTTTACAATGATATAGAATGATGTAGAATTATAATACACACTAGACCATAACCCCAACTATGACACAACAACCTAATGATGATCCTAGACCTCCCAACACTGCCTTTCCAACTCTTGGCAGATAGACCCCTGTACAATATTTACAATGACTTATTACAATGATACCTTTACAATGACTGTATGTAGTGCTACCCACTTGAAGACTTCATGCGATGAACTTCTTACTATTGTTCTGAATCTTGATTGCTTCTCTTGTCATTCTACCCTCTATTGTACCTTGCTTTCTTTTTCTGCCCTAGAAAGTCTGGTCCTTTAAAACCCTTGACAACACATGATCTAGCGTTTTCTTGCCTTCTAGGAGCTCGATATTGAATCTAGTGTATATATGTTATTTCAGATCCCCAATATGTGATTTTAGGTTTTGTAGTAGTCCTCTGAGTGTTATTTACAATGCCATAAGTCTGACCCAATTTGGAGTTTTCAAGGGAGTGTTATGCCCAATCTCTCACAATGACCTAATTATGGATTGTTTCAGTAGAGCAAACTTGTACGACATGCCATGTGTCATTGTTTCTTCATTCAGCTTTGAAATTGATACAAAGAAAACTATAGTCTTTGTAGTATCTGCCATATTTTACATAATTCCAATCCAATAATCAGAGAGAGAGAGAGTTATGACGATTTTCCCAAAGTCACTTCTTTGCGATAAAGTTCAGGAGCCTATAAAAACATTGAATTCCACAAATCATATCTCCAAAAATTTTGTGCACCCTGATCTGCAATTTTTTCAAAAGCTTCCTAAGAATTTCGGCTTCACCTCATAAAAATTTCAGCTTCTGAATCTTTGTAGAAAAATAATTAGAGTGCAAATTCCACTATAACCTGTTTCAGGTAGTGAAATCCCTACATAAGGAGGATATGAGGATCACAATCTATATAAATGCTTAGGTTGAGAGGGGCTCCAACAAGTGAATGTGGGAGGGATTTTAGGAGCTTAAAAATTATTAATTATGACTTTTCAATGACCCATGCCACAACCCCATGGGGTTTTAGCCCACTAACTAGGGTTACAAACTTCAAACATGAATATCTCTCAAACTATAAAGAATTACATGGCCTGCCATTTATCAACATAAACATCTCGACAAGTAGAAACCATCAAAACTATTCTTGACCCATAATATGGTAATTTGGTAGGTCAAAATTCCCATGCAATATTGGGTATCCCCTGGTGCTGCTTGGGTTGACATCAATGACAACCGCTGATCAAAAATCTCCCCCTTTGGCATTGATAGAAACACAAGTACTCCCCCCACGATCATGACACCTATTCCTACAACATTCTCTCCCCCTTTAACATCAATGGAAAAGTGTAACTCCTGATGACACAAAACCATCCTACGGACCTATACACACTTCCACTCCCCCTTTATATTCTGAATAAGGAAAATCTAATGAGAACTTGGGAGAATCCGAAGCTTCTAGCGAAGATATTCCAATGCTTCACAAGTACTCTTACGATCATCAATGCTTCCTACCCAATCTGCATCTATAAAGACTTGAATAATGATATTGTTACCCTTTGGATACCACAAGCCATATTCTGTTGTTCCTTTTAGATATCGAATAATTCTTTTGACGGAAATAATATGTGATTCTTTTGGTGCTGCTAGGAATCTTGCTACTTGTCCAACTGCTTGCATAGCATCTGGCGGGGAGGTTGTTACATATAGAATACTACCAATCATAGATCTGTACAACCTTTGATCCACATCCTTACATGAGTTGTCTATGCTCAATTTGCAACATGTTACCATCGGAGTAATGATGGGTTTTAAATCTTCCATTTTGAATTGCTTGAGCATTTCCTTGATGTAGTTGGCTTGACATATAAATATTTCTTTCTCTTGCTGAGATATTTGAAGCCCTAAGAAGTATGTCATCTCACCAAGTAAAGACATCTCGAACTCACTTTGCATCTTTGTAGAAAAGTTCTTACTTAGTCGATCATCATTGCTACCAAATATTATATCATCCTCTTTAGCTATTAAACATACTTTAGTTGCTTCATCCAGAACATATATGTCTTTTTGAGCTTGACTTGTTGTAGCCACAATTTCACCATACTTGCATTTCCTGATTTCACATTTGTGGAGTTGAGTATTATTGTGTGTCCATGATCACAAATTTGTCCAATAATGAGCAGATTGTGATTCATGTTTTCAACCAATAGAATATTCTTGGCTAGAGCATGTTTGCTTCCGAGAGTGATGGTACCTGATCCTATAACATTTGAAGATCCATCATTTCCAAAGGACACGGTTCCATCCTTCTTCTCTTTTAGAGATACAAATTTATTTCTATCTCCAGTCATATGCGTTGAGCAATTTCTATCAACATACCACGCATATTTTTTGTTTTGAGCCTTGAGAGTGAGATCACAATTAGCAGTCTTCTTCTTCTTCCATGTTCGTTCATTTTGTGGCTTTGAAGATTCTTCTGGAGGATTTTCAAGTCTGCAGTCTCTAGCTATGTGTCCAAAGTTCTGACATTTGTAACATTCCATATTATTTCTTAAATATTAAAATCTATTGATGTTTCGTTGAGCCCTGGGAGGTTCATATTTGACAGATCTCCTGGAATTGTATTGGTTCCTAGGGTACGTGTGACATTCTACAACATTATGAACAAATTTTCCACATGAGTAACAATAGCCATGAAAAATATGTTGGTACCTGGATGGAAATATTCGTCGAGGAATCGTCTTCCAAGGATGTTCTTGCAAATCTTATCCAATGAAGTCTACATGCATGTCAAATCTCATAGGTTCATTGTATTTTTTGTAGAAGATCCTGATTCTTCTTCTTTGTAACCGAGGCCAGTTCTGTCGTTGTAAGATTGTTGATTGTTGATGAGTTCTTACAAGGTCCTTAAGCTGTTGGCATAGTTTTGGATAGTTTTTCCCTTCTTCACTTCCTATGCAGCGAGACTACTTCGGCTTCTAATGCTTCCCTTTCTTGGTTTCTTTCTTCCAACTTCTTTTGAAGTGACTCTTCAATACATTTGTGTTCTTCAACTTCAATTTTGAGACCTTGAACTTGTTCTTCAAGTGTATTGGAATGGATCTTCTCAGCCTTGAGATCTTTTATAAGCTTGATTGCCTCCTTAGAAAATTATTCTATGGTCATCCCTTCTTCTACATTGTTTGATACCTTTTGTTTAATGTGCTTGGCCATAAACAATACTCTCTCACTGGCTTCTTCTTCGCTGTTATTGTCTTCATCGGATGTTGAGCTATCTTCTTTAGAGAGAAAGTAACTTTTAAATCCTTTATTTTTTTCTTTTCTTGTTGAATTTCTTAAAAAATTTCTTTTCTTTTGAGTTTCCGTCACTTCTATTCAGAAATTTTGTTGCGAAATTCCCAACCTCACCACAACCGAAACATATCAATGGAATTTTACCCTTGAATTTTCCCTTACCAATTTTTAGTTTTGTCGTAAAGTAAGCATATTCTCCATATGAAAGACCTTCTTCATCATCTTCCTTTTCTTCACACTTGCAGGTGCAGGTCTGTGCCTTTCAAGTTTGTTTCTCCTTACTGCTTTTCTTAGATGCAGCGAACACAGTTTCTATATGCGAAGTACCCTCTTCTTCATCAAGTCTCATTTCATATGCTATGAGAACTCCATGTAATTCCTCTTTGCTGATTTTTTCCATATTTTCACTACATTATAAGACCAATACCTTTGGCTTGAATCTCCCTAGTAATGTTCTAAGAATATTTGGTATAATATTCTTCTCGTCAACAGGCTTTCCCAATCCTTCCATAGTGTTGGTTATTTCATCAAGATGTTGGAAGTATGCAGCAATGTTGTTATATTCTTTCATTCTAAGTTGCTCAAATTTTTCTCTATGGATTTGAAGCTTTGCTTCTTTGACATTTGAGTCACCTGCATATATATTCTCAAGCTTGTCCCATACATTTTTGGCAGTTTTACAACCCAACACCTTATGATAAGTAGATGCAATAAGTCCACTGATAATAATATTATTTGCTTTTGCATCATTTACCAAATTCTTCTTACCTTGTTCATTTGTGGTTGATGTAAATCCATTTTGAACAGTGTCCCATACTTCGTAACCTTGCGCCAAGAGATAGACCTCCATTCTTCCTTTCCAGAGTGCATAATTATTTTCATTAAAAAGAGGTACACTGCTCCATGACCTCCTTCCAACTGTTAAACTATTATTGAAGGAACCAAGCTCTGATACCAATTGTTGGAAATACTAAGAGGGGAGGGTGAATCAGTATTTCTTTCAATTAGAGCATTAGTTAATCTTCAATTATTATCAGTGTTTGTACAATGATAGCAGTAAACAAAAGGAACACAAATGCACATAGCTTTTAAGGTGGAAACCCTCTCCAGGAAAAAAACCACCTGAATTATTTTCTAATAATTCTTTAATATTCAACTCCAATTGAAAATAAATCTCCAACTTCCTAGAATCTAGAAAATACTCCTTCTCCAGCTCCCACTGGATGGACGCTCCAACGCCCGAGATTCTTCAGTAATCAATTGAATGGATGCCCCAACACCAATTTGCTACAACTCATCCTAGCACCACCCTAACACCTTGAATTTTTCACAAGCTTGATCCTATTTATGACTTCATGCACCAGCCTAGCACCAGCCTACCACCCTATAGAAGAATAAAAGAAGAATGGACTCTCGTACTAGGGAAAATGGTCCACTTTACAATGATATAGAATGATGTAGAAGAAGAATACATACTAGACCATAACCCCAACTATGACACAACCACCTAATGATGATCCTAGACCTCCCAACACTGCCTCTTCAACTCTTGGTAGATAAACACTAGTACAATATTTACAATGACTTAGTACAATGATACCTTTACAATGACTATATGTAGTGTTTCCAACTTGAAGACATCATGTGGTGAACTTCTTGTTGTTTTTCTTCATCTTAATTGCTACTCTTGTCATGCTACCTTCTTCTACACCTTTCTTTGCTTTGCTTCCCTAGAAATTTTGGTCCTTTGCAACCCTTGATAACACATGATCTAGTTTTTCTTGCCTTCTAGGAGCTTGATATTGAATCTGGTGTATCTCTGTTATTTCAGATCCCCAATATGTGATTTTTCATTATGTGGTAGTCCTCTGAGTCTTCTTTCCAATACCACAGATCTAACCCAATTTGGATTGTTCAAGGGAGATTTATGCCCAATCTCTCATAATGACCTAATTATGGACTATTTCAATAGAGTGAAATTGTACGTCGTGCCGCATGTTATTTTTTCTTCATTCGGCTCTTAAATTAATATAGAGAAAACTAAAGTCCGTGCACTATCTTCCACTTTTTATAGAATTCCAATATGATACTCAGAGAGAGAGTTATGATGATTTTCCCAAGGTCACTTCTTTGATATGAAGTTCAGGAGCCCGCAAAAACACTGAGTTCCACAGATCATATCTTCGAAAATATTGCACAACCTGATCTGAAATTTTTATAGGAGCTTCCTCGGGATTTCTTCTTTGCCTCACAAAAATTTCAGCTTCTGAACCTTCGTAAAAACAAAGTTATAGCACAAATTCCACAATAACCTATTTCAGGTAGCAAAATCCCTACATAAGGAGGATATGAGGATCACAATTTATATAAATGCATAGGTTGAGAGGGGATTCAACAAGTGAACGTGGGAGGGATTGTAGGAGCTTAAAAATTATTAACTATTAATTTGCAGTGACCCATGCCACAACCCCATGGGGTTTTAGCCCACTAACTGGGATTATAAACTTCAGACATGAATATCTCTCAAACCGTGAAGTATTACGTGGCATGCCATATATCAACAGAAACATCTCAAAAATTAGAAACCATCAAAAGGATTATTGACCCAGAATATAATAATTTGGTAGGTAAAAATTACCATGCAATATTGGGGTAGCCCCTGGTGCTACTTGGGTTGACATCAATGACAATTGCTGATCAAAATTATGGTCCTTTTGGAGTAATAAGCAAACTAAGGATCAAATTTAAATTAACTTCTTATGTAGATGAGTCAAAACTAGATATTTAGAAATACTCCAATTAGTCTAAATGGTTGGAGACAACTTTAAAAGAGGTAGATAAGCAAGGTGATACTAATCAAATATTGCAAACTCTAGCCCAAGAAGATAGGAACTCTAAAAGAATTAGAGAATAAGGATCATACACTGCAGAAACCACCACTGAAACAAAATTAAATTGATGTACAGGAAGAAAACAAAATTAAATCCTGTAAATGAGGAAGTGGAAACAATTGAAGTAATTGACACAAATACAATGGTAAAGGACAATGCACCTCCTGCAGTTTATGAAGAAAGTCATCAGCCTTCAGTATCCAAAACTTAGATTATTTAGAAGCAACACATTGTTGAAGTGTCTTCATCTAGCAGACAAATAGATGGAAATCATGAAGAAGTACAAAGAGATCAAGATAAAAAATGAGGCCTTAAAGGCTGATACATACACATAGTACTAGAAGAAGTCACCTAGTGACCGAAGCAGATTGCTTTCTGCATTTAACTACAAGACTAGGAAGATGCAGATAACCTCCCTACATCCAAAATTCAAGCATCCCAAATCATCAACATATTATAAAAAGACATCATATGAAGTTCAAGCAGAAGATCTTCATCCAATTTAGCAGATAGAATTTCACAAACAAGCTGGTGAAATTATTTATTCTACAATGACAAATAAAGCCATGAGTTTATAGAAGCTGCAAAACACTCTTGGGAACATCAAATATCAGCTCAAATTAGAAAAGGAATCCTCATAGGCTAAGGATAACAGAATCAAATCACTAGAAGATTTAATTATTTAAGTGGGATATATCCAACAAATGTCAAAGTTGCAGATGAATTGATAAAGAAGAAGAATGTAGACATTGTTGCATTAAAGAATTAACTAAAAATGCCTCGTATTGAACATCCTCAGGCAAAGGAAGTATTACAGGACGCAAACCTAAAAGATGATATGATGAACCTCATCCATCAATTAACTGCCCAAATAAAAGAAATGGAAAATGAAATGGACAAGTTAGTACAGGAGAAAAAGGCCAGATCAGAAGAAGTCCCTGTCACTGTTATTCCCATAGTCACTACTGTTGTTCCTTCTACATTAGCAGAGCCATTGGCCCCTTCAGTGCCAATATATACAACACTTCCTGTCACATCAGCTACTACTTCAGCAATAGAGTCATCTACAACAGTAGCACAGTCTACAGATGAGGCAGGAAAACTAGTAAAAGCAAAGCAGGAAATGTCTATTCAGACAAATGAAATCAACAAACTCAAAGAAAAATTGAAAAGTTTGAGTGATGAAAAGAAACTCATTCAGATTATGCACAATAATGAAAAACAGAAAGCAAACAGGTTGACAGAGAAATTGAAGAAATTAGAGAAAGACCTAACACTGAAAGAACCAATGGCAAAAGCCAAGCAGCAGCTATGGGCCAATATCATTGAATCTTTCAATGATATTTGGCCATCCATTCAGGTTATCTATGAACAAAAATATCTAATCAAAGAAGCAGGTGAAGCCATCTAGAAAATCAAAGAAGAACTTGGTAAGAAGCTAGAAGAGGCTAATGAAATCATCAAAGTTCTTAATTCCAAGAATAAACAAGAATTAGAGGAAATTGGAATTAGTGACAGGAAAGATACCATTCTTGAAGTCAGGAAGGTGATTTCAAAAAGAAACTTAATGATAGAGCCAGTAGAAAAATTTTAGAACATGGAGCTTGGCATAACAAGATTTATGATAAAGTTTGACATTCTGAGGCAGATAGGCCTTCCAAACCCTCTAGTTATAAATGACAGGTTAATGAAGCAAGGGGATTATGATAAAAAAATCAGAGACGTGGCTAAGGAGGAAGTTAATAATTCATCCATGCAGTGAATTCCAATAGGGAAAGTACTTTGCAAGAGTTTTGAGAACCTTTTTTACCTACAACATGAGGTAAAACACCTATTCATTAAAAAGCCTACATTTTCAAAATATACAGAGGCTGATGAAATATTTAGAAGAGTGGTGAAGGTAAAATTACCAGAAGCAGAAGCTTGGGATAAATTGACTGATTTACTATGAAGGTCAAAATAGTAAAATAAGGCAGTCAAATGAAAAACATATCAGTCGAGAAAAAGGTAAATAGAGCAGGCACTGTTATAGTTACAGAACAACAATAATAGTGAAAGTTAAAGCAGTAACAAAGCAATTACAATCAGAGAGTATTAGAGTTTAAAGTGTATCAGATGAAATTCAAAAGGCTAATGTCAAATCAGAGTAAAATATGTCAACATGAAAGACATTCTACAGCAGAATTCGTTGAGCAAACAACAAAGAGACAAATCAGAAAAAGATCAAAGATAGAAAATAGAAAATTCAGATACAAGAATATTAACATAAAATGTAAGGTACTACCTTACAACTATATAACTTACTCATGAAAAAATAAGGAAGGAGTGGGAGAACTTGAGTGTGAAAGGGAGCTCTTCAATACACTATAATGGGTGTTTATACATTCATCTGCAAGTCTTCAGGTGGTGGATGGAATGCAAAATAGTATTTGGGAAATTTGGATGGTTTGGCTGCCTTTACCTTCGATTTGCAGTGGCAACTCGTAAATGTGGCGCTTAAATCCAAAGGATCTGGTCCCGTTTCTTCCTCTTTCTCACTCGTTTCTCCTTCATCGCCCATTTTCCAGAAATCAGTCGAATGGATCGAGGGCTCCAAGACGGAGGATGGCTTCTCAGTGGGCTACGAGGTGGTATTGTCTGAGCAGTTTTTTTGGATGTTGGAGAACACCAACCTGGAGAAAAACCAGAGCGATCCAACACTAGAGGATCTGGCTCATCTCTACGCATTTAGGGCTTTCGTCAAGCATATCAATTTGGGTAGCATGGTCTCAGAAAGGACCCTTCGTAGGGCTAATGATATGGCCTATCCACCAGATCTGCCAGCATCAGAAGCAAGCGAGGTGCGAGAGGCATCCCCGCTGCTGTATCACGGATTGGAACTCTGGGTTCTAGTCCCATGGGTAGAAAATGCCAAATTGGGAGCTGCGTTCCCAAATCTCAAGCCATCAGACTGCGATGGGTCTCGGTCAAGGGTGATCTGCTACAAAACCTACCCAGATCGGCTCACATCAAGCAATGATAATGATGCCATCGAGGTATCTCATGGATATTTCATGGTGGGCAGGGAGATCTAGCTTTTTTGGCCTAGAAAACCCGTTGAAAGTCAAGGGAATAAATGGATCTCTCCTCCTTAGGCAGTTGAAGACAGGATAAGTCCCGGCCTGAGATCCATGCTCTTGACAAAAGGGGAGGTAGAGCCAGGATGCAAATGGCAACCAAAGGGAGAGCCTTTCACTCTCTTGTCAGTAAATCACATGAACCTTACTCCCCAAATAACCCGTAACCCCTTATTTCAACAGAGTTCTAATCCTTTCCAGATATTTATTAGACCCCCTGTGGGTAAATCTCAATTAGTCTAGGTACATGAAGAAAACTCAATTTTGCAACTGAAACAGAAAATCTGGGGATCGATGGGGTACCCAGTAACAATTCAACATCTCGTCAATGGACACAGTTCCCTTCAAGATTGCAGACTATTGAAGGACTATGCCATCAAGACTGACATGAATATCACCTTAAACTTGCGGCTGAGAGGGGGCGCTGTGAAATAGGGAACATCAAGGTCTGCAGGGGGTGACAAAGGGAAGAAATCCAACAGCCAGCAACAAACAAATGGAGGCTTTTCCTACAAAAACATTCTACAAAGGAAAACAGTTGTAGGCACACCTCCTATACAAGATGGCAACGCTCCGAGGCCATACATAGTAGAACAGCTTGATCAAACTCCAGCAATAAAAATCATCAGTTTAGCAACAGAAGAGCACGTTAAGACATACAAAGCCCAGGCATTAATATGTCATTTTAACTATTTTTGGCCCAAACCCATGGATCTTTTCTATTGGATTTTCACACAATGGACCACCCAGTGCAAAATTCACCTCTGCTCCAAGGGGTTCTTTATAGTGAAATTTAATTCCTCGGAGGAAAGAGACCTTATCATCAGAGAGGGGCCATGGTTTTGGGGATCCATGGGGCTTTTTATCACCCCATGGCTTCCATATTTTGATCCCAATACTATGATAGTATCGACAATGCCAGTATGGGTGAGACTTTTCAATCTCCCTCTTCATTTTTGGAATGGCCAGGTTCTTGAGAGCATTGGGAATAGTCTTGGGCGATATATAAAAACAGAAATGGAAAGAATAGAAGAAAGAATTTACACCTTTGCTTGGATTTGTGTTGAGGTAGATCTAAGCAAAGGATTACCAAAGAACATAACACTGATCTATCAGCAACAAAACTGGTTGCAACCCTTAGATTATGAGAACACTTCATTTAGATGCAGTAATTGTAGGATGACAAGACATCTACATAATACATGCCCAGCAGCAAATAAAACAAATAGCAAGAAGAACCAGAAAGGGAAGCAAAGGAAAGGCTGGAGTTTTCCCCCGCCAAACTTAGAGGAAAAGGAGTCAGAAGAAGAGGAGGAACCAGCTCCTACGGGAAGTAAACATCCTACTCAGGAACCAAAAGTACAACACGAGGACACAACAGCACTAATAGATCCACAATTTTAGTTGATTCAAACAGAAAGGAACACTGATGATATGGGTAGTGGAGGGATTAAACAACACCACCCATCAGAAACATCAGATTCAGACAAGGATACAAGGGCACAAACAGCAGAAAATTAGATTATCCTTGCCACACGTGTGCCATCTCAGGGGGAGTGGTGCAAGGTTGAGAAGAAGAAAGGGAGAAAAACCTGACTTGTGGGACATTTTCCCACAATCTAGAGGTTGATTTGTTCTCCTGCTTTTTTTCTCTCTTATGCTTTCTTTTTTCTTTTTATTCTGAATGTAATGTAGCCTCGCTACGGTGCATTGTGTGCTAGAGCACATGAGCCCAATGGGAAAATTTCGAAATGCTTAAATGCATATACTACATTTAACTTTTCATTTTCTTAATAAAAAGTTGCTAATTTTTTCTGCGAAAAAAAAAGCAAACAGCAAATTCAATAAAAGTAGGGACAGCTTACATTAGTTAGATAGCTGTCTCTATCTTCTTGCATGAAGATATTTATTTTTCAATGAATAATTCTTAAGTTTTTTTTAGGATATTCTGTAATATTTTTTGTATAAATACTTCACATTTCGAAGTATTGAGTGTGGATGAATTGCTAAACATTTCTATAGTTGTAGTAAGCTGAAACCTGAGGGTTCTTTGTACCATTTTCAAGTCAGCATACTGGATTGAGCAATAAGGCATCATATTACAAGATTCATGTGTTGAGCCACTTTAGTGAAGTACTTTCACTTGTTCTTTGTTAATTTCTTATGTTCTTCACATGCTTTTGTGTTTGCTTAATATAAATGATATAACAGGAATATTATTACAGAATATGTTTAATTACACTATGTCTTGAACTGTTAGTCATTTGTATGTTTTCATCTTATATCCAGATTATGGAATTATTCATTTCTTCCTGGTTTCGATTGACCTCTGTCATTTCCCTTATTATCCGGATCTGAAAATCTTTAACTGCTCTCTCATCCCGATTAAAATAATTTCACCATCTAGCCTGAATATTTGAAATGACCCAACGATCTTGCCCTGTAAACATTTCCTTTAGACCTTGATTATGTGATGTTGCTTGATACATTGACTCCATTATCCCAATGTAAAATAGACCTGCAACTATCCATCTAAACCAGTGATTCCACCACCAAACCAAACCCAAAATCAAATCCCAAGTAATCCTATATAACTAGCCTAAAATCAACTAAAAAAAAACAAAGATAAATCATGTAGAGAGAGCCCTCTCTGAGCATTAGGAAGGCTAGATCCTAAGGCTTAAAAGTAAGTTTGTGATTACCTCTAATATTATTTAAACCAAAATATACACAACCCTTGAGAATTATTGGAGTGATAACAGGGGGCAGCACTACGCTGGTTTATGGTGCTCGATGGGGGGCACCATTAATAGTTGGGATCAAATGAAAAACTATTTTCTTAATAAATACCAAGATTACTTATGGTCTCGAGAACTAAAATACGAAATCTTCAACATTTCTGCAAAATAAAATGAGACATTAGAAGAATATGTCGAATGATTTCAGTATAATTTGCAAAGATATCCATATACTACATTGTCTAAAGATATCCTAAAAGCAACAATGATTAAAGGAATAAAAGAAGAATGGGTAGAAACACTTAATATAATGGGAAAAGGGTAAATCTATCAAGAATATTATGATGACATTATTGCATTGTGTATCAGGTGATCTCAAGGTAGTATGCGGAGTAGACCAGTCAGATGAGATTAAGTTACTAGGAATTACAAATAGTCAGGTGGCAACGTGACCAGAGCATAATTAGGTAATCCCTTAGAAGATTTCAAAACTGATATCTCAGGCACCTTCACAACACAACTAGATGACCTACAAGCCAATCAGAAGCAAGATTTAGCTGAACAGAACTTGGATGTTTTTTGTCCATGCTCTCAAAAGAAGCATAGCCAGCAGGAGTGTCCATTAGACATGGTCTAGACATGTGCTATTTGTACCAAGGATCACGCCACTGAATAGTGCCCTTAATTTCCAAGGTTTAAATATGTTTTTAAAGAAGCATAAGAAGAAACATAACCATTGTATTTAATGAATCAATGTCGACAGTGGCAAGCATGACCAGGTATGTCACAAGACCTGTCTCAGTTCTTTTCTACTCCACAATTTAATCAACGGAACTTAGGAACAGCATGGAAAATAAAATCACCTTTTTCTTCTTGGCCATCCAAGTAATTTTCCATGCCCCCTTGGCCAACACAATCCTCTCTAGGTAATAGTTGGCCAAGTTTTCTTTTCTCTCCTCCATACTGACCAAACAATCCATATCAGTCCCAGTGGCTTGCCTCCACCTCACAACATATGAATTGGTCTCAAAATTGGCAGAAACCCCTGGGAATGACCAATTTACTTATGGGAATAGGGGCTCAAGCTAAACCCACATTACCAGCTCCATACCCAGTCCAACAAAATCCTCAACCTATTATATGCCCTCAATTTCTAACTCAACCAAATCCTAATCCTAATAACAAACCGGTTCAACTGATCTAGCTTGTTGAGAATCCAGATTCCAAAACTGAACAAAAGGAATGAAATGAACTTAGGCTAAGATAAGGGCATGTTATTTCACCTAAAGAAGATATTTCCTTGCCACAAATAAAGTCTAAAATTCCAACAATACCTAAGCAATCGACTGTGACGGAAACAGAGATAGAATAGGGGAGGGACACAGTCGACCAAAAAGAACCTGAAAACATTATTATTTCCTCTCCTCAATTCCATGAGAGATTAACAATACCGAAACCAATGGTCTCTTCATATGTTGATCTCATAGGGGAATCAAAAAATCTTTGCATTAAAATTTTGCTCCTGCAAGCTATACAAGACATCCCTATCTATGCTAAAACAATTAGAGAATTGTGTGTAAAAACACAGGTGAGGAAAGCAAAGACTTTGCCAACTGTACATGTAGTAGGGGCACTGTCAGACCTACTCTTGGATAAAGAGACACCAATAAAATCTGAGGATCCGGGAAACCCCATAGTCATAGTACAGATCTATGGCCGCTCCTTTTCAAACACGTTAGTCGATTTGGGGGAAGCTACTAATATCTTAACTACAGAAACCTATGAGACATTGGGTATAACATATTTGGAACCCACATCTACTTTCCTGGAACTTGTTGACAGATCTATTGTCAAACCGAATGTTACATTACAGGACATCCTCATTTCGGTGGAGTCAGGGGAATACCCGACAGACTTTTTAGTTATTAACCCAAAAAGTAGGTTAGACGGACATCCCTTGATATTGGAACAACCTTGGTTAGCAACGTCTGATGCTTACATAGGCTATCGAATAGGAATCATGACCATTGCTAGAGGATATGCCATAAAGAATATTTTTATATATCCCCCTGCCAAACCCAGTCTTCCCATAGTAAATATTCACAAACAACCACATACATACTGGGAACAAAACATTCATTCACCGTTGACAATAGTTGTTGCACTCGAATTGAAGGATCAAACTGAAGATGATGTGATCAATAACTTTATAAACCAACCATCTACTTTAGGAAACTTAAAGTTCCAAATGTTAAAAGCAGTTCTTGACAACGAAGCACAGGAAGACCCCTTAGCAGATACTGATGACCAGCACATACCCACGACTATTGTTCGCAACAACATGCCAATTGAAATTGAGCCAAGTAAGTTTTAAATATCAACGACAGTCTAGATAGTGATCAGCAACAAAAACTCATTAAAATATTACAAAAATATATATGAGTATTTTCTTGGGACTATCCATACATGAAGGGTATAGATCCTCAACTGTGAATGCATCATATTTACACCGAAAAGGATTCTCGCTCTATTCGACAGCCTCAACGAAGGTTAAACCCGCATCTGAAAGACATTGTAAAATATGAATTACAAAAGCTGCTAGATGTATACTTCATTTATCCTATTTCAGATAGAAAATGGGTCTCTCCTTTAGTAGTCATTCCTAAAAATATGGTAAGTGGTGAATCTATGTGGATTACAGAGAACTGGACAAATCCATAGAGAAAGACCAATTCTCCCTCCCCTTTATTTATCAGGTCCTTGATACATTGGCATGAAAGTGGTTCTTTTCCTTTCTTGATGGTTTCAGTGGTTACAATCAAATCTAGATAGCTCCTGAAGACCAAGATAAAACAACCTTTACCTACCCCTGGGGTACATTTTCCTATAGGGTATTTCCATTTGGTCTATGAAATGCGCCAACAACATTTCAAAGGGCCATACTTAATATTTTTTTGATTTAATAAATGAAGGGCTCGAGTTCTACATGGATGACTTTACTCCATATGGAGATGACTTCAATAAAGCATTGCAAACACTGGAAAAAGTATTGGAATGATGTATTTCTACCAAATTATGCTTGAGAAATGAAAAGTGTCACATGGTGATGACCGAAGGCATGATCCTAGGACACTACATCTCTACAACTGAAATACAGGTAGATGCAGCAAAGATAGAGGTAATTCTCTTATTAGCCACATCTTGTACTCAGACAGAGGTACATAGTTTCCTTGGATATGCAGTGTACTATCATAGGTTTATAAATAATTTTTCACAATTTGCTGCACCTTTGTATGCATTAACTAGAAATGTTGAGTTCCATTGGTCTGAAAAATGCGACATCGCTTTTTTAGATTTGAAGAAACTGGTCTTGACTACACCAGTCTTGCGTGGCCCTAATTGGGAGCTACCCTTTCATATTTCTTTGGATGCATCAGATACAACGATAGGAGCGGTCCTCGGTCAAGAGGAGGACAAGAAGCCCTATGTTATTTACTATATCAACAAGAATCTCACTCCTGCTTAATTAAATTATATAGTGACTGAAAAGGAATTATTGGTTGTCATTTATGATATAAATATATTTAGAGATTATATAACTGGCTATCAAGTATTCCTGTATACCGATCATTCTGCCATTAGATATTTAGCTAAAAAACCTATTAAAAATGGAAAAGTGGCTCATTGGTTGTTGCTTTTATAGGAGTTCGATATAACTATTAAGGACCATCCAGGAAAGGAGAACATAGCTGCAGATTTCCTATCTAGATATCCAAAGAGAAATGACCCACTGGCGGTATATGATCAGTTCCCTGATGATAATTTTTTTCATGTGGCAGTAAAAGTGCCATGGTACACAAATGTAGCGAATTATCTGGTAGTAGGAAAGTGGCCAAGACACTTGACAACAAAGGAACGGAAGCTGATTGTTCAACGCAGTGCTAGATTCTCTTGGATTGGTGGATAACTTTTCCATATAGGAGTTGATATGCATATACGCAGATACATTCGCGAAGATGAGATTTATGACATCTTGAAGGCCTGTCATGATGAACCATGTAGCAGACATTTTACAGATCGCATGACAGGGCACAAATTATTAAAAATGGGCTGCTATTGGCCCACAATTTTTAAATATGAAAAGAACTATGTACAAGCCTGCAATATTTGCTAAAGAATGGGCTGCCCTGGCCAATCTGAGGAGATGCCATTGCAACCACAGTTGGTAATAGAACCTTTCGAACTATGGGCACTGGAATTTTTTTTTTGGAAACATGATTGTCGTTAGAGCAAAACCCACAGGCATTAGTCTCCGCTACAATCACCAGAGTTAGGATCCAAAGAGGCGGTTAGTCTATGTCGTGAAACACACGAGGAGCGTTGAACCCAATTTCCAACAATCTCCCCCACAACACAAGCTGGGTGAGTTTCGAACTCGAGACCTGTCGCTTTGATACCAATTGTTGGAAACACGATTTCCGTTAGACCAAAACCCACAGGCATTAGTCTTTGCTACAATTGCCAGAGTTAGGATCCATGAGAGGCAGTTAGTCCATGTCGCAAAACACACGAGGAGTGTTGAACCCAATTTCCAACATTTTTTGGGCAATTCAACCTGCCATCGAATCAGAAGGCCTACATACTGGTTGCCATAGACTACGCGAAAAAGTGGGTAGAAACGGTGGCTTTGTCGAGAGCTACAAAAGAGGCTGTGATAAATTTTATTTTTGAGCTATTTTTGTAGTATGGTTTACCTAGGGAAGTGATAATTGATGGAAAGGAATAGTTTGTGGGACATAAAATTATGACCACCCTACGAAACCACCATGTCACCTATAACATCACCTCTCCCTACCACCTGCAAGCGAACAAGCAGGCGAAATCACCAATAAATTCCTTGAGGAAATTCTCACTAAAATAGTCTCAACACATCGCAAGGATTGGGCTACTAGACTACGAGAGGCCTTGCGGGCTTATTGCACAACTTGGTGAAACACCATCGGATATTCTCTGTACCACCTGGTATTTGGAAAGGAACCAATCTTCCTCATTGAATTTTGGATAAAGACTCTTAGAACAACCCAAGAAGTGGGGCTAGATTTGACAGAGGCCCAAGTTATAACACTCCAATAGATAAATGAATTAGATGAAGCATGGTTACTTTCTCTATAGCGCACTGCAATTATTCAGCAACAACGAGCCAAGTGGCATGAAAACCTCATCAAAAAGAATACATTCTAGAAAGGATATTGGGAACTCCTCTATGACTCCATATTCCAAGACTTCCCAGGTAAGTTTCAAACAAGGTGGCTCGGGCCGTACGAAATTCAAGAAGTGCACAGCAACGGTACCATTACCTTGATCACCATAGATGCATCTGGCTCTGCCTTTCGATTCAATCGACACCGTGTTTGAATCTTTCATAAATGACTTACGAAAGATTCTTTATTCCAGCAAATGTGTGACGATCCCACCATCTAAATTTTAGCTGCATGGAATAATTACCCAACAGCTTTAAGTTCATAGAAATTTGTTACTTCCTCCTGTAAATAGTGTATATATGTTTCCTGCAATTAATGGTAATTTACAGTTCTTTTCATCATTTGTACACAAGAATTCCATTTTCTTTCTTTTTTATTGTTTTGATTGTTCATAGCCACGTTCTTTTTCTTTTTTCTTTTGTGTTTGATTTCTTTTTGTTGTTCAATCCATTGAAAAATTGTTGTTGAATTGATTGAACAGCGTCCCTTCAAACCAAGAGAATGACTGTTGTTTTTAGTGTGTTTTTATTTTTGTTGTTCAATCCATTGAATATTTTTTGTTCAATTGAATTGAACATCTGTCATTCAATCCAATTGAACGACTAATTTTTTTTAAGTGTGTTTTTATTTTTTCTGTTCAATCCATCAAACAGTTGCTGTTCAATTGAATTGAACAACTATCGTTCAATCCCATTGAACAAATGATTTTTTTATTGTGTTTTTATCCTTGTTGTTCAATCCATTGAATAGTTGTTGTTTAATTGATTGAACATACTGTCATTCAATCCAATTGAACGATTGTGTTTTCTTAGCATAATTTTCAAAACAATAAATTTGATGTTCAAAATAGCAAATTTTTGTCTTTTGTTTTTTTGATGATTTCCTTACAAATATCCACTCTTCCTTTACACATTATTTCCATAAAAACCATTTTATAGAAAAGGAATATGCACCTAAAGAAGAGAAAAGCAATGATATTCCTAATATTATGTTATTTTGAAATTTTGGTGGACATATCTACTCCCGAAGCTGACATGGTTTATCTATATAATGAATGGTTGGATATCTTCTGTTCAGACATATCACCACATAATTCATTACCATATTATTATGATGGTGTATATTTTTACACTCTCAAGTGGTAGTTCTCTTCGGCATGAGGATATAGGAATAAGAGCATCATTTGTATTGCCATTATTTTACTTCTTACACCATCCCCAACGCTTAAGGAGTTAATGAGCCTCCTCCATTTATAATAAAAAGAAAATATATCTCTCTGTGAAATTTTTTAAGGAAGAGAGAATAGGGGGTCTCATTATGAACTAGCCTACCATGATCATGAGGATCTAACAGATGACACTCCCACAATGGCCACCACACCAGGGTAGTGACCTTCTCGACAACTAAAACTCCTTGAAGGATAGGAGGTCTCATCATGAGCCGGCCTGATCACTCTATTAAATCCCTGTGAATGGAAATATGACTCTGACCACCACACCAACATAGTGGTCTCTCCACAAACCAAGAAAAATGTCTACTTTTAAATAGATGACTCTGGCTCATTTCTGGGTTAAAACAACAACCCTGTCGAGGTTATGGATGCCTGCTGGAAGCACTGTCTTTGCTTCTGGTATTGGAGTACTTTTCTGATAACAACCAATTATTTTTATGCCCCTATTTCCTATTGATCCATTCCTGAAGATGAATGCGTTATTTGAATAAGTGTTATCGTTATCAAAACCTATATGCATAATCAACTATGATTTTATATGAATTATCTAACTATGCCGAATTAAGTGATAACAACATCAATCATAATCCGTCACCTGTCATGTTTCCATCATATTATGTTGTCAAAATAGGAAATCCTTTTCATAATGATTGCTACTCTACTTTTCTCCCTTTTTGGTCATTTCCACCTAATGTACATTTGTGATGATTACCAACTTCTGACTTCTAATTCATGTGCATTCATGATTTCTACCACATTTCCTCTTTTCTTGTGCTTAAAGGCCGTGGACGCCCTTCTCTTATTGTGTAGAAATTATATAAATAATGTGTTATACATACGATATTCTCTTGATCACACACTATTTTAACTTCATGCACAATAAAGAATCTCTTCTACTATTGATCATTACTTGAGGAAATTAAATCAATTGCATGCACACATTGAAACCATAAAAATTCATACATATGAACACAGTGTTTTAATGGGAAGGCTTAAAGTTGAAAACCCAAACTATCTGTATATAATATATGTCATAGAGATCATGTAGCAATCATCATACAAAGCTTCTTACAAGCTCTCAGTACAATCTCCAATTGTATACACTAATCAGGTTCGATCTAGCAAATCCCATGCACTGATCTCTACCACCTGCTAGCCTACCTCTACTGCGCAAAAACTACTGAAGAATGGCTCTGAATTAACTTGAGTTGGTCCAGCCTTGCTCACGCAATCCTCATTGGCATCTCCAGCCACTGTGTGTTGCAAATCATGCAACACTATAGTCACAACTGATAGTCAACCTACTCTTTCACCTACCTCTCCACTGGTCTCCACTGAAACTGTCCATGCACTGTAGTTAACTGATGTATTCTCTAGTTGATTAATGAGTTAATAATTAGTGAATTAATTAATAATTAATTCACACCACTCTCACTAGTGTATCAATCAGTTAGACTAGATACAACTAGCTCAACTGTGTCTAATTGAGTTAAACTGAACACAACTCCACCAACTACCTCAATAACTCCACCAAACTCTGTCACATGAGTTCTAACTGAAGTCTCCATGCAATAGCTCCACTTAACCCTCATGAATAGCGTAATTCCTTCTGTCAGCTCCTGTGCCACATTTGTGCACTTAACTGAAGTGCTCCAAGAGAATAAGATAATGTTTATAGTCCAAATATTATTAAGAGCTAATAATCTTCAACATATCTATTTTTAGACTGGAAATCTAAAAATAGATTCCGCCCAATATGTCTAAAAGTATAAGTCCATCTATTTTTTCCAACTTGACCAACCATCCACAAATAGCATCCTGTAACTCATAGAATATGATCGACATGTCTAAAAATAGACTTGCACCAAAAATAGCCTGCGGGCCCACTTAGTGAAGGCGACTCTTTTCACTAAGCTCCTCATCTTGTTGCATTCTCAACACTCCCTCTCAACAAGATAGGGATTATCTACCACCCCGATCCTGCCTCCCTGGTATTCAAATTTTCTCCTGGTGAGCACCTTCGTCAAGATATCAACATCCTGATCCTCCGTGGGAATGTAAGAAAGTAACATGATCTTCTGATGCACACAATCTCTGATATGATGGTACCGGATGTCAATGTGTTTAGATCTATCATGAAATACTGGATTAACCGAGATTTTGATGCAACTCTGATTATCACAATATATCATAGTAGGATCTAAGTGTGAACCAAACAAACCGACAAGGATCTTCCTCATCCATATAACCTCGCATGTAGCCAAACTTGCTGCCATGTACTCGGCCTCTGCTGAACTGAGTGCCACGGATCTCTACTTCCTATTGTACCAAGAAACTTTTGTCGACCCGATACTTAAAATCCCTCCAGATGTGCTCTTTCTTTCCGTTAGGCTCCCTACCCAATCTGCATCTGTGAAGCCATGCAGCCTCACCTCATCCGACTGTTTGTACCACAATCCATATCCTGATGTGCCACTGAGATATCTCAATACATGCTTGCCTGCCTTCCAAAAGAGCTTGGTAGGCTTAACCATAGCTTGTGAAAGTTGTTTAACGGCGTAGCATATGTCAGATCATGTATTGACTAGATACATAAGCAACCCCACCAACTGTCGGTAAACAGTGGCATCCACTACCTCTACCGATGTAGCATCCTCTTTCCTCCAACCACTAGGAAGAGGAGTGTCGATAGGCTTGTAGCCTTTCATGTTGAACTTCTCCAGTATCTCCCAGGCATACTTCCTTAAGACACAAAAAATCCATCATTGCGCTGCCAAATTTCCAATCCCAGGAAATAATGAAGGAGGCCCAAGTCCTTGATCTCAAACTCCTTTGCAAGATCAGCCTTGAATGAGTGTATCAACAGTTCATCACCTGTCAAAATCAAATCATCTACATAAAGTACAATGATAAGTAACTTACCCTCCACCACAATCTGGTATAGGTTCCGATCCGCCTCACTCTTGGAGAATCCAAGTCCGGTGAAATAAATTTCTATCTCCCTGTACCAAGCATGAGGTGCTTGTTTCAACCCATACAATGCTCTTTTGAGCCTGCACACATGCGACTCACTGCTGAAGATCTTGAAACCTTCGGGCTTCTCTATGTACACCTCCTCCTCAATGGCTCCATTGAGGAACATAGTCTTCACATCCATCTGATGAATGTGCCATCCCATCTGCACTGAGAGAGCAAGAATCGTCCGTATGGAAGAATACCTTGCAACAGGTGCAAAGGTTTCCTCATAGTCAATCCCCTCAATCTGTGAGAAGCCTCGAGCAACAAATCTTGCCTTGTACTTCTCGACGCTCCTGTCAGCTGCTTGCGTCACATTGTAGATCCATCTCAAACCTACCACTGATTTCCCTTCCAGCCTTGCGATAATCTCCCATGCACTATTTTTGACAATTGAATCATACTCTTCCACCATGGCATCTACCCATGCAGGGTCCTCCACAGCTTCCTCGAAAGAGGATGGTTCTATCACGAAACGCTTTCTCATCAGAGCCATGTATCTAGTATATCAGTCAGGTGATTGTCTCTCTCTACGCTGTTATGTAGGTGCTCCTACATTTTGCGCTGCATCTTGATTCAGTCGTTCAGCTTCTGTAGTGCACCTTCGCCCTCTGATGGTTGGCACTGCATGAGTGGATTCTTCCACTCCATGAACCTCCTTTTGTGGTTGATCCACATCCTAAGGCTCATCCTTAGGAACTAATAGCTCCTCATCTGCATGCAAGTGTGGCTCCCTCTCAAGAAAACACTTCATGGCTTTCTCCTCATGAAATTTGATATCTCGTCACACAACAGTCTTCCGACTTTCTGGAAAATACACACGATAGTTGTGGGGTGTATCAGTGTACCCCACAAATATCCCAACCTCTATGGTCGGCTCTAGCTTCTTCCTAGCATCCTTTGTCACATGAATGTAAACAGGTGAGCCAAAAATCCTCAAATGAGAAATATCAGGCCTCTTACCAGAAAACGCCTCCTCGGATGTACTCATGCCAAGTATCCTATGAGGAAAACGATTTTGCACATAAACCACAATGTTGCATGCCTCAGCCCACAAGTGTATGGGAAGGCCCTGATCATGCAACATCGCCCATGCAGCACCCACGATCGTTCTGTTCTTTCACTCTGCAACCCCATTCTGCTGTGGGTTATGAGGCGCTATGAGCTCTCTTTGAATTCCTTCTATGCTGCAAAAGTCCTTGAATTTTCCATAGATGAATTCACCACCATTTTCGCTCCTAAGTGCATTCACCTACTTCCCTGAATCTTTCTCCACCAATGCCTTGAACTCACATAACTTTGAGAATGTCTCGCTCTTCTTCTACATGAAGAAGATCCAGCACTTCCGAGAAAAGTCATCAAAAAATATCACATAATACATGTGCTTTGCTTTCAAAGCTACTGAGAAAGGCCCACACACATCTGTGTGAATTCTCTCAAGGATCGTCGTGGTGTGACTATCCTTCTCGTGAAAGGTGGCTTTCACAAATTTTCCCAAAGTACATCCCTTCCACTGATCTGACTGCACAAGTGTACCTTTGGGAAGCCCGGTAGAAATCTGTTGCAAAATTTTCAAAGCACCATGGTGAAGATGGCCCAATATCCTATGCCATTGCTCGCCCTCATCCTAGCTCACCACTCCATCTGCCTTGCCTGCCATTGCTACACAGCCATCTACCTGCAATTGATAAAGGTTCTTAACTCAAAACCCGATCCTCCAGGTTTCTGCAGTTACCTTACTGCGCAGGAAAGCCTTTCCCTCGCTAAAGACAACATCATATCCCTTGTCTTCCAACATTGCCACAGAGATAATATTCTTATTCAATCTTGGAACATGCATGACTTCCTTCAATACGAAGGGTTTACCAGAATCCCTCTCAAAGGAAATGGTCCTGATACCAGTCGCAATGTATCTACCATCATCGCCCATCTCGATGTGCACTCCAATATCTTTCTCATCTAGATCAGTAAACAAATCTTTGTCTCCGGTCATGTGGAAAGATGCACCACTGTCAAGAAACCACACTGAACCCATCACACTTGAGACCAAGCATGTGATCAGCGAAAAATCTAGCTCAAACTATGAGGCTAAGGCCTCTCCAGCTACAGATCCAGTAGCCTACTTATTTTTCTTCTTCTGTGGACAATTAGTGGCGTAATTTCCATGTTGGTGATAGTGAAAGCACTTCACCTTGGACATGTCCTGCTTCTTGCCTTTCACACTAGATTGAGAAGCATTTTTCTTGCCCTTCCCCTTCCTTTATTTGGTATCCAAAGTGCAATTTTCTTCATCTACATTCTTTTATGAAGATCCATCCTTGGTACTCCGCCTTATCTCTTCCTACACAAGATCTGACCAAAGTCGCTCCCATCCTGGCAGTTTCTCCCAACCATTGACAGAGTCCCGATAGGAATGCAAACTCTTCGGAAGCTCAAGGAGATCCAAGCTCACCAAGTCCTCGTCATCTATAGTAACCCCCACACTTCCCAGCTCATCCCTACACTGGAAAAAATTCGTGAGGTACTTGGGTATACTGTCGCCTTTCTCCATTTTTATATTCCTGAGTTTATCCTTGAGTGCCAACTTCCTCTGGTCGCTCTTGCTTTCAAACAAGTCTGTCAATGCTTTCCACATCAAGAATGGAGAAGCTTTACCATGAAGGCTGGCCACTATGCGATCCTTCACACCTTCCAATAGAATCCTTCGACATTTTTTTGTCTTCTTTTTCCATGCGTCAAGTGCGGCAGCATCGCTAGAAGCAGGTTTTGGAATTTCTGCATGTATGAACTCCTTCAACCCATTGTCCTCCAGCACCACCTCCATCTTGTCCTTCCATGCAATATAATTCGCGCTACCCTCGAGGGCATACTCCAATCACAATCCATTGAAAGACATCTCAACTTCACCACCAAGAAAACACTGTTGCAAATTCGAATTCCACTAGCACAAAACTCAACCGCTTCAATGCTTTGCAATTGCTCCAATGATCAATATCTCTCTGATACCATGTAGAAATTATATAAATAATGCATTATACATCTGAGATTCTCTTGATCACACACTATTTTAACTTCATGCACAATACATAATCTCTTCTACTATTGATCATTACTTGCGGAAATTAAATCAATTGCATGCACACATTGAAACCATAAAAATTCACACATATGAACACAGTGTTTTAACGGGAAAGCTTAAATCTGAAAACCCCAACTATCTATATATAATTTATGTAATATATATCATGTAACAATCATCATACAAATCTTCTCACAATCTCTCAGTACAATCTCCAATTGCTACACACTAATCAGGTCTGACCTAGCAAATCCCATGCACTGATCTCTACCACCTGCTAACCTGCCTCTACTGCACAATCACTGCTAAATAATGGCTCTGAATGAACTCGAATTGGTCCAGCCTTGCTCACACAATCCTCATTGGCATCTCCAACCACTGTGTGTTGCAAGTCATGCAACACTATAGTCACAACTGATAGTCAACCTGCTCTTTCACCTACCTCTCCACTGGTCTCCACTGAAACTGTCCATGCACTGTAGTTAACTGATTTATTATTCAGTTGATTAATGATTTAATAATTAGTGAATTGATTATTAATTAATTCACACCACTCTCACTAGTGTATCAATCAGTTAGACTAGATACAACTAGCTCAACTGTGTCTAATTGAGTTAAATTGAACACAACTCCACCAACTACCTCAATAACTCCACCAAAATCTTTCACATGAGTTCTAACTGAAGTCTCCATGCAATAGCTCCACTTAACCCTCAGTAATAGCGTAATTCCTTCTATCATATCCTGTGCCACATCTGTGCACTTAACTGAAGTGCTCCAAGAGAATAAGATAATGTTTATAGTCCAAATATTATTAAGAGCTAATAATATTTGACATATCTATTTTTATACTGGAAATATAAAAATAGATTCCGCCCGATATGTCTAAAACTAGAAGTCCATCTATTTTTTCCAACTTGACCAACCATCCACAAATAGCATCCTACAACTCATAGAATATGATCGACATGTCTAAAAATAGACATAGACTAAAAATAGACTTGCGCCAAAAATAGCCTACAGGCCCACTTAGTGAAGGCGACTCTTTTCACTAAGCTCATCATCTTGTTGCATTCTCAACACATTGGAGGGGGTACGAATATCCATAATAAGCAGGCATGCGAATTAAAAATGCGACTCCCTTTGGATATGTTGATTGGACAATTGAATCATTACATTAAACGTCATACAGTCATATTTGTAATAATATATTTTATAAAAGCCACATGCAATGTTTATATTGTTTTTAACTAACAAAGTCGAAAGAAACGCATGCAGAAGGGTGAAGAAACCAATTCTGAAAACACTGTAGCCATGGGTGGAAATTCTCTTCGTAATGAACCCATAATCCTTCAAGTCTCAGAATTAGCTCGCACCATTCTCTAGCAAGCTTGTTGGATTCCATATCTACATAGACTACAAGGGTTTAATACAGAGACATCAATTGTACCATAGTTAAAGAATAATTATACCAGTCTCCGAAGAAGTAATTGTTGAAGTCTTTAGACTTCCAATAGAAGGGGAAAAATGGATTGATAAACATGTCCTCATACAAGAAGCAGTTTTAGTGTATCAAGACTCAAATGATAAACTGGTACGAAAAGGAAAAGGTATTGACCCTACGTCCTTGAAGTAGCCTTGGCAAGAATTGGAAATATTCGTTCAAAAGCATATCACATGTGACAGATTCCAGGATGTGGTAAAGTCATGTCAACTCAAACTGCTAGTTGTTCTCAAACAAAATATTTTAGTTAATTTTCCTTTTTCCTTGAATTATATATTTCATGATACTGTTGTTCAAATTAGGATAGCTAAAAACCCCCAAGCAGTTGTCAGCCACCATGGCTTGATAAAATTTATTATTATTCATTACTTAAACAAACATCAGTTAACATGGGATAGTTTTGTCAATCCTTCCCTACTTGCCCCTAAAGAAAACCCTAACAGAGCAAAAATTGAACTTCCTAGAATAGTCATGCCCATGAGAGCTAGAGGGAAGATAACTCATGTTTATATCTTAGAACCAATAAAACGGAGATGGTATTAAAGATTAAAACTATAGAAAAATACCTCAGCATTGCTAGATGAAACAGGGCCTTCCTATACACCACCTCCGAGCCCTCAAAATGCATCTTTACAAGACTATGAGGAGGAAATGGCTCAAGTATTAGAACAAATGAGAGCGGCGTGCAAAATTAGGAACCCATCTGAAAAATCTGAGGAGCAGAGGGACCATTCGAACCAGTCTGCCTCTGCTGGAAGCTCTGGCCATACTAAAATCCTACCTTCCAATGATGAATTGTAGGGTTTAATGGTTTCATCTCTCTCTGATAATGAATGGGTGAATAGGGAAGACCAAATATAGAAATCATCTGAGTCTAGAAACCAGTCAGGGGATATTGTTCTATTAGAATAGGAAACAAGTATTGAGAGAGTTCCTCTGACACCTGAAGAAAATATTGTTCCACCCAGTCAGGACATCAATGTTGGAGTAACCTCTGGGATGCCTGAAGAAAACATTGTTGCATCTAATGATAACCCTAATACTGGCACAACCCTTCCTAAACCTGAAGCCACTATTGTTTCTTCTCCTACTAGAACCTCTTCGAAAGAAAAATCAGCTAAGGGTAAGTTGAGAAAGATGAGCAAGAAATACAAAAAACTAAGGAAAAAAATAAAATAATTAAGGGAATAGTTGAAAGAAGTAGACAAGGCCTAGAAGCCTAAGAAGGAATTATTTACCATGGGAACCCAAACAGATTTTTTCACTCAAATGGTAGATACTGCTAAAGTCTCCATGTAGACTGATTTGATACTCACAGAGGACAAAGAAACTCAAACAGAGGAAACACCTACTTACACTCCTTTGGTCGAAAGAGTTGCCAATCAAAAGCTCTACAATGAATAAACTCAAGCTCAGCATGAATTGGGCCAGTATAAGAAGGAAGTAGTGCCCTTGCAAGAACATCAGGCATTACTAAAATGATTTAAATACCTTTCTGCAACTGAAGATGAGACCTTTTCCCAACTTAGGGAAGAAAGGGTAAAAGTAAAAAGGGCACAGGATCAATTGGAACAGGCTAAGAAACAAACCAGTGATGTTTGTTCTCTTTACTCATATGTATTGACTTGCAGGGCGTCGACCACCAATTATGCCTTATTTTTAGTAGAAAGGTATTTTTTGTTGAAGATCAAAGCTTTCGGAGCAGGGAAACCCACTACATTTAAAACCATTGAAGAATTTGTCCAATGTTGTAACGATTAGGATGAAAAAACCCAGCACCTTTTGTGTGACTTGTATTTGCACAATTTATTTTTAGAAGAGGATAGAGATAGTAACCCCAATTCCTTCATTGGGGACATTCAGTTCCAAAATTTTCTGTCCTTTGCCAAAAATCAGACTAGATGGGCTAAATCATACAATATCTTTTAGAAAAGAGAACATGGTTTAGAACTATGGGTCAGAGGGGAGCCTACAAAACCCCTACATTTTTTTACTCAACATAAGAAGTTTATGCAACGGGAAGGAGTAATAGCCAAGTTGGGGCCAATTCACAAAGATATTATGCAGAATGGGATAGCATACTTCTAGGATATTCAGGAAGAAGCTTTATTAGTAGCCAAATAGAGATGGCAAGCCTTTACCAATAATGTTAAGAACAGAGAGCCATTTGGGTATAGAAATTTTAAACTTGTTACTTCTCATTTTCATCTATATAGTAATCTAATTTTGAACATGGGTCCTAGATGGATAGGATGCTGATATAGATGCCCTATCATATGGTACCCCCCTGGAGACTACCATCATGATTATGAATTACCATAAGGACATACAAACTCAGCATTTGCAAAAGTGAAACAAAAGCATGGTTTTAGGCTTTATAAGTAAAAAGTGTATTTTGCATATTCCTTAACTCAACTACACCTCAATTATTTGTTTGCATGAAGACATGAAAAAAGGTAAGCAGGGGAGTATGTTGGGCTGAGGAAAAGGTACCTTTTACCCCTATGTTTAGCATTATTTATTATTAACTTTTATATGTTTTCCTTCATTTCAGAAATAAAGCAAAGGAGAATAATGGAAAAGTAGGGTAAAACGAACTATTGATAAAATGTGTGTTTAATAGTATGAAAACTAACTTTTGTTGTCTTTATTGATAGGGAATCGAAAAAAACCAACTGCTGACCAAAATGACTAAACAGCATCAGTCAAGAAAAATAAATGGAATCACGTTGGTCCCTACGAATCAGCAAAAGATGCAGAAACATGCTTATTCTTGAAGCATTCGGTTGATGGCTACAAAGCCTCAGGATCTCCTGATCTTGAGGATTCGTTATTTTGTTTCATTTCGTCTTTAAGTTATAAAAGGTTGAAGGTGAGGGGGACAGAGATTTGTTCATGTATTATAATTTTTTTGTAATAAACTTATTCATACAGAACTGTCGAACTCGTGATGGTGTGTTTCCCCATTGATTAATGAAGAATTTGTTGTTTTCATTATAAGAATATTCTAAGTATTTATTGGCAGAAGACTTCTAGAGGCTTTGGGCCCAGTCCCTAGGAGTTCTCCTACTATTTTTTGTTATATGTTTATTTCTAATTCTTGCATTTTATTTATTCTTTTCACTTTGTAGTATTACCATTCAATCCATTAATCGCAACTGTGATGTGTTGCAATTCCCTTTTCAATAGGTTGAATTTATCATTGATGTTAATTTATTATGGAGTGATGCCTTTACATTCATTAGATTTATTTTAGCGTGCTTAAGTAGTTGTTGTTCAATTCTGCATACGGTTATTTCTTAAGTTTTTTCCATCATAAGTGTGAAATTTTGGTTTGTTGTTCAACTATGAATGTTGCTATTAGTTGAGTTATAGAGAATTCCATTACAAAATGTTAAATAATTGAGTTTTTTTCAATTCATTAGGATTGATGTTCAATTTATTAAGGTTGTTGTTCAATTCATTAAATCGTGTTGTTAAATTGAAAAAGATCCCTTATTTCAGCATTGAGTGTTTATTTCTGTAGGGGTTTAAATTAAAAGTTTATTCCTTTGAGTGACTTGAGGTATTTCATAGTTTAATTTTGAGTTGGTTTGATTGAACTTCAAGAATTAGATAACATTTCTTACAACGATTTAGAGTAGTTAACCTCTTATTTCACTCGCATATATTTTTCTCGCACTCTTGAAATAAAAGGACTTGCCTTGGGTTAATGATTAATGTGAAGCATCAAGGTTACCTTTAATAGTCACCTTCTTGACTCAACACAAGGATCAAGAATTTTCCCAACAAGTTTCCATCCTTCCAAAATTTATTTCCATCAAAATTCCAAATGGAATGTATTACCTACATTGGTGGTTAATTTCAGATCCTTCAGCTGCAATTGAAACCATATTTTAGATAGTGAATGAAGAGTCCCATGGAATTTATAAAATATGGGCATGCACCAAAGATATTGCCTCTATTTCTTACTGGAGAGGAAAACAATACAAAAAATCCTTTGCGCATAGGTTTAGATTGATCTTACCCTATGTAGCCCATTGTGTTGATATTTACAATCTGAATTTTTTTTTAGATGGTCAAAACCCTATTAGTCTCTTTATTAGGTTTAGGTTACTGATATAATCAACTTTATCTTGAAATTTTTCTAATGAAATTGCTTGTTTTTTCCTCATTTCTAACTTTCTCAACCATCCCAAGAAAAGAGTCATAATTTTTTTATTTGTATCGTTTCATTTAATGTTTTTCATGAGAAAAACACCTGTCCTTGGCCCTCAAATTATTGGACCTATAATAATTGACCCCATTGTGCATTTTCTATTTAAACAACTTTGAAACGAGAATGACTTACTATGCTCCCTCTTACATCATTCCACCATACTAGAGTGCTTAATTTTTGAATTTCTAGGCACTTACAGGCTGATGTGGAATAATAATATACTATGATACCACAGGCAAAGATGACAATACCGAAATAATACAAGTAGGATAGGATTCATGATATAAAATGTTCAACTACTAGATGCATGTTATAGGAATACTGTAACATTTTTATCTCCTATTTAAGGGGGATAAGTGCCCCCACAATAAAAATTCTACTATGAATAATCTTGTGAACACCAAACACCACCCTGAATGAATGAAGTTAAACATTAGTGATGGCTGAGACATGGTCTATGAGGACTGAAAATGGCACAATTAAAATTAATGGGATCTATGGCATACTATTGTAAGAGCGAGCCTAAAAACATTTCTTCTTCATGTAAGATATATTGTTGTATATGGAGCTGGTATTTTGTCATATAACTTGGAGACATGGTAGCCTAATCAAGTTTATGTTTTTATTCATGTATCTGTTGTAGCCGCTACAACAGCACCCAAAATTTTGGGTATTTTTAAAATTTCGGGTTCCCCCTCTGCTCGCCTAGGCGTTAAAGTCTTTCACCTAACCTGCAGTCAACGACATCCCACCGACTTATCTCTAATCCCTCACGAGTTGTCTCATCATCATGTCTTGATGTTGTCATCGCAATCACGCCATATGTGGGAGGGATCATCCGGCATGCGACCGAACACTCGTATCACAGTCGCGTCTTGTGTAATGAGATTGCCATACATACTTTTAAATGGGAAAACTTTTGTTTGTTAACAATTAAAGGCCCTGTCGTTGTAGGTCATTAAGCATGTGGTTCGAATACCTCTGTTACATTTTCTAGTCTCATATGTTTTATCTGTGGGCACCATTATCAAAGAATAATTATGATTGTCGTAATGTTCTACACAGGTCGACCCCACGGGTAACAGACTCCTCAGTCGTGTCGCGACATCGAGGGAAATGAAATTGACCTCAACGACGAGGCCAAAGTTGCGGAACAGGGGAGGAGGAGGAGCAAGTGACCAGTACTGTTAAAAGGATAATAGTGTGATATGTGTCGATCAGAGAAAGAACCTTTTGTGTCACCAACGCAGAAGGTGTTCTTCATTAGTGCACACCAGAATTATGGAAATCCTGCACAATGCCAGCTCCGTGTCGATGTCTGTATACAAAGGAACATTTGTCACCATTTCTACAAGTCTAGCATTAATTATGGCCCGGTGAACAAAGCAAACTCAGGAGATCTCCCTGAGGAGTGACATTCTCATTCAAGGCGTTCTCGTGCCAAGTGGCAGTGTGAAAGCATATGTGTTGGGGTGGCAAGCCAACAACAGAGTTTTCAAACATGTGAGCGCACCCTTTGGAAGCAACATTTATGGATCTTAAGCTGCATAGTGTGGAATTAATTACACTGCAAGGAGTACAACGTGGAGCAATAAAATGGCCTTACAGCCCTAGTCGCCTTTACGCTTCCATATCCAGAAAGTTTGTGTATGTGGGACCATATGAGATGGACAATGTTAGATTGAACCTAAAGGGTCATGTTTAAATGCATATGCCTTTTGTAGCTAGGCGCATTGATGCATATGCAAAGAGGGCCTCCAAAACCACCAGATAGAAAGGGTTCATATCAAAAGAGGCATTAATGTGGTTTGAAACATCTTTCAAAACAAGCAGCCTTCGTACTATGAGGTAAAGCAAATTAAAGCTACGCTCGAAGCACATAGGTTTAAAACCCTAAGTTATCTTGGAGTAAAACCATGTGAAAACGTTGCAAGGAGCGCACATCCCATGGACCAAAGTGATGTTGCACATTTAAAACCAAGGCGCAAAGTAATATAGTGTTTTTAATATAGTGTCTAAAAACATATATAATTGGTGGATCGAAACCATATGGAAAACACATTTCACTTACGCCTAAATATCTCTATGGCGAACATAGTAATCAAACTTATATTTAAAGTATGGGGGCGGAGTTGAGTCTTTAGGGAAGATATAAAACATGTGCTCTAAAGGTGTTTTTAAACACGAAGTCAATCGTGGGTTTCAATCTACCATGGAACATTTGGAGCGTGCACATATAATTGCCAAGTTTATGTTAAAGCATGGAATGGGATATATGACTAACCTTTTGGGGCGCATGGTGCAATTACAAATGAGCGAAAAGTTCAAAGGCTAGTTTTCGTCCTATGGTAAATATGTGAGAACAGACGTATATATATATACCCAATGGTCCAAAGTCGTTTCATGGAGCCAGCCAACGCGCAATATTTACATGCACACGTGGCGGTCAAACTATTCGACTTAAACATCAAGCAGAACTACGTCCACACATACAATTGGACGCTAACATTTCAATGACGGATGTTTCAAAATATGGTAAAGCGCTGGAGTGGATATATGAAAGCGCAACATTACAACTAACTCATTGCGGCGTTGTGCATGATTGAGAAGATATATTGAAACTTGTTTTTAAAGCGAAGGTTCGACAGCAGGTTTTCAACTTGTGGTATTGCATTGAACGTAAATACTATAGACTTGCATTTGATGTTCGGGTTGTCAATTGATATGACTTCCACGGGAAACAAACCACGCTCAAACCTTATCTTTTGGCAAATCGACATATCCAGAAAATATATTGCTTTCGATCGAAGTTTACGAGCTGATGTGCTGACAGTCCAAACTGCATAGATTGATTTTTCACGTGTTAGACTCAAAGTCTACGTGGCAACCGTTGTAAAAGACCATAATGTATTCGTTACAACTAAAGCATGGACCGAAAAAACCAGCGCCATAAAAGGAATGTTGCGCTACACTTGCAGAGAGGCATATAAGATCTAATTTTCGCAGCCTCGACAGCAATATTCCAGGAGACAATCACGCTGCAAATCTACTATTAGTAACCTGCTGCACTGGTCACATTTAGTAACAGTCCATTATCACTGGATCAGTGTTTTGGTGGAGGCGGCAGTGTCTGCCATTACCCAGCGTGAATTAAGCTGCGACAGCATGGAAAGTGGCATGCAGTGCCATCCTGAATGCATGCGCACGGATTCAGCTGTATTGGTTTTGTTATTGCAGTAAGATGCAGGTCCGCCAGGGAAGAGCGAAACGCTCCATCGAACTATGCAGTAAAGACTGTGGAACATTATTTCCAAAGTAAAAATCCCTCCATGCAGTCGATGAGACATGTGCTATTACAGGATAAAAGTTCCGCCTTGAAGGTTATATCGAAGATGCTGATTCGTTCCATACAGTAGATGATACATGTGAAAAATTTCCGACTTCAAGGTTATATCGAAGAGGCTGATTCGCTCCATACAGTGGATAAGACATGTGAAAATTTCTGCCTTGAAGGTTATATCGAAGATGCTGATTCGATCCATACAGTAGATGAGACATGTGCTATTACAGGGAACATGTTTCAAATCCCTGCCTCCAAAGAGGGCGTGAAATAACTAACTCAATTCTCAACGCGTGTCCGGTAGATCGGCATTATGGGATGTCCTTTGGAAGACTGTTTTGGTTAACATCGTGTGAATGCAGCATAGCAGTGGTGCCGGTCTGCCTATGACCTGACTTGCCACCACGAAGGCAGAAGCTATTCGAAGGGCAAGAGATTTTTCAGAGTGCGTTCCTTCCTGCAACTTCACTAAGGAGCAGCGCCCTCACCTTACTTGTCATGACAGCATGCAGACTCATCAACCCCATTTCGAAGGGGCATTCCATCGGCAAGATCTTGGCGCAAACTTTGGAACATGATGAACGTATCATCGGAGCCCGGCATAGTTTTCGTTATGGAGAACACAAGCAGCTTGTTGCCCAAATCAACACTTCCGTTCCATTGGGTCAGCATTCCAAACTCAGACCATAGCTACACTAATTGGCATTACGGTAACTGAGGAAAGGATACGGAGAAAGATTACCCGAGCCATTCTCTCCGACGATTCAGTAGTTGACCACACAGGGGTCTAAGTTGTTTTTTCATTCTTACAATTGATTAAAATGCCCTTAGCATTATTTATGTGACCTATGTTATTTTATTTGCAGGAGGAACCACGCTGTTTGCACATAAGAGCCAAGGTTTTCCCCAACAAACAAGGAGACATTTTCAAGACAAGCAGATGCTGGCGAGACTCCCAAAACTCGCAGGTCGCACGTCTGCCAAAGTCGCGAGGTCGCATGTCTTTGATTTTTTCGCCTTTTGCGACCCTATGACCCAGCGACCTAGTTGCAAGGTCGCAAGGTCGCATATCTCTGGGTTTTCCGCATTTTGCGACCTTGCGACTCAGCAACCTAGTCGCAAGGTCGCAAGGTCGCATATCTCTGGGTTTTCCGCCTTTTGCGACCTCGCGACCCAGCGACCTAGTCGCAAGGTCGCAAGGTCGCATTTCCTTGGTTTTCCACCTTTTGCGACCCTGTGACCCAGCGACCTAGTCGCAAGGTCGCAAGGTCGCATGTCCTTGGTTTTCCACCTTTTGCGACCCTGCGACCCAGCGACCTAGTCGCAAGGTCACAAGGTCGCATCCTCTCATTTTCTTGCAACTTGCGACCCCGCGACCCAGGCAGGTCGCAGATCGCAACAGTGGCCCAGGTCGCAGGTCGCAACAGTGGCTTAGGTCGCATATCGAAAAAAGGGACTAGGTCGCAAGGCAGCCCAACGGTCAGGAAGATGAAAGATCAAGGAAGCCCGAAGGGCAGTTTCTGCATTATAAATACTCCTACGGGAGCTTGTAAACAGGGCTTTTTCTTTTGGAAAAGGAAGAACTACATGGCATTGTATTGAAGGATTATACTCTTACGCATATGAATATAGAGATACTTGTTGAAACACCCTATGGTTATGATGTGTTTTGCTGTGCAAACACTGTGTGTATTCCTTGTACAGTTTCAGAACATCCTATGATTAATGAAGCTGCACTCTTTATGTCCTCATTTATGCGTCATGGCTATCTGTGTTGTGTCAATGATGTTCAATTTATCATTTTCTCTATTAATGAATGTTAATGAACTATTTTGTTAGCATTTCATTTTATCTTTAAGAAAGTAAAGGGATATCTCGCCATAAGGAACTATTTCTTTTGTGGTCAGACTACCTTATAAGCATTACCCCCAAAGATGTGTTGCTAATGACATCTCCTGAGGTGTACATGCTTTATTTATAATCTTGCTACGCATAGTGTTTGATTCGGGTTTAATACATCAATCCTGTATTCTGTATCATGTGAATAAGTGTATGTCCGCTGGTTCAATCAGGTTATTTTGAGACCTAAGGGAAGGCGTCTTAAGCGGTAGCCGGACCCACACCCCGGACGGGATCCCTACTCCAAACGGTTCAAGGTCTAATTGGGACTTTCTACCGGGGAGATCCCCTACTGTTGGCCGGACAAATTTTCCCGTCAACAGTATCATAGAGATAATTGTTTGCTGTGTCGTCATTGGTCTTTCTCTTTTTGGCATGTGCCATTGTGATCATTTTGTTTATTTTTTTACCTTTTATTAATACTTCAAAGTTCTCATCTTCTACTGCCCTTTTCCTATTTTTTTTTTAATTTTCCTACCAAGTTGCTCATTTTCTATTTTTTTGTCTTGTAGTTTTTGACATTATATTGTGTGTCTTTTGTTACCATCTATGATTTGTCTTCGAAATTTGTTTCCTAATGGTTAAGAGAATATTATGAGGGGGGTAGAGTATGTACACCTACATAGGTTTTAGCAATCAAATTGTTGCATGAAGGCGGATCCCTTGTATCACAAACAAAGGGGTCTCATACAACAATGTGGTCTATGGATTGGTCATGACCTTAAAAATAGATTATTATTAGTATTATTTTTACAACATTATCAAAGGATCTTAACTCGAGTGATTTAGTGAACAATTCATTTCCCCAATGACATGGGTTCAAGTCTTCGGAGATATGTTGCAACTAATATTTTTGTGGCACTTATGAAATATTTAAAATATTTATTACCCCAATGAGTTACTCATTCACCATGGAAAGGAAAAAGAAAAATTATTATTATTATAATATTTGTTTTTATGTATGATGTTGCTCTCAGCAAATTTCGTGGCTTGCCCTTCTTAGATGTTGTTGTTAAAATTACTTGATTTATTGATGGAACATTTAGGAAAATTCTATCTATCTTTCCAATCCTTTCAAACATAAATGAAATGATCTTTCTTCTTTAGGTGATTTCATTGAATTTCCAGTTAAAATGACCAACTTTAACTATGATAACAGACACTTGAATGCAATGATAAATATGTTTTGTGGTTTTCTTTCATATAGGCCCTTGGAAAATAGATTTATTCTCTTTATGATACCTATTCAATAAAAAAAAAATTAAGGAAAGTGGATTTATCCTCATGTATTTTGCAAAGTGAATTGCCTCCAGTGAAAGAATTTAATTGGAATATTTCAAGTTCAAATTGGGGCCTGTGTTGCATTACTATTGTCCTCTCATGAACGCCAAAAATATATTTGTGCATATGGAAATTATGAATGAAAATTTGAAGTCTTGTGAAGAGATCGGTCAATGTATGATATAAGACAATTTTATTAATGTCCAATGAATGAACACAAGGGTAGGCCAATGAGACTGAAAAACACAAGTTGTATGAATACAATGTGGAGTGTAAATCTAGCTCCTAGATAATGTTGAAAACAACATAAAGAAAGAAAGAATCCTATAGTAGCAGATGCTCAAGATAAAAAATGTGTATATAATAGTGAAAAAGGTATCGTGATACAAAATACAAACAATAAATGAGTATGTACAAGGATGGAAGAGAGAGAGAGAGAGAGAGAGAAATAATTTTAGTCTCCAGGGTATAAAAATCGAAGGTAAGTGGGGTGAATTAGGTACTTCCATGAGAGAGAGAGAGAGAGAGAGAGAGAGAGAGAGAGAAATAATGTCAGTCTTTAGGGTCTAATAGTTGAAGGTGAGTGGGGTGAACTAGGTACTAACATGAGAGAGAGAGAGATAAATAATGTGAGTCCCTAGGGTCTAATAGTTTAAGGTGAGTGGGGTGAAATAGGTACTAATATTAGGGGAATTTTGAGGTCTAAAATGGGCCTCCTAAGAAAAATGTACAACAAAAAAGAAAATTTATAAGAACCAATAGGATTCAAGATGATGATGTCAACCATGTGGGATGATTCACCATTTTTTAATTAAAAGGGTAAAAATATTAAAAAATAATAAAATAATAAAACTACTTTTTCAACTTGTATTTTCAACTTATCTCCCAAAGTGTTTACTCAAATTTCGAGTGGGAGTACTTGTTGGATGCAAAATTTAATTCCTCATCCAAGGAGTACCTATGTTTCATACTTTTGATGGAGCCTGCTACATGAAAAATGAGAAATACATAAAAAACGTGATTACAATCACATTTTTCATGTATTTCTAATTTTTCATGTAGTGGGACTCATTGAAAGTATGCAAAATGGGTACTATTTGGATGAGGAATTAAATTTTGCATCCAACGAGTACTCCCACTCGAAATTTGAGTAAAAAATTTGGGAGATAAGTTGAAAAAATGAGTTGAAGAAGTAATTTTTTCATTTTTCCCTCTAAAATTTGATGATGTCATCAAATCTTATTCTATTATTTCCACTATTATTTTATAATTTCCTAGGAGGCCCATTTTAGACCTCAAAATTCCCCTAATGCATGAGAGAGAGAGAGAGAGAGTTAAATAATGTCAGTCTCCGGGGTCTAATATTTGACGGTGGGTGGGGTGAACTAGGTACTGGCATGAGAGAGAGAAAGAGAGAGAGAGAGATAAATAATGTTAGTAAATAGGGTCTAATAGATGAAGGTGAGTGGGTTGAACTAGGTATGGTCACGTTATCGCAATCCTCTGGAACCATTAGGGGGTATAAATGAATGACCTTGGGGGGATGTAGGATTGGGGGATTATAACATCCTTGGTGAAAATTCCATGTAATAAAGTTAAAAATAATAACCACCATTTATTGGACACTTATTCCAAGCTGAATGTTGGGAAAAACATCCTAAGGGGTGTTCATTTGGTTTATTATGGCTAAGGCATTAAAGAGGAAAAAGGTATTTTTGGCACATTTTATTTATGAAAATAATGGAAATTAGGAGAAAAGGGAGATTAAAGGTCATAGGTTGCGTGTGAGGAGGAAAATGAAGGAAAATAATAGAAAATGAAGAAAATAGAGGCCTCTTATATAAAAAGGATTATGAGGATTAGTTGGCATCTTTTTTCAGTTCAATTTTTGGATTTCTCTCATTATTATCTCTCTCTCTATCCCTCTCTCTCACTCTCTCTCTCTCTCACTCTTGGACACTTAGTGTTTTCTTGGAGCACTTGGGAATTGGAGAAAGAAAGGAAGAGCAAGATCAAGAAGCGATAGTGAGATTCTTTGCAGGTATTGATTTGCATATGTGATTTCCTTACTATATATAGTATGCATGGTATTTCATGTGGTTTCTTTTTGTCTTGGCATGGGTTTTTCCAGGTGTGACAGTGTATTTAAACTAGCCTTGAAATTTTTGTATAGCTTTGATGAGATGGGTTTCTCATACTTCAGTTGAGGTGGATGGTCGGATTAGATTCAAAGCTGAGTGGGGTGGATCTTTGAAATGACAAAAAAATGGCCTAGTGGTCCCTGAACCAGACTGTGGATAACAGTGAAGACACTAGCCTTGTAACCCATGAACCATATTGTGGGTTGCAGTAAAGCCAGATTGTGTGCCTCGGTGGGCCTAGGAATCCTTGTTGGCGAATGGTAGGATATACAGTAAATCCAAGAGGTGGAATTATCTTTGTTGGGCCTAGTAGTCCTGGGATGGGATGTATGATAAATCCTAGAGAGATGGTCTCAGTGTAGGGCCTAGTGACCCCTGGATCAAACTGTGGGTTATGGTAAAGCCTGAGAGACTAGGAGGCACTCAAATTCCTCATGGTGTAGGTGGAGAACTCCGGTAGCATCCATGCTTGTCTTGTTCTTTTTGGTTGGTTATGAGTCCCACATTCATGCTTGTAATATGGCACGGGGTGATTCGCTGAAGAGATATTTGGCTCAACCAATCTATGGTCAGGTGGAATGTGGTAGTCCCATCCCCAGTTGGCTCCTGCACTGATTAATGAGAGATTAATTCCTTTGGTAATAGATGTATAATTGTACTAATTATTATGTGTATTATATTGTTGTTGTAGCTATTGTAATTTTTTTGTTATTATGTTGGTTATAAGCATGTATTTTATCAATGATGATGTATGGCTCAATATATGTTTTTTCTTGTAAATTAATGCACAATGTATCCATGGTCAAATAGATTGCATTGAAGCTAATGATGTAAGGGAGAAATGATTCTTAACGATTCTCAGATAATTATGAGACCCCTATGTTTAAACATGTTATTTACACTTGTAGATGCAATGTTTGTGACATGTTCAACGAAATTCATGTCATGGCTGGGAGGGGTCTGGATGAGTTCCTGATGATGTGATTGCTTCCATACCTTTTTTTTAATGTTATTTATCCTATCCTGAAGTTTCATGAAGTTATGAGCAGTGACTTGGGCTCTGGGGCTAAAAGGGTGAAAAAAATCTCGAAGTTGCAGGCACATAACTGACCAAACCATGCCCTGGCTACTATCTTTCTTTGGCATGGGTTTGGCTATAGGCTTTTGGCTACTACCTTGCCTTGTCATGCCTGCGGCTAAGGCTCAAAAGGGTCAAAATTATTTTCCCCCTTAGAGTACAGGGGCCTAGAAGGTTGGGTTACCTCCTGAGAATGTTGTTGATGTTGTGTAAGGTGTGCTTGTCTTGTTTCCATCGGTGCCACTTCCTTAAGGTCATCTAGGAGTTTTAATCTCATACTAGTATCCTCTTGTCACATGTTTACCCTAGTTAGTTGATTACTTGGGTAGATGTGGTAAGAGGGTGTTATAGAGTAGTATCAATATATGTTTTTTCTTGTAAATGTATGCACAATGTATCCATGGTCAAATAGATTGTATTGAAGCTAATGATGTAAGGGAGAAATGCTTCTTAGCAATTCTCAGATAATTATGAGACCCCTATGTTTAAATATGTTATTTAAACTTGTAGATGCAATGTCTGTGACATGTTTAACGAAATTCATGTCATGTCTGGGAGGGGTGTGGATGATTTCCTGATGATGTGATTGCTTCCATACCTTTTTTTAATCTTATTTATCCTATCCTAAAGTCTCATGAAGTTATGAGCAGTGACTTGGGCTTTGGGGCTATAAATGTGGCACAAATCTGAAAGTTGCAGATACATAACTGACCAAACTAGGCCATGGCTGCTACCTTGCCTTCGAATGCCTTTGGATATAGGCTTCTAGCTGCTACCTTGTCTTGTCATGCCTGTGGCTAAGGTTCAAAAGGGTCAAAAATATTTTCCCCCTCAGGGTACAGGGGCCTAGAAGGTTAGGTTACCTCCTGAGGATGTTGTTGATGTTGTGTAAGGTGTGCTTGTCTTGTTTCCATCGGTGCCACTTCCTTAAGGTCATCTAGGAGGTTGAATGTCATACTAGTATCCTCTCGTCACATGTTTACCCTAGTTAGATGATTACTTGGGTAGATGTGGGAAGAGGGTGTTATAAAGTAGTATCAGAGCATGGTTCAACTCTCAGACTAGATGGGTAGTGTGTTTATCATGTGTTATGTTGATTGCTTATGTGTTTTACAAACCTATGGTGTATGCATTTATTTCATTCATGTTGTGTTGGCCATGATGGAAGTAGTGTTTCCATGGAAGTTCTTATGGTGTCATTTTCAACATGTGGTTATGTGTGTATGACTAATTATCTGTTGTTCATGTTTGTGTATTGTGCATGCACATTAGCTTACATATTGTTACATTTATATGCATGAATTGTTTATGCTAGGTCACATATTATTCATGCTTGTGTGTTTTCCTTGCATGCTTTCTTGAGTGATGTCACATGTTGAACATGCATTGGTCGTTCATGCTAGGTTACATGTTTCTTATGTTGGCGTATGGTTCATGATTGTGATGGTGTGGTCAAGTTGCATTGGTATGATCATGCATTAGCTCATGTTTGTGTACTTGGTATCATTATGTATCTATGACTGGACTCTAACTAGAATCATGATTATGCACTAGTATACCATGTGTAATGAATTTATATGTTGCTATGATTTTGTAAATACATGTATTACCCTGATTGGTTGATATTTCAGGAATTATCCTCCCCAAATTACACTAAGGTACATTGGTTTATTGCTATTTGGTTTAGCTAACATATTATTCCTTGGAGGATAAAGATCAGCATGGATAGAAAGATGGTATACTACAAGGACTCTCCCTATGACTGAAATGAGAAGCATGGTGGGCACTCTTCTGATTTGGCCAACACATTGAGAAGCCTAAAGGAATAAATAAGGAGTTGTAAGGCAGACAATGACATAATCATATAGGAAAAAGAGAAACAAGAAGAGGTAAATTAAATAATTCTTCATAGCTTGTCATATTTGCAGCGACAAGGTATACTTCTGATCAACCATGGATATGAGGACAGAGCTAATAGGGCATATGGAAGTAGGTCTCTCGATAGACATAGGTCAGATATAATTGATACAATGAGAGATGGCAAGTTGTTGGACATTAAAAATAGGAGGAGTGATGAGTACAGGTACCATTCTAGTTCTTGTTCAGATAGACATTATGATCGTCATCGGTATCATCCTTACAGGAGGAGTGATAAGGGATATTTTCCATATGAATTTAAGAAAGAAAAACCGCCTACTTTTTATGGAGACTCGAAGAAACCAAAAGATGTAGAGGCTTGGATACTTAGAATGAACAAATTCTTTGAGTTGCATGAGTACATAGATAACATGAAGGCCATAATTGCTATCTTCATTTTGAAAGGTAAAGTAGACATATGGTGGGAAGATGTGAAGCGGGTCAGAGACATCTAAACACAGGAATTGAGTTGGCATGAGTTCAAGATATTTTTAGGAAGAATTAGTTGTTAGAGAGGTAATATGATAGTAAGGCCAAAGAATTTTATGAGATAAGGATGGGGTCAATGACAGATGAAGAGTACACAACTAGGTTCTTGGAGATTCTGAGGTATGTACCATATCTTAAGGATGAGAAGGATAAAGTTCAACGATTTTTCAGTGGTTTTCTATTATCATTTAGAGATCATATTGAGTATGATGAGCCTTGGTAACTTAATGAAGTCATTGGGAAGTTGAAGAATTACTATGAACATTCAAAGCACAAGAATGAGTCTCAACATGGATGGAAAGGGAAATACCAAGGGAAAGGTAAATGGCAGCCTAAGAGAGAAAGACCTCAAAATGAAGATGGGAAAGAAAATGTGGCATCACAAAAGAATTTTAATGTATCTCAACAAGGACATAGGCCGCAAAAACAACATATATCACAATAGAAGCATGGAGGTAATGGTACGGGATGGTTGGAGTGTTGGACATGCGGTGATGAGCACGTTAGGAGAGATTTCCCGTAGCACCAGGGTGGTAGGCCAAATATATATAGTGCACAGGAGGCATAAAATGTTGGGGATGTTGGACAGAGCATTCTTCATATTTATGTAGTTGTGGGAAACATGCAGGCGTAGCACTAGGCATCTATCATTGAGATCGATGGTAAGATTTGTGATCAAGTTATTTCTATTTTTATTGACACTAGATCTAATTATAGATATGTTAGTCCTGACTTGGTGAATAACTATGGCTTGAGTAAATAAATGCATGCAGAATCTTGGTTAGTGTAGTTGGATACATGCACAAAGAAAAGTGTTCACCATTAGGTAAGATCATGTGCATTTGAGTTAAATGGAAAACCCACATCAATGCACCTGAACATATTGCCATTGGGTTCCTACACTATGTTATTGGGTATGTATTGGTTATACCTTCATAGGACCAAGGTAGATTGATATGACAAAGCTATTGAATTCTTGGATGAAAATGGGGAACCAAGAGTCTTAGAGGGAAAGAAGAAAGCCACATCAGTTAGGATGGTGACAACCATGCAGGTCAAGCACAGTCATAGGAAGGATGTGCTATATTTGAATTTCATATCTCTATTGACAAAGGTAAGGAATTTGAGGATGCAGAAGTCTTAAGCAGATAAAAATTTTAGTAGCAGTTTTAGGATGTGTTTCTAGCAGAGATTTCAGAGTTGACACCTCACATGGAGGTATACCTTTCTATTAAGTTGGTACCACGGGTAGATCCAGCATCAAATGAACCTTACAGGATGAGTAGACCAGCATTGGTAGAGTTAAAATTGTAGTTGAAGGAAATTTTGGACAAGGGGTACATTAGACCAAGTGAATCACCATGCGGTGCAGTGGTGTTGTTCGTAAAGAATAGGTATGGCACTCTTAGACTATGCATTGACTATAGGTAGCTGAAAAAAGTGACCATCAATAAAAGGTACCCACTACTGATGATCGATGATTTTTTTTATCAGCTAAAGGGAGAAACAATGTTCTCTAAGATTGACTTGAGATCAGGATATCATTAGGTATGAATCAAAGAGAATGACATATACAATACCACATTCAGGACTAGGTATAGGCATTATGAGTTTGTTGTAATTCCATTTGGTTTGAATAATGCCCCAACTACATTTATGTGTTTGATGAAAATTGTGTTATATCCTTACTTGGACAAGTTTGTGATTGTTTTCATTGATGAAATATTGGTGATTCTAAAAATGAGGAAGAGCATGCAAAGCATTTGGCAGCATTATTGAGGTTGTTGAGAGAGCATTAGTTGTATGTTAATCTCAACAAGTGCAAGTTATTCCAGACTGAGGTACACTACTTGGGACATGTTGTCTCCAAGGAGGGATTTCAGTAGATCCAGAAAAAATAAGGGCCATCATGGAGTGGGTAGCTCCTAAGAATGTAGACGAGGTGAGATCATTCATAGGATTATCAAGTAATTACAAGAGGTTCAGTAGGAACTTCTCACATATTTCGTGTCCTATTACATCATTGCAGAGAAAAGGCAAGACGTTTGACTAGACATAGGAGTATGAGGCTAGTTTTGAGAAGCTTAAGCAGTTTTTAACACATGCTCTAGTGTTAAAGATTGCAGATCTGGATAAGGAGTTTGCAGTGTGTACATATTCTTGCAAGAGAGGACTTAGTGGGGTCCTCATTAACGCTAGAAATTTGTACATGAAAATTACTCTAGAGAGTCTCAAGAAAACAATATAAATTAAGATTTTCAAGGAGAAATACATTATGAAGGAAAAAAATTCTATTATTTCCTAAGCTTCAATCATAAATTGGCAGACAATGCACCAATAGCAAAGACTTTTTGTGCACAGTGCGCTTTATCCTTTGATAGTTGTGCGGTCCTAGGGATGGAAAAAAGTCACCATCCAGGACCACCTGACACACTTGTTAAAGATGATTCTCTATCAATTTCAGTCAAGGACATTCAAATTCAAGCCACCTTGAGGAGTCCTCTAGCCCACAAAGGAATATCTTTTCCTACTCTTGGGTCATTATCAATCCTGGGCGAAGAGAGGGAAGAGAGTTGAAATATTTTCTATATAAAATATCCATGGGAATAGAAAAGGGAGACACATTATTATGTTGGCCAAATTTCTACCATAGAAAAACATCTTGCAAGTGTTGAAGCAAAAGGATTGGAGATACTAGCATGTTGGCCACCCAACGTCCTAGTGAAGAAGAGAGCTCCACCATAAGAGAGTGATCACCATCCTTTTGAAAGAGGGAGGAGATACTAGCAAGGAAAATAAGGGAAGGAACCGCCCTTTTCTTGAGTATTTGAGATCCATAGCTCAAAGGACTCATTGCAAGAGAGTTAGCATTGTATTCTTCGTACCATCAGCACCCAATAACGGGAGATCTTTCCATTTGTTTATATTGGGTTGTTGCTCCATTTGAGCATTGTTATCTTGTGTTTTTATGTTTGAGTTAATGTTATTGTATGAATTACTTACCTTATGAGTTTTTTCTTACATTTTTTTAGTATGTTAATTAAAAATATTAACATCTTCTCTGTGATCTTCTACAGGTATAAATTGACTGCTAGAAAGGTATATTTTGATACGCTTGTGTAGAAAACACACCACCATACGATTGTCAACCATGCTGGATTATTTTTCTTGGTTATTGGTTTTCTTTTCAAATCATTCTCTCTGCTCAATCATCTACAAAGCATTCAGATATTCTCTGCAAATTAGTCAGAACATTCAATCTCTATTCACAGAGACAAAGAGCCCAAATTTTTTTTTCATCTTTCGCAATAATGCGCCTTTTGCTCTGACATACATGCACACCACACCTGTGGGTAAAACCCCCACACTGTATTTATAAAAAGAAAAAAATCAGTGTATTTTTTGAGTTTTGTAGGTGATTGGAAACCCATAAAGACTTGCCTTCACCACCATTCTTCATTTTGATGTTTTAGAACTAATTGATGCACTAACCACTACTAGTATAGCAATTAATGGTTCTTCTTTACATTTGAAAAAACACATAACTTAACTAAGAAAAGGAGTAAGTGGCCCAAATCCACATATGTTTTCTTTTTCAAGCTTATTTTTGCTAATTCTTAGTTAGAAAACATAGCTTAATTAGGAGTAAGTGGCCCATAATCCACAATTCTATTTTCTAGATTAACTGTTTTTCAATTTTTGCATTAGGCTTGGGACTAGGGTCAAAATGTTAAGTACATAAATCAAGTAATATATGCCTCCCTTTCACCTCTCGGTGAACCTGGGTTGGCATATGAAAGTTTTCTCAAAAGAATTTTGAACTACCATATCCATGTAGTTCTACATAGTCTAATTAGGAAAAGTGAAAGCAGCCCATTATACGCATATCATCTCAAAATTTTCTAAGGAACAAACAAAACATAGTGTAATTATGAGGGAAGTAAAATATCATCGCATATCCACATCCTAACACACTCTTTCTTATTCACTCAAAACAGACAATAAAGCATCGGTAATATTTGAACCAAAAGGCACCCAATTTTTGGGGCTTTAATTCTTATCTTAGGTTTTCTTTCAAAATCACACCCTAAAGAAAATTGAGACTCTTAAAAAACAACCATAATTTGAACACACTAAATTCTCCCCACATGGGCCACAAAAGAAAATTGTAGTTCAGGTTAGGACCATCGGGGGTAGGCATCCAATAAGTCACCATGGTCATAATATATTCTAAAACATAAATGTTGACGTTTTAGGGAGCTTTAAAAATCCTTCTATCGGCCCATAGAAACAATTACCCGAGTATTACAGAAACCCGATTCAGAGGGGGTTCGGCTTAGGTCCAGTGCGCGTGGTACTATTTTGAGCTACCCGATCCATCTAGTGCTCAGTACTGGTAACTAATTACCAAGAATATAAAGACTCGAATGCTTGGCAGGTGGGACGAATGTAATTTAGTGGCAAAAAAATAGGGCATCCTTTCCCTATAGGTGACGGTGAGGGCAACTCTAGATCCTCATACCATTACTTTGGTTGATTCTTTGGCTGCTAGAAGGTGTCACCAGTTCTTTCAGGATGTTGGCCCCAATACCCATTCGAAGTTATCTCCACAAGTACCAGTTACAATGAGAGTGTGAGGACGATCAGGTCTATATAAGTTTTTGGTATTATATGCAAAACAAACAAAAAAATTCATTTTTTGCTTTACTGATCACATAGTTTAAATTTAAAGAGAAAAATAACCTTTCCATTTTTCGCTTTGTTTTATATATGTGATAGTGTTATTGCATTGATAGAGATCATCCTTCAAAATAAAAAACACCAATAATGTTACACTAATTGAATCCATAGCGGACCCAATAGGACCTTGTATATCTAGGCATTTCTTAAACCTCCCCCCATTAGAGGGAGGAGTGTTAGGCCTCCTACCATTCAGGTGTAAGGGAAGTCACACAACTACCATTCTAGGATCTTCCTTTATCAGGGAATAGTTTATTGGAACCCCCCAAGGGTCACCAACCACCACACTAATGGAGAGCCCTCTAGAGTCACCACACTCAACTCCTCCTACGACCCCTTGAGGTCAAAGGATCGCTACCCATCCAAGGAGTCTACAAACCACCCCTCAGGGAATGCCACAATGAAATATTTCCCAGGCACCTCCCCAAGGCCACCACATACATATACCTATGCAACATCATCATACAATGGTGGTTAGTACTCAGTTACCTTTCTTAGCATCATTAGATATTCTAGATCTGACCAAGTTAACGAATGAGCCTATTGCACATGGCCTTAACTAGCCACCCATGCCCATGAAGCTCCCTTCATATATTCCAAAATTTGAAGGTAATCAAGAGGAAGACACAAGAAATCATATTATGAATTTCCACCTATGGTGTTCATCGAACAGTATCATAGATGATACCATTCGACTAAGACTATTTCAAGGCACCCTTATAGAGCCAACAACAAAATGGTATGTTGACCAGCCCCCTACGTCACATGGAACCTTTCTCACCCTCATAATTGTGTTCCTTACCTACTTCTAGCTCCCAATTCATCATCATTCAAGAATGGAACTACTCACTCATTTTAGTAAAATACTTATCGTTCACATATCATACCATCTCCACGAATGGTAGAGGCATCATAGCTTGTGCAAAGCCAATCTCAATGATAGAGTTCTTCTAGACTTGTTTCTGAAAAAAATCATAGCAGAAATTTCGAAAGATGTGGAAATGCAAAAACCTTGCATTGAGGAATATGGAATCATTAAATCTCAGCATTTAGATCTCAGTTATACCCAATCTATGCATATCTACCATATCCTTCCAAATTCCACATGCATGCAAACTTATAGAGAGTTAATAGGCATGTCAAGTACTTCTGACGGTCTGATAGGATCCTTAGCCCAAATTCAACCAAACAACAGTTATCAAAACCACGAATACTCTTATGATACTACTCAAAATTTATCACAACCATGGTACTATCATATTCAGCCTACACCTCTGCATAACATGACTAATAAGGCAATGTCGTACCACCGACCTCAAGGAGGTCCATACCCTCCCTTGCAAGGGGCTCAGTATTCAACTAGAAATGTGGATACTAGAGAACCACCCCAACATACATATTACAACCAGGGACAGGGGAACCACTACTCCCCTCTCTCCACACAAAATCTACCATCAGTGCAGAACAATGCACCAGTTAATATAGTGAAACCCTCCCAATCTCATCAAAAAGCTTCATGTGACCAAGAAAATAATAATAATCCTCCGAATTCTACCAATAAAAAAACAAATATAAAATCAAAGGGAGACTCTAGACAGGGGGGGGGATCAACAATGCCCCCGTGATCTCAGTCTGGGGGAAACTCCAACCAGAATCAAAACTAGGAACCAACCAATAAAAATCAAAGGAAAAACAAGAAAAACAGTCTAAGGAAAAACCATTCTTGTGCCATATGTGAGGAGTACATTCCTTATACCCACCATTGTACTGAAATTCCCGAGTTGAAGAAACTTCAGGGTAACTGAGGAAAAGGGGGACAAAACCAACAACCTGTAGTTATGTATGAACCCTTCCCCCGTCAGGGAGTGGTTAATGCCCAATAGCAAAAACTACCCCAAAAAAATGTTGGATGAAACAACCACGATATCTTTATGGTTGGAAAAGAATTGTTCTTCCAAACACGGAATAAGAACTATGACACACCTCCAGATACCAACCCTTTAGGTACAAGTACCAGCATACCTGTTGCACCATTAACCATTTCTAAAGTACCCATTGAGAACATTCCAAAAATGGTCAAAGGACCAATAAGTCATGCAGGGAATCATTCCAAAGCTTCTCATAGCTATAGTATAGTGGAAAATTTAGCTCAAAATCCATCAACCATGTCAGCATTATAGGTCCTGTAATCTTTCCCAAAACAACGGAAATCCTTACTTTCCACTTTAGGTGCTATTGACCCTTTTGATTCTCACCTAATGGTTTTCAATCTAGACAAGGTAAGCCCCAGGCTTCCTTCTCTAGTTTCTTTCCAGATAACAGTTTCCTCTCACAACATCACCATCCATTGTTGAATTGTGGATGAAGGAGCATCCACCTGCATCATGATAAAAATAGTTTGGAAAAAGTTAGGATCACCTGAATTGAAACCATTTGACATCATGATTAGATCATATGAGGAGCACCCGTCAGCCCCCGTAGGTATTTTCCAAATTTTACCAATGAACCTAGCTATAAAAAAAAACCCTCATAGACATTGAGCTCTTAGACGTGCAATTATATAATAATATCCTCCTTGGGCATAGTTACATGTACACTATGACTGCGTTAGCATCCTCTATTTTTAGGGTGATGATGTTCCCCCATGAAGACAAAATAATCACCATCAACCAACTAACATATATGAAAAGAAACATGTGACCACTTTAGATGCTATACTACCATACATAGATACAACTACTGATCCAATCAAAAGATATGTGGGATTTGGCCCTCGCCAATTCAAACTATCTTCTATCCTGGGAACATACCCAGGAGACCCCCCTAAAATACCAGGGAAAGTCGTAGCAATTACAAAGGAAGCAGTGTGCATGCTAAGTTCATCAAACACCAAAACTAGCTCAGAACCAAAAACTGGCAGCATGAATGTCGCCACCTATGATTCAACATTCCTACCTTATGTTATCTCCGAGACCCCATTTTTGTATCCCCCACCTAGTTTTGTTTCACAACAAGTCATGGAACCTCTTACATTACAAAATATGGCTTTCAAAATACTAGTCTCGTATTTGGCCCCTCCGGCCACGTCGGGAAACCCAAGCATTACCTCTACAAGAATCATTCCTATTACCTCCCAATAAGGTGCAATAGCCAAAGAAGCCCCTATAGCGACACCATCTCATACTACCATGAAGGATAAAAAGAAAGGGAAGAAGGTCGACACCACTAGGCTTCCTAGGTGATGCAGGGGCATTAGGCTCAAGAAAATTCCATGTATTTTATTAGACTTAGGGGTTTTGTGTTTTCAAAGGAGTTGGTTTCTTATGTAATGATTTGAGTTATTTTTAATGAGAATTAATTAAAAATTGTGAGGAATTTTGTAAATGTTCTTGAATGTTGGAGAACATGAGAGAATTAGGAGTGCATAGAGATTGAAAGATTTAGGAATTAACTATAAATCCTAAATTAGAGTTTGTTTCATTATTTGTGGAGGAAAGAGGATCCTTAGGGATTAAATAGTGATTTTAGGATTAAAGAGGATTCATAGGAAATTGTTGAGAAAATAAAGGATTTGGAACTAGAATTGGGTTCAGAAATATTTGTATAAATTGTAAGCCTAAAAGGCATATTGATATAGACTTCAAGATAGAGAGGTAGGGTTTTGATTGTAAGCCTACGGGCTGTACAGGAAGAAGGCCGTTGATTGAATATCAGGCCAGAGAGGAAGAAACCCTCTATAATTATTTGACTTTTATATGTACAGAGAAATTGGAAATAACATAATATAGTATTTCTGTCACGAGTTACAGGAATTATGAATGTATGAATTCTATGTGTGTTTAATTGTGATTGTGAAAATGTGTGAATCGATCACAAAATGGATTGATGTCACAACATGGCCTTCATATTGATGGAAATTTGTAAAGTATAGAGGCAAGAATGCTGACATCATATAATTTATTTCAAGGTGAAATTGGACACTCTGTTACGCAGTGAAAAGAGGTCTAGGGTTTGAAGTCAATTTGAGGGTTTTTATAAAGGTGTTTTTGGATCATATACAATGAATAAAATGGTTCATTCATGCATTGATAAATGACAGAAAGGGTTGATGATTTAATGGAACCCTAGTCTGCTCGAAACCAAGTTAATGGGAGCAGAATGATGGCAGAAGGAGAAATCGTGAGTTGAACAAAGGAGTAATGGCACAGTGGAACCATGAACAATGTTACAGTTCAGAAGTGGCAGAACTACGTGATGGAACAACAAAGGCAGATTCAGAAACCACAAAGAACTGTGCAATGGGACAGCAAATATGGCTTCGGAAAACCATAAATGGGTTTCACATAGCTTTGGAATGGTAAGCAGTTTTATCTCAATTGAGCGCAATACACCTTGACGTGTGACACATAGCCTGGTGGTATTTCAAAACCATTTGATTCGCATGACTTTTGTGCAATAATTCACAAGGGTTAAATGATCGTGATTTCTATTGGATGCTCTGATCAAAGGATCGGACGACCTTCGCATCGTCAAGTTGACTGGAGGTTAACGGAGGTAGGTTATTAAAGTTGTGGGGCCCGAACATTAACACTATGCTGGTGCCTTGGGTTTTTTAACCAAAGTCGAAGCTTTATATGTTGTGTGGGCTTGAATATATAATATGAAATGTTATGATGTGAGCCCGAAAGATATATTATTTTTGTTGACACCTTTGGGTAACCTTAACCAAAGTATGGAACATGATGTAGGCCGATTAATGTTATGTCGGTGTTTGGTATTATACCAAGGTAAGAACTGCATTGAGAGGACTGGTAAGTGTGTTGGCCAAAGGGTATATCTTGGGTTTTTTATCTCAAATTTGAGATATTAATATCCATTTCATGAAACTGGTTTATAATATGGTTTTAACCATAGGCTTTGAAAAAAGAACAACTTCCACATATAAAGTTTGATTGTTGGGTTTTATAACCATAGGGTATAAAAAGGTAGCTTCCACATGAGTAATTGATTGTTTGGGTTGAGATGCATTTTTATATGCACCAGTAATGGAGAATGTGGGTATTAGCAGCTTGGGCTATTATCAAGTGGTATCAGAGCAGGAAAAGCTCTGTTTGAGAATTAAATATTTTTTTTTTTTAATTAAATCAGAATGCATGTGTGATGGGAAAGATGAGAAGAGATCAGATTCTGAATTTGATATGCAGTAGATACACAGAATTGAAGTGAATAGGCATTTTCATAAATGAATGAAGACAGTCCAAGTTAATGAAGTAAACAAGATCATGCAGAGATCTTGTAGGTGAGATAATTTTGATCTGATTTTAAAATTGTGATTGCAAAATTATGGTTAAAGATAAGATAAAGAAGAAGTTTTTGATGATGATGGCAATGAACCTAATATTCCAGCTAAAGGTTGGATAGGGAGAACAACTAAATTTTTCTCAAGTAAAGGTGAGTTGAGGATATAAGTCTAGAGAGAGCTTAAGAGAGTGCCCAAGAGGTTCCAAAGATAGTGAACCAGTGCTTGCCAAAAGACCAAGTCTAGAGAAAGGATTGGTGAGGTCAGTGGTAGCAGGGAGAGCTTGCTATTGCAGAGGCTTAGTGAAACTCAGAGTGAGTGAGGATCCCATGAAGATGATCATGAAGGATCAAAGAAGAGGCTCTAAATAATGCCACAAAGATAAGATGAATGATAGAGAAAGATAAATTTCAGTGATGAAAGTACAACTGGAGGTACTAAAGGAATGGCTACAAGAAGAGGAAAACCAGAGAGGAGGATGGATCTTTCCACTGAAGGGAAAGAGAGTAATTTGGCAACCATTAAAAATGAAGTGGAGGAAGAAGGAGATTGCCTTATGGAAGGAAGAACTCAGATTTTTTGAGTCAAAGATGGAATTTAAGGATTCCACATGCAAATCTGTTCAAGGAGAAATGCTTGAAGAAGCAAACGAGACTGAAAAATCTTGTGTTTTTAAAACTAATGATTTTTGTATGATTACAGGTACATCACAGGATGATGAACAAGCTTTAGAGTTTGTTTAGGAGAAGGAGTTGAATCTAAATTCTGATCAGATTAATGTTGAGATAGTAGGATCTCAAGAAGAAATGGAGACAGAGGGGTCTCATGAGAATATTCAGCAGAATATTGAAGCAGAGAAAGAAGGACCATATGATGATTGGTCAATGACAAGTAAAGGTATGGAAAGTTGTGTAAAGTTTCTAAATTCTACTCCAATTGAAATTGTTGAATTATATAGAAATTTAGATCTTCAGAGAAGAGAGTTAGAAAGATAGAGGATCTACACTCAAGATAAATTTTTGTATGTGAAAGATAGAGAAATTGTCATGAATGACAATAAGAAAATAGAGGATAAGGATGTAAGAGTTGAACAAAGTGAAATTGCAGAGGAAAAATTTCATTGTTGTGAACTAGAGCAGAGAGACATTCATGAAACAGTTGAAATGGAGGAGAGACTAGCTGACAGTCTCATGGAGAAATTACATCAGCATACTGATGTGCTGACAAAGGACTTGGAAGAAAACTCAAAGCAGCATACTGATATGGAGGAGGAGACATTGAAAACTTGTATTTTTAATACTGATAATTCATGTGTAGGCAAAGAAGGACAACAAATGGAAAATGTCAGGGAATTTAATGAGAAGGAAACTATATTAACTGAAAACATAGTGGAGGATCATCATTCTAACATGGTGATTGGCACAATGGAGTTGAATTTAGAAGCTGAAAAGAAAGACAATGAAGATTTTATGAGTCCTAAAAGAGACTTGGAACTGCGAAAAGATGATTTGGTGATTGGATCATCAAATGAGACCATTAGGTCTTGTAATTTTGAAATTGACAATTTTATTTTGTTTACAGGTGTTGCAGAAGACAATCCATCTCTTGTAGTTGTCTTGAATGAAGATAAGTTGTTGCAGAAGAAGGAACTCATAGATTCCAAGGAAGGTGAGACAATCATGTCTCATATGCAGAAACTTGTTACTGTTGGTGACAAGGGAGAGCTAGCTTGTCTGATTAGTCAAGAGAAGAATGTGGGAAAGACTTTTAAAACTAGCACAGTGATGAAGAATCAAAATTCTATTCTGATAGAAGATGAAGATACAGTGTTTGAAGAAATTGATTTGATTTCCAGAATCAATCAAGGAGGTGATGGAAAATTACTGAAGATTTTCAAAGAAGAAGAAGAAGGATATGCTGAAACTAAATGTCAATATATTGATGATGTGTTTGAGAGGAAACAAGTACAAAAATAATGGCTGAAATGTTTGCTGGAAACATTTGAACAAGAGAAAGGAATTGTAGACACAAAAGTTAAAATTCCTGAAGTTGTGAAGGAAATAGGAGCAAATACTAGTTTGTTAAAATTGATTATGCTTACTTGTATACAAGGAAGAATGAATGAATATGTTACTACAGTTAAAGAAGTAAATGATAATTTATTTTTTAAAAGTAAATTTGAAAGTATTAAGCAGAAGAAGAATGTTGCAGAGGGAGATATCTTAAGAGATATTCAGGAAGTTTGGGAGGTAGCAACATATGCAGCAACATCAATGTTGGCAGTAACAAAAGCAAAAGCAGCATCTGCAGGAATAACAACAATGTTAGCAACAAGGATGATATATGCAGCAACATGTGAGGCAACAAAGGCAGAAACAACAACAGTATTTAAAGAAATATTTGCAACAGAAACTGAAAGCAGCAACAAAGGGCAGAGTAATTTCCAGACATAAGATAAACTAGACATAGAGATTGAAAAGATAATAAGATTAATGATGAAGGTGTCTCAAGAAAAGACAACAGCAAGAAAGAAAAGAAATTACAGCAAGGGAAAAACAAGAAAAGAATGTGAAAGCATAGTTAGTGGCAAGTTGTAGAACAAGATATGGAAGCCTGGGGAAGTACAACAGAAGAATAATGCAGCTTATGGAGAGTAGCAAAACAAAGTATGGGATCCAGGAGGCAAAGATTAAAAATCACATGATCAGGAGATCATGAATAATTTTAACCTTGGGAGTCTGATGCAAGGGCATTAGGCTCAAGAAAATTCCATGTATTTTATTAGACTTAGGGGTTTTGTGTTTTCAAAGGAGTTGGTTTCTTATGTAATGATTTGAGTTATTTTTAATGAGAATTAATTAAAAATTGTGCGGAATTTTGTAAATGTTCTCAAATGTTGGAGAACATGAGAGAATTAGGAGTGCATAGAGATTGAAAGATTTAGGAATTAACTATAAATCCTAAATTAGAGTTTGTTTCATTATTTGTGGAGGAAAGAGGATCCATAGGGAGTAAATAGTGATTTTAGGATTAAAGAGGATTCATAGGAAATTGTTGAGAAAATAAAGGATTTGAAACCAGAATTGGGTTTAGAAATATTTGTATAAATTGTAAGCCTAAAAGGCATATTGATATAGACTTCAAGATAGAGAGGTAGGGTTTTGATTGTAAGCCTACGGGTTGTAGAGGAAGAAGGCCACTGATTGAACATCAAGCCAGAGAGGAAGAAACCCTCTGTAATTATTTGATTTTTATATGTACAGAGAAATTGGAAATAACAGAAGATAGTATTTTTGTCACGAGTTACAAGAATTATGAATGTATGAATTCTGTGTGTGTTTAATTGTGATTGTGAAAATGTGTGAATCGATCACAGAATGGATCGATGTCACAACATGGCCTTCATATTGATGGAAATTTGTACAGCATAGCGGCAAGAATGCTGACATCGTATAAGTTATTTCAAGGTGAAATTGGACACTCTGTTGTGTTTATGCAGTGAAAAGAGCTCCGGGGTTTGAAGTCAATTTGAGGGTTTTTATAAAGGTGTACTTGAATCACAGACAATGAATAATAATGATTCATTCATGCATTGATAAATGACAGAAAGGGTTGATGAATTAATGGAACCCTAGTCTACTTGAACCCAAGTTAATGGGAGTAGAACGATGGCACAAGGATAAATCGTGAGTTTAACAAAGGAGTAATGGCACAGTGGAACCATGAACAATATTACAGTTAACAAGTGAAGGAACTATGTGATGGAACAACAAAGGTGGATTCAGAAACCACTAAGAACTGTGCAATGGGACAACAAAGATGGTTTCGGAAAACCATAAATGGTTTTTGCATAGCTTTGGAGTGGTAAGCAGCTTTATCTCAATTGAATGCAATACACCTTGACGTGTGATACATAGCATGGTAGTATTTCAAAACCATTTGATTCGCGTGACTTTTGCATGATAAGTCACGTGGGTTAAATGAGTACGATATCTATTTGATGCTCCGATCAAAGGATCGGATGGCCTTCGCATCGTCAAGTTGACTAGAGGTTAATGGAGGTAGGTTATTAAAGTTGTGGGGCCCGAACATTAACACTATGCAGGTGCCTTGGTTTTTTTAACCAAATTCGAAGTTTTATATGTTGCGTGGGCTTGAATATATAATATGAAATGTTATGCTGTGAGCCCGAAAGATATATTATTTTTGTTGACACCTTTGGCTAACCTTAACCAAAGTATGGAACATGATGTAGGCCAATTAATGTTCTTTCGGTGTTTGGTATTATACCAAGGTAAGAACTGCATTGAGAGGACTAGTAAGTGTGTTGGCCGAAGGGTATATCTTGGGTTTTTTATCCCAAAGTTGAGATATTAATATCCATTTCATGAAACTAGTTTATAATATGGTTTTAACCATAGGCTTTGAAAAAATAACAACTTCCGCATATGAAGTTTGATTGTTGGGTTTTATAACTATAGGGTATAAAAAGGTAGCTTCCGCATGAGTAATTGATTGTTTGGGTTGACATGCATTTTTATATGCACCAGTAATGGAGAATGTGGGTATTAGCAGCTTGGGCTGTTATCACTAGGGCATTGCAACCTTGTGAATTATGCAACGTCATAGGCTATATTACTAACATATGCATGGAATTAGATGAGTTAAAAGCTCTTCTACATGCTGAAAGAACTGTCGAGAGCTCAACCACCCATAAAAAGGAAAAGGTCATGAATACCCAAAGTAAATAATTACGCACCAACTAAGCATGCGCCATATGCGACCAATATGAGCATTACACCACTCATTTCCTTGAGATTCCTCTATATAGGGATGCATTCCAATCCCTAGAGAAATCCAATCTTCATGACCCCTCTAAAACATCCATGCATATGGAAGAATATGGGTCCAAAATTGTCTTATACATATGAGAAGATCCCACATCATGCTCATACTAGACAAAACCAATGGCTCAAAAAGGAAAATAGAGGCCACACCCCATGTCCTAGTTTTCGCATTGTGTGATTAACCTGACCAATTGATCGTTCAATGCCGCGAGTTAAGGGAATTCAATCATTGGTACCCAATTCCACACGTTTCCCAAAGAAACTTATCTCGGTACAGATGACATACATGTTAGATCTGTCGAAGCAACAACCATATGCGCCATTGTCACCATATCCATTATCTCTAATCTATGTTAGATTTCATGCGATGTTTTATCGTTGAAAAATCTAACTTAGCAAACTCCGATACAGAATCCATAGAAAACACCACAACCCAAGGGACTGAAGTAGCTAGGACTATTTTATATATATCGGAAGAGAGAGCCACTAGGAAAACCACCTCCCCCCCATAACCATCCTTAGCCTCAAGTCCCAGTTTGTGCATTATGCGATGAGCATGATCATTTGATCGCTTAATTCACAGTGTTGGAGTTATTTCAAATATGGTACGCGGTCACTCTAGTGGTTCAAAGATATTTGACTAGATGCGATAAACACTCTCGTCAGATCTACCAGGGTAACCACCATCTTCATAATTGTCCCTACATTCTCCAATTCAACTTAGAGTGATATTCTATATGCCTATTCATTTCCAATAATGCTGACTTGGATAGTTCAGATTTAGAGTCTGTAGAAAGTTCCACAACCTAGGAGAATGAAGCATCTACGTCCATACTATGTGTATTTTAGGAGAGACTTCTAGCAACAATGTTGTCTCCCTCTCTTCACCACCACCAACCTAAATATGGGAAGGCAACCAGATGCCTCGACAGGGTAGGGTGCAAACCTAACTTCCCATTTTCCCTGTGCAATAAAAGTAACCACATGGTTAACCAATGTCCTAAGTTGAATAGGCTCATAGACATTTTGCGCATAGTAAACCCCATCCCCCAAATACATCACTCTAATCAAGAGAATATCACTCGTTGCTATTTTCGGATATTTCTGGAGAGCATCTACAATAACGTTAAAACAAAAACTCCCAAGGGAGCCATATCACACAAAATCTAAGACTCGAAGATGGAAGAAACATAGAAATGTACAATCTCATGACCATCGTCTTACATCATTAGTAGTCCTGGATCACATCCCATCTATTCGGTGAGTACCTTTACTCCATGCAACATTTGCACTAGCCACTACCATGATACAGAGGAATTCCATATGTTACAAATATTTTAGCATCTATGCATCCGACATAATATTCAATTAAAGGAAGATATGTGTACCCCTGTAGCTGCTAAGAGAGTAGGAACCTCCTCTAGATAAAATAATAATAAAAAAAAACATCGCAGAAATACTTCCGCCATCTAATGCTGAAGACATACAACATCATATACGATTCATCTCATCATCCATGGGAACCATGACTTGTGATGTCTGCTCATCATTTCTTGGTGTTGAGACCATTGCAACTACCGTGTCAGTAGTAGTACCTTAGATGATGCAGACCCATCTCATCTGCACTTTGTCAACCTCGTCTAGTTATACGACATCAACCACATAATAATATTCATGTTTTTCGACCATCACTACTAGGCCCGAACCCATTCCTCATGGCCTCGGGAAAAACAATTCCCCCTTAGACATCTTGTTTCACTCTAATGAAGATATATTAGAGGACATGATGAAACTTGATTGTCTGTGGGATGCCATGCACCACCGCTCATTTTTTCCATCGTAAAAAGCATTCATGCCTAGTAGGACACAAACCCATGGCATTCACGCCATTGAATTAAAAGACGTCCTACCATTAGGAAAAGTGGAATGGTTTAAGAAACCTAAGATGCATTCGAGGAAGGAAATATATCGAATATTTCACCTATCATAAGGTATATATTTCGCAAAAACCTGGAAAAACTGAGGAAATATCTTTAGGGGCAACATGCTCTCCAAAATAAGTAACTGCATACACAACCCTATTACAAGAGTATAGGGACCTCTTCTCATGGGATTATTTGGAAATTCTAGGAATAAGCCCCACCATCGTGGAGCATCATATTGACACATGGGTTGAAGTATCACTCGTCCTCTAGAAACAATGTCAATTACACCCATATAAAGTTGAAGTAATCAAACAGGAAATATACACACTTCATAAATCTGGATTAATATATTTGATTTCTTACACGTCTTGGGTTACCAACCCTGTACCCATCATGAAAAAAGAGGGCACCATTCTAGTCTATACCAATTTTCGAGACCTAAACAAATATTGTCCCAAAGACAACTACGCCACTCCATTCATCAACCAAGTCATTGATTCTTGTGCCGATCATGAAGCCTTATCCTTCATGGATGGATTCTCGTGGTTTAATAAAATTGAGATATGACATACGGATCAGTAAAAAATTGCATTCACTACCCCTTGGGATGCATTTTCAACCAAGTTATGCCTTTCGGTCTTAAAAATGCTAATGCCACCATTCAGTGGGCCCTGAACTATATCTTCCACAACCTAGCTCATCTCATCCTAGCCTATTTGGATGACCTCATGGTACGATCCAAGAAGCTAGCTAACCATTTGGAATATTTGTGTATAGTATTTCAATGATGCCGGCAATAAAACCTATGCTTGAACCCTCTCAAGTGCATCTTCTGCATAACGTAGAAAGACGGTTAGGATTCATATTATCCCAAAAATGAATCATAATATACCCCTTCAAGGTCTAGGCAATCAAAGAGGTACCACCACCAAAAACATTAAAGAAACTACAAAGTCAGCAGGGTAAGGCAAACTTCTTACGACACTTTGTCCCCAACTATGCCATGTGCACGTAGGTGTTATTAGCCTATTTTTCTACCCCTACATCACTGACCCCTAGCCCTCACTACTTGATGACTTTTCCCTAGTAGGAGGGGACTATTTTCTCATTTTTGACCCTAAGCCGTAGGCTAGCAGGCTTATCCTCGTAGCCCAAGGGCTTGAGCCACTACCACGGCCTCTTGTGTCTGCGACTGGGGCTGTAATCCATTATTTTGGAGCCTATGGTCTAGGGAACCTTCCAGATTCAAGGAGATGAGCTTTATTACTCACTGATTTGAGATATCCAAGGCTGATCCATTAGAAGTTTCCATAACGTTTTGTAATCCTGAGCGTCTACATTCATCCTCTAGAGACCTACCATTCACCTATTTATGTTGGATTATTTGAGAGGGCTAGGCTAGTTGGCATCTTCCACAGTCACTGTAGTCGCATTTTGCTAGCCATTAGTTCTAGAGAGAGCCACGTTGTTGTTGAGATCTTGAAACCCTATTTCCATCTTGTCATTACCTTGAGAGCTTGTGAGGTTTCATGCTATAGGAGAGTGCTCTTCATATTCTCATCTAGTGGGGAAACTCCGCCGAATTGCAGAGAGGAGAAGCTGAAAGTAAGGTATCAAAGTGAGATTTTTTATATTAATGAAGATCTATGTCCCCTTCTTGTATATGATTTTATCTTCTAATTTTTTTATGATATCATTTATCTAATGATATTCTGACGAAGATCACTTTTTATCTTTGTATGGTTGTGACTATGTGTAGAAGTTGAAATCGTAGGAAAATCGGATAGATCGCTCGTGTGGAGTGCAACATATTGGAGTCAAACTCAAGATCCACCCCCGACCTTCGAGGAGGTAAGGTAGATTATTCTTCCTCATAGTATTAAACGATTGCATGACTACTTGTAAATCATGAAGGATTGGGAATCTTGAATGTCTTCTTGACAGTGCTTGTGTCTTTCTGGTGATCTAACGAAAACAAGGTCACATGGCAACAACTCCTTTCAATTTTTCCTACAACAGAAGTGAAGCTTTTGTGTCTTATTTTCCTTAGATCTTGATAGGATCCTCCTGTTTATGGTTTTCTCAGCTTCCACGCATTTTTGTGACTGTTTTCATCTATTTTACAGGGTCATTACCCTTGTTTAATGAATTTTAGTTACTGATTGCGAGAGGAAATAGGGATTTTCCTCTTTGGAACCATAGCCATGACCTTCTAAGGCTCAGATCATGGCCCAAGAGCCTCTAAGCTTCTCACTAGCAAGCTTATGCGTGTGGCCAGCTACTAGTAGGGCATTTTGAGCCCGTGGCCTAATTATTTTTCCTTATGAAACTTGTCCCTTTTAGTTTGATTTTTCTATTTTTGGATATGTATTGTCTGGGCTAACTGTTTTCTTTCTAGATCTAGTCCAGAAATTCTCTTGTTATCAATTTTATTTTGACTGGCTTAGTGCCTCTTTAGAGCACCTGATCTCTTTCATTAGGCATTAATCTTGTTGATTTCTTGTCGATCTATTGAGAACATACTTAGATCCCATTACTTTTTGTTGCTGATCAACCATCCTATGGTTCTGATATGATCTATTTAGATCAATTTGTTCAAATTCTCCCTTTGTTTATCATCTCTTGATTTTATTCTTAATTTTTGGTTGGCTACCTTGGATTGAGCTTCGGGTTTGATTCCTTGATTACGTTATCAGTTTGGGTAGGCTCTATTCAACATTTGATTAGTGTTTATCAGTGGTTGTCATTGATGTCAACCCAAGCAGCACCACGGGCTAACCAAATATTGCATGGGAATTTTGACCTACCAAATTAATATATTCTAGGTCAATAATGCTTTTGATGGTTTCTACTTGTCGAGATTTTTTCATTGATATATGGCACGCCATGTAATTCTTCACGGTTTGAGAGATATTCATGTTTGAAGTTTGTACCCCCAGTTAGTGGGCTAAAACCCCATGGGGTTGGGGCATGGCTCATTGAAAAGTCATAATTAATACTTTTTAATCTCCTAAAATCCCTCCCACATTCACTTGTTGAAGCCCCTCTCAACCGAAGCACTCATATAAATTGTGATCTTCATTTCCTCCTTAGGCAATGGATTTCTCCATCTGAAATAGGTCATCGTAGCATTTTCGCTCTAAATTTTTTTCTATGAAGGCTCAGAAGCTGAAATGTTTAAGAGGCGAAGCTAAAATCCTGAGGAAGATTCTTTAAAACTTTCAGAGCAAGGTGCGCAAAATTTTTGGAGATATGATCTATGGAAGTCAGGGTTTTTGCAGGCTTCTGAAATTAATCTCAAAGAAGTGACCTTGGTAAAATTTTCATAACTCTCTCTCTGAGTATCGGAGTGGAATTCTGTAAAAGTGACAGATATTACACAGACTTTGGTTTTTACTCTATCAATTTTAGAGCCGAATGAAGAAACAGTGACATGTGGCATGCCGTACAAGTTCTCTCTGCTGAAACAGTCCATAATTAGGGCATTGTGAGAGATTGGGTATAACTCTCTCTTGAAGAATCCAAATTGGGTCAGACCTATGGCATTGGAAAGAAAACTCATAGGACTACTCCAGGACCAAAAATAAGATATTGAGGATCTGAAATAACAGTATACACAAGATTCAATATCGAGCTCCTAGAAAGTAAGAAAAAGTTAGATCATGTGTTGTCAAGGGTTGCAAAGGACCAGAATTTCTATGGAAGAAAAGCAAAGCAAGGTGCAGCAGAAGGTAGCACGACAAGAGCAGTAACCAAGGTGCATAACAACAACAATAATTTCATCATATGAATTCTTCAAGTGGGTAGCACTGCATACAATAATTGTAAATGTATCATTGTACTAAGTCATTGTAAATACATTATTGTAAAAATTGTACTAGTGTCTATCTGCCAAGGGTTGAAGAGGCAGTGTTGGGAGGTCTAGGATCATCATTAGGTGGTTGTGTCAAAGTTGGGGTTATGGTCTAGTATATATTCTTCTTCTACATCATTCTATATCATTTTAAAGTGGACCATTTTCCCTGGTACGAGAGTCCATTCTTATTTTTTTTCTTCTATAGAGTGGTAGGGTGGTGCTAAGGTGAGTTGTAGCTCATTAAATTTTAAGAATCACGTTTAGTTGACTTGGTACAACTTCTAAAGGTGTTCGGAACGTCCATCAGTTAGACTTTATTTCTAATTTAGAATTTAATATTAAAGAATTAGAAAATCATTAGGTGGTTTTGTCCCAGAAGTGGAATTTCCATTTCCACCTTAAAAACTGTGTGCTTTTGTGTTCCTCTTGTTTGCTGCTATCATTGTACAAACAATGATAATAATTGAAGATTAAATAATTCTCTAATTGAAAGGAATACTGATGCACCCCCCCCCCCCCCACCCTCTCATTATTTCCAACAATTAGGTTGATCTATACTTTTCATTCAAATTTACAGATTGATCCTCTTTTTATTCTTTCCTGTTGAGTGATCCATTTGATGTTTGATCACTAGAGTCACAAATGGTGGTGTTGTGATCGGTTGTGCAACTGTCATCTTCTCAAGTTCTTTTGGAAGTTCTTTGTTACATTGGATCACTTTCTTTGAGATCTTGTTTAGGCCTCTTTGCCTCTAGGGTGTGGTTTAGTCCTTTGTAGAACATTGGCCTGGGTAGTGCCATTATGCTACAACCCTAGCTTGTTGACATTGCCATTTTTTGTTTCCACTTTGGCTTTCATTTTTTATTGCTTTGCGTGTGTTTTTGTTTGGGTTTTATTTCCCTACCTTTTTCTCTTTTGGAGTGCTTTGCGTTCTTGCTTGGGATACTTGTATTGGTCTCTTTCTTGGATTCGTTTTTGGTGTGTTTTTGGGTCATTAATTCAATTTTTTGGGATAATTTGCATTCAGGAAGACTTAACAGAAAAGTGCATCTTAGTAGGCATTGGTGTGTTAGATAATCTCTTTCCCTCTCATAGCTATCATTCATCAAATTGAAAACGAAAAATTTCATATAGCTACATTAGGGTGACTAACTAAGAGTGCTACACACCATTTCAGTTTCACGTTGATTCCCACTTGACTAAACAACAACCATTAAAAGTAATGTGATGATAAAATCAACTTGTTTCGCCTTTTATTTTTACTGGTAGTAGACCAAAATTAACTTAGGCTAGGGTCTTGGAGGTAGGAGTGTGAGTTCACCACTCCAAGACCACAAAATCAACTCAGAATCTTGGGGTAGGGAGTGAAAATCCATTTGTAGTAGTGCAGCATGGGAAGCCCTCCTTCCACATGGGTTAAGCATGAAGTCACACTTGGGCTAAGTGGGGTGACACAACCCTACTCGCTTAGTTTCGGGTGCCGCAATATAGTAGAATTGACACTCATACAAATGATGTTTATCACTGGGGAGCCACTTGGGAGGTAACTCTCAAGGGCGTTTCGGTCTTGTATCCTTTTGGGGTTAAGTTTCATGCCCTTGCGTGTTGGTTTTTCCTACGAATGTCACCCCAGGTTGTGTTATTATCCGTGGTGACCATGTTGGCCTTTCTTTCTAGGTATCATACAAAATTTTAGGGTCGGGTTTGTCTTCTCTATACTTGGGATGGATATTATCCATACTCTCTCAGTCCTCTCGAAGTGTGTTCACTTGTGGGGCAACTTGTACTGAGTTTTCAACTAAAAGGGTTGGGAAGCAAGTCGCTCGTATAATTGTTCCACCACCGGTTTATTTGTATTATGTTTGTGTGTGCTATCTTTAAGGAAGTTTCTAGAGCATGCTCTTTGGTCCAAGTCAGTAGTTTTGGCCTTAGGATGTTTTCTCTAACTTAACTGTGTTTTATTTAATATCACCATGGCTGAATTTGCAGGTCGACGTTCAAAATGTCTTCAAGGTTTACTTCCTGAATAAAGTGGACTTATTTCTCCTGCACAGAGAGTTCCTATCTTTACTTGTGACTTAGACCACAATATAGTGCTGGAATCTGTGCCTGGCCCCACTGATAGCAATCTGGTTTATATTGAGACTTTGGCAGATGACTCTGATACTCCTGCCAACCCATCTTTGACTGATCCTTTAGGGTCTACCATATTGTAGCTGAATCCTAATGATTCTATATCGGCTTACACTTACATGCCATTATCTACCATTTATACTATGGCGAAGTCCAAGACTTCCCTACCAACTGCATCAGTAGTCTCGACTTCCATGACAGCGCTGCTAACTCTTAGCATGGATATACCTACTCCTCCATCCACACCGCTTACTTATTCCTGGGGCATTCCACTTGTCTCATTTATGGCTCCCACTAGTTTCCCAAATGCTATTGTGCCCACTCCATCCTCTATGCCAGGTATGGTACCCAAGCCTAGTCAGCTAGTAGGTCCAGGAATTTACAAACCATCATTTTCCCAACCGACTATTATTGTTCCTCAATTAGGCACGGTTACTTATGGGAACCCATTGGCAAGATCACCAATTGTCCCTAGTCAGCCTGGGGGCAACGTAACATCTAAATGTTTTAATTTTAACCTTGCGAAGAATAAGAAGAAGAAGAGGCGAAGTTGCATCACCACTTTTGCATTTCAACATTATTTTCCATGTCTTCCATAGTCTTGATATTTTTTTTTTCTAATACTATGGTTAAAAAATATTGAAATTTTAACCCTGGAATAAAAAAAGGGTGATGCTACCTCCAAAAATCAACATGAAATCATGATTTTATGTGAGCTCCAAAAACATAAAAGCTCAATAAAGTTCTCGTTAAGTTGGTAAAATTATTATCCACATGTTGAGTTGACTAAACTCAACATGTGTGTTTTACTAATCCCAAAACTAAAGGACACAAATTTGAGTTCACCAAGCATGCACAAAAAGTTGTTCTCACGAATTTACTGTGATATCTAATGTAAGACTAGAAGGTGTTGAAATTTTTAGGTTTGGAGGTACTCCCACAACCCTTAGGGAGCTGATTTTGTGAGGAGTTAACCAGCAAAAATGACACTTCATGGGAAACGTAGCCAAGTGGTGGGATTTGTATCCAAAATTGTTGGTCGAATACCCAAGGAGAAATTGAATGTTTATTCATTACATTCATGAGGGGCGCCCTTTAAGGGCTAAGGCAGACCTAGGGCTTCAGTGGAGGAGGAAAAATTCAAACAAAATGAATTGTGCTTCTTAATAATATGGTGTTTAACCATGTTAGATTAGGTCGGCTTAAGTTAAATGACATGAACCTTGGTGAGAAATGACACCACCATCAATAATATAAGAAGGGATAAAATATGAATTCATTTAGAATCCATGTGAGCATCTTTGCTTAATAGATATATATCTGAGATAAGGTCAAACACCTCAGGAAATCTGTAGGCCTTAAGGAGTGACAAATTGAAGCTTTAAGATTCCATTCTATGCTTGGAGGAAGTCTAAGGAAACCAAGGTATGAGGACAAGTTTTTTTGTCTATTGTTTATGCCCTTATGAAGGTTTGTTTTGGCAGACATTGAGGATGTTTTCTATGTAAGTGTGTGCCCTAGTTTAGGGCTCCTTACATGATACACTTCCCTTGATATCGTTGGGTGTGGAGCCTGATTATCTTCTTTATTTATATGTATCACAATGTTGGACGCCTATTCTTAACGAGGCAGTAACGTCACCCATCATTTAAATGTTGTCTGGGGGGTCCGAGGGGGCGGTTGTGACTTTATGGAGCCCCCCCTGGTAGGGGGTTTTGGGGGTGCTACCCCCGAAGCTAAAAACAGATGTAAAATTTCCTTGTAAAAGTATTGTAATTTCTATTCAATATGGGTCGTTCATTAGGTGGATGATATGATGGTAGAAGTTATGTTTAATTTAGGGTTTTTTTCCCTAGAATGAAACACCTCGTTTTGTATGAGGGTATTGTATTGTGGTTGTGTATTGTATGTGTATTCTCAGAGCAAGGAACAAATAGGGAGACTGTGATAGAAAACAAAGGATATTACAATGGATCTGCTATAGGTTATGTCTCTTCATTTCGCTGGATAATAGAAAGGAAGGACTGGCTGTTCGGGGTGGATGTAGGCCAAATTGGGTGAACCATGTATATTTGTGTCTCTCTGGTTTTATATGTTTTCTATGTTTGTGTTTCCACATATTTTATGTGTTGCATTTCTCTGTAATATATAATTTTCTAACATATATATTTGTCCTAAAATATATATTTTATATGCTCAATATATATGCATAAAATAGAATGGTTGAGTCCTTAAGAGAGGTAAAACTAAATCTACCTTATCTCTATGATACGGGTCTCATAATATTAGGACTTGAGCATTGTTTTTGAGGTTTTTTTTATCTTAAATTTGGATGCATTCAACCTCGGGGTATTTAGAGTAATCTGAGCTAATGGATGGAGAGTAAGGACATGCATAGTGAAGGAAGAAGGGTCAACTTGGAGTAGAATCGTTGGAGATAAGTGCAACATTGGTGTGTAGTGAAGGTCTGTCCATTAAGGCTTATGGGATAGATGTTGATAGCAACCCTAGTGACTATGATTTAGGGAATCAAATAACTATTGCGTGATTTCCAAGTGTGCCTGAAGGATTGATATCTTGGAGCAACAAGAATCTAGTTAAGAGGGATCTTTATAAAAGAACTAGGTTCAGTCTTCTTGGAGCAACAAGGACTGATAGAGGGAAAACTAATTAAAGGCCCTAAGAAAAGTGATCTAAGGAGAAAATATGGGACTGTTGGAGGGAATACATGTGGACCTATGTTTAGTGACCTTGGAGAAGCCAGGTGTACTGATAGATAACAGTCTATTGTGCTAAAGATGCAAGACATTATGGAGCAACAAAAGAAATCGTGAGAAGTAGTGGCATAGGTGTTGGAACAACAATACTCTTTGTAAGAATAAGTGGCAAAGGACCTACCAGGTGTTCAAGGTACATGGACTAAAAGGGATGGTGTGAGATCTAATTTATCAAGAAAGTAAAGTGTGTCTTGTTCAAGGGTAGATTGGTTGTCATATGTTGTTGACATCAAGCCCTATTTTTACTTGTATTAGGCCTAATAGTAAGGGCCATGATCATTGGCAAAAGAGCCCTATGTTTGATGTATTAAAGTTGTAATATAACAAGCTTCAGGTTTAAAAAATCTATTAGGTACTATATTGATTCACTATTGTACATTTTCCATGAACAAAGTTATTGTGTCCTATAGACTTGATTCTAAAGTGCCAAGGAAATATCAACATGGTATCAAAGCTACCTTGAAGTGACATTTGAATCATAGTGTGCACAACATACATTTAAAGAGGGAGTATGTTTCCATGTTATTAAGGCACTACTAGCATCGCAAAATTAGTCATGAGTCTAAGTTACAAAGCTAGATTAGATTACTTATCCAAATATAGTCCTTCAAAGGAAAGTATTAAGCTTGTATTTTTGGTGAAAAAGATATGGGAGTTTATCGACAAGGATATTAAGAAACCAACAGACCCTAGAGAGTTGTAATTTTATGAGAAGTTGGATGCAAAGGCTAAGTTGATCATCCTAGATGGTGTCAAATATCACTTGATACCTCATCTGACTGGGAAGAACACTACCCATGATATGTGGAAAGCTATTTAGGACTTATTCCAAAATAAGAAAAAGAAATATTTGTTGGTATTGAGAGATAATTTGAAGAACATCAAGATGTTAGATGGTGAAGGTGTGGCTCTGTATCCAACGACATTTTCAAAAGTTTGAGATGAACCTGTTTCCATAGGAGATAACATTCTAGAGTCTAATTTGGTGAGGATTTCTTTGAAGGGATTTTCCTAGGAATGGAAGCCATTTATCAAAGGAAGTGTTGCTCGAGATAAGCTTCTAGATTGGAATAGGTTACGGGATGACTTAATCTAGAGAGAACCGTGAGACAAGGATATTCACATCAAGAATAAGTTTTCTGAAGATAACATGGCTCTTGCAAGGAATATGAAGGGAAAAGAAAAGATGGAGTTAAGCAAGCTTAAGTGTTATACATGTGGAGAATATGATCATTATGAGAGAAAGTGTCTGCTAAAGGAGAAGTGAGAAAATGAGAAGATAAATGGGAAGGAAGTAGCTAGGGTTGCTACATCCTCAAGTGGGTTGGAGGACTTCTCAAGAAGTTTCAAGGAGGAATTTTTCTCTAGTTTCTCATTTCTCCAAGGGTACCATCAATGAGACTGTATGGTACTTGGATAATGGAGTGTCAAAGCATATGATAGCTTCATGTGAGGTTTTTGAGACTCTAATTGAATGGGACTCGAAGTTACACATGGAGGTTGGAAACAAGAGTCAAAAAGTTGTCAAAGGGTCAAGTGTTGTGCCATTCAAGTTGGATTTAAGTGGTTTTTTACGAGTTTAAGAAGTACTATTGGTACTAAAGCTCTGATACAATGTGTTGTATGTCTTAGAGATGGAGGAAAAAGGGTTTGAGGTGATTTTATAGGATGGGAAATCAAAACTCAAGCCCGTAGGCTCTAACTCTATTGGACCTATCATTGGAGTTAGGGAGCATAGTCTATATTGGTTAACAAGCAAGATTCTAGATCAAGGAAAAAGGAAATTTCCTGAGACTCAAAGGCAATCAATTTTGAACAAGATTGTGTAGTTTCAGAAGGAGAATATGGAACCCAATAAGAGTATATGGTTAGTGGGGAGTAAGGAGATTTCCGCTGGCAAGAAAAAATAATGGAATGGCGTAAAGAAATTTCATGAGAATAAGTGGGAATATTCTAGTTGCAAGTACATTACAAAGGATAATATGCTTCATTCTAAAAGGTATTTTGCAGTGTTGGATGCCAAATATTAGGCTAGTTTCGATAATGATGATGAGTTACTTCCGAGAAGTGGAAGTACATCCCTCACTAGAAGGGAGTGTTGCAATGTGTAGCTTGGGAGGTATTCCCACAACCCTCAAGGTACTAGGATTATGAAGAGTTGACCCGTGAAAATGAAGCTTTGTGGGAAATGTAACCTAGTGGTAGGATCTTTACCAAAATTTGTGGGTGAAAGACCCAAGGAGAAATCAAAATTTTATTCATTGGATGCATGAGGGGCACCATTTAAGGGCTAAGGGGCACCTATGGCTTCAAAGGAGGAGTAAAAATTCAAGTGAAGTGAATTTTGTGTCTTAAGAAGATGGTGTTTAATAATGTTGGATTAGGTTGGATTGAGTTAAATGACATGACCCTTGTGAAAAGTAACACCACCATGAATTCTATAAGAACATATGAAAGATGAATTCATTTCACATCCATGTGAGCATCTTTTCTCAAGAGATATCTACCCAAGAGAAGGTTGAATACCTCAGGAAATATATAGGCCTTAAGGAGGGATGAATTGGAGCTTTAAGGGTCTATTCTATGCTTGAAGGAAGGCCAAGGAAGCCCGAGTAGGAGGGAAATTTTTTTTCTATTGTTAATGCCCTTGTGAAGGTCTATTTTGGCATCTATTGAGGATGTTTTATGTGTGATCCCATGCCCTAGTTTAGGGATTATTATATGATACAATGACATTGATATATCTGTCCTAAATTTGGTTTTTTATGTGCTCGATATCATTGCACAAAAGGGAGCGATTGAGACCCTAAGATAAGTGAGACTAAAACTTCCTTATCTCTCTGATAAGGATCACATAATCTCAGAACCTACACATTTTTTTTGAGGTTTTTCTGATCTTAAATTTGGCCACATTTGGCCTCATGGTATGTATAGTAATGCAAGAAAATGGATAGAGAATAATGGTCCACATGTTGGAACAGGTTCTCCTGCGAGCTATGAAACTGGTCCAATTTTGAATACTTTTGATTATATTTATTCTAGCGCAGGGGTTTTGGGGTGGGTCAAAGCCCTGAAAGCATTGTAATGGGAAAAGGGGTAAACCAGGGGTCCAAAAACCATGGTTTGTGGACCATAGGAAAGTTTAGGCTAGATTATTATAAATATAGGAACATTTTGAGTTATAAGGTAGAAAATTAAGAGCTATTGATGCGAATGATGGTTTAAGATATCTGTTTGGGTTTTCAGGGAAAGGACTCCTACTGGCTGTGTGCACGAAGATCCAGATTCTAGTTGTATGCGGATCCTGCTGCTGTGTGTGTAGGCTAGGATGGGTATTGTAAGAAGGAATTGATGAATTGATGAATAAGAAAGGTTGCTTGAGAACTGAATCTATGTGTACTGTTTTTGTGAATCATTGGTAATTACTGTATTATGCACATTTTGTATTCAAGCTGAGAAAGATCTGTGTAAGTGTGTTTTCTGTATCTGGATATGTTCTGTTCTATTTTATGCAATATTGTGCCACTGTCGTAGAAGTATATAATTAAATATCTAGCGCACGTGGATGCGAAAAAACACTTATCGACCCTACGCAGAAAGAGGTGATCTAGGTATGACAGGGCCGGACATAGTTCTACTTGCCTTAACTATCCTTTCTCAGGGTGCAAAAACTTGGTTCCAACACCCACACATACTACTTCGGGTGAGACTTTGACCTGCGCAAGTAGGTCACTGCTTAAAGGGCCAATAGTATAGGGATTTTTTGGCAAACCTTGAACTCTAAACCTGGGTTAGGACCCCTCAAGCCAACAAATGGTTCCGTTGTCGGGACCTGGAGCATTTTGAGAAGGGATCGGGTAATGACAAGAGAGTACTGGAAGCCTGAAAAAGAATAAGAATAGGTTCGGGTGAATGAATTCCAATCTTCACAGAAGCACAATGCTAGAAGGAGATATGGCAGTGCACTTAAAATTACCTACCTTTAAAGGTGTGGGCGATGAGGACATAGCTCATTTTTGGTTTGTGGTAGACTCGGTATGGACTGCGCAGGGTGTGGTAAGCGATACTGTGAAGAGAGCACAACTGTCCCTGGCCTTCGAAGAGAGAGAGCTGGATCGGTATATGCAGTACCTATCTCAAAATGGGAGTGCATCCATTCAAGATATTAATGACGCCCTGAAGCAACAGTTCCGAAAACCTAAGCCCTACTCTCATATCATAGCAGACGTGAAAGATTTCAAGCAAGGAACAACTAAGTCCATGTGGGAAGCTGATCAATGCCTAAAGAAAGCTATTAGAGAAGGAGAATTTAAGTATGATGATAGACAGCATATGAAATGGTTCATCGCCATGCTACTCCCTCACCTACGCATACCTATGGGTCACTAGATTTTTGACTCACAAGTCAAAGCTTTGGAAGCCGCTATGAAACTAGAAGCTACACCCAGGCTAGATGCTTCGTTGGGAGTACAGAAGATCCAAGTGCAGCTCAGGGCAATGCACCTGGAGATTCCAGACCTACGACAGGAACGAGGAAGGGAAGCTGGCACAAAACTATGGCGGGCATCAGGGCATACGAAGGATTTATGCCCCGACCACTCGCGAACAGGAGAATCTAGTCCGAGGCACTTGGGATCAAAGGGGCCTAGCCCAGGATGACAGAGCCCAAGTGGACCTGCATTCTGGTATGAGGATGGCCGCGTAGATAGGTTGCATGATACCAACCGCTACCCTTGTATGGGCACCGACGTCCCAGAAAAAAAGCAACATTGGTGCTGGTTTTGCCGGTCAGCGGGCCATGATGAGCAGAACTGCTGGATCCATAATTTAGTGATAGGCCAAGGAAACTTGCCTGAAGTACCGTCAGACCCCACCTCACGAAAAACCCCCACGGGCATGAATGGATCCCCCTCCAGAAGCAGGGACGAAAGTCAAAGTGGAAGCGTAGGTCGGGGCCGGGGCCAATTGAGCTACTATAACTGTGGGGACACAAGGCATTTTGCGAGGGATTTCCCAAACCCTACGAGACAGTCCTACAGGTATTGCAGACAGTTGGACCATGTTCTTGAAGATTGTCCAGCCTTGATAGCAAAAATACAAGAGAAGCATCTTCCACCTACGCAGAAGGTGCGGAGGGTTCAGACTGAGCTAAGGGGTAAGGGTCTGAGCGTAAATGTTGTTATGCATAGTGGATTGGCTACTAGGGGGACTAAGGAGAAGGTTGAAACTGAAACACTGATTCACAAAGCAGTTAGCAAACAAGAAGGGTTGGACCTGGACAAAGCAAGGGAAACGTTTATGGAAGCTCAAAGGGACTTCCTCGAGATTGAGGCATCTACGCCACTACGCCTTATGGATCTAAAGGCAGGGGAGGTGGTCAAACCCTTCATGCAGGCATGTATGAGATTGCTGCACAACCCCAAGGTAGTGAAAAATCTATAGGCTTTAATAGAGAGTTGCGCAACACGCGTTGCCGTGTCTCTCGATATTAAGGATGTGCAAAAATTATACAGGTATCAGAAATGCACTGGGAGGGAGATGCGGTTGACGGCCCAGATCGGCAACTACGAGATGGATAGGGTTATCTTAGACCTCGTATCGGACACCAATGTATTACCTAAACAAACCCGGCAACGCATGGGTGAACCAAAGCTAGAATGGTCCATTATCGAGCTATGCATGGCTAATCACCAAAATATCATACCATTGGGGAGGCTCTTGGGGATTATGGTAGATATCATAGGAGTAAAAGTTTGGGTTGACTTCGAAGTCATTCAAATCATCAAGGATGTTGACCCCTACCCTGTGCTACTGGGATTGGATTGGGCCATTGACATGGGTGGTATCATTAACTTAAAAAAAAGAAGCATGGCATTCAAAAATAATGGCACAAGGGTAGTTGTACCATTAGACCCTGCGAAAGGTAAACGTTATACAGAACCAATACCCAAGGAGGAAGATGTGGACTATATCTATAATTTGACTATGCGAGACACGAACAACCCAACCGAGGGTGAAGTACTTTGCTGTGAGTGGGATACTGAATGCTTGTCTGACCCCGATGAGGAAATAAAGACTTGGCAGAACCGGTTACTTGATGTCTCCACGCTGCGTTGTCTTCGAATCACAAAAAAATTACGCTATGTTTCCTCAGAGGTAAGGACCTAGACAGAACCAAGAATAATTGACTACTGCGAGCCAACCCCAGGAAAAGGTTAGGCTAACCCACGAGCAAGTAGCAGTTTTTCTAAGACAGTCGTATGCTCAGGAAGTAGAACTCTCATACACCCGACCACCTCTTCAACAACAAAACAGCTACGGTACTATAGCCCCCCTTAAATCCTTACTTGCATAAACGATAAGGTTCTCTTGGTCATGGGTCATGATTTCCCTAGGAAGCAAGCCTGTGTTGGGGGGGGACATGCAGCTACTACAGATGGGTGACCCTAGCGTAAAAAATGGGTCAAGAAAACTAACCGTTGGAACAGTAACTATTGGTAAAAAGAAAAAGTTACCATTGGAAGGAGTGACCTCCGGGAATTTAATGAGATGAATTATGGGGGCCTTTTACCGTTTCCTAGGGAACCTACCTCGGATAAATTTTACCTCGCAATCGCACGCTTGGGGGTGCTATAAAAAGAGTAGGATAGTTCAGCTAGAGGTATTGTTTCACTTGCACAACTTGCTTGCCTCATGCATCTCGTGGAAACACTTGAGAAATATGATTTTTCATATCCACATTGTCCCTTTCATGTCTGGTCAACCAACTCCATCTGATAGTAGTCACCTAGGGCTGGGATTCATTTTTCACGCAAGGATGTCGGCTACTAACCCTGTCGAACCCTCAGCCCTGACAGGGCTTGATGTTGAAGAAATCCTGGAGGTTGAGTCTGAATTAGAAGAAGTTACCCCCATGCGGGTCACAAGGAAAGGCAAGGAAAAGGCACAAGGTTTGGGAAAAACCCTGAAAGAAGCGAGGTGGGCTACCGGGAAGCCTAAGACTTCCCCAAGACATGCCAGGTCTCCGCTAGCATCACCTCTAGATCAAGACACATAGGAGGGTGCTCTGCCTGCTAACCCGATCAATTGGTTACCTCCATTTGTTCACCCACGTAGGCCATCTACGCGAACACCAAAAAACTTGGATGGCTTGGTCACCTATCTGCAATCCCCCATAACCCCAGGGGAAGTCCCTGTCATCAGTGATCCTTGCGGGCGACTCCACGAGGTCAAATTCGATGATCAAGATTTGGCGGACTTTGAATCCCTCCCAGAATTGGCCCCTACATTATACTTTGATACAATCCATAGAGATGGTGGAGTCACGGTGGTTCCCTAGCACTGGGTATGCGACTTGGTTGGATTGGGACTTTTGAATCTACTCTGAATGCCTCATTTTGGCCATTACAACGTCACAGATCAGTTGGCTTGCCAGTTACTTGCCCTCATTCATGATGGTTGCTTATGGATTCGCGACAGGGTCCCTATTGATGCTGCATTGATCCAAAAGATTACAGGCCTTCCAATGCAAGGGTCGTACCCGTTAGAGCGGGTAGGAAAAAAATACGAAGCAGCTACCGCTACGTTTGTGCGAAAGACCTACGCAGTGCATCAAAATCAACAAGGGTTTGTGATCCAGACTATTAATGACCATGCCACACAGATGGGTACTCGGCTCTTAGCCTGCAAGCTAATGAGGAAGTGCCAGGTTGTGACTGTCCCTGCCTATGTGATCCAGTTGGCCGGCCGGTGCGTGAAGGGTGTTTCTTTCAATTGGGCTCAATACTTGCACGATGAATTTCTGGCTAATGTCTGTGAATCCCAGGAGCAAGGGACGTCTTTCTTCTATTCGTGGTTATTATTCCTAATAGCGTTGGTCACCTGGGACAACCCCGAGGAGTCGGTCCTCCCTAAACTTCCTCCTGGGATGTGCGAAGGAGCTCGGTATGCTCACTTATGGGACTCTAAGGATACGTAGTGCATCAAGGATAACAAGGTTTTTTGGATCCTCTTCCAGAGCAGTGTAGCAGCTGCCATAAACTCTCGACCCCGGCTATCCCCGACAATATATGACAAATACAAGAGTGTTGCCGCGTTCCAAGTTACCATGCACCATATTCGGATCCACAGCCTCAACAATAAGACATGGACGGCACTCCCTTATATGGTAGCAGATGAGGAAATTGACCTGATGATCTTGCTATGGCCCCCTGCCTGGAAAAAAGGCCTCACCAATACCCATGGGGAGACTGCGGAGCCCCACTAGACAGCCTCGGGCATAGCCAAGAACAGGGATACACAGCTTCCATAGACCACCGCATATAAGGCCCAGGTAGGGCCTGAGAGAGCTACCACCCCTCCCCCTGGCACGAAGCAGTCAAGGGAATCAGCACCACGATCCCGAAAGAAACAACGCGCCCACTGCACGTAATACGATGCGACAGTCACACTAACTAACGATGAACTTGAGCAAATCGCGGACACAGTCACCTTGGCTACAAAAGACAAGTGGGCATTTGTCGAGGCATAGCAGAAGGCTGTAGTTGACTCTCTCCAGGTCGAGCTTCGTGCTCTATGGATCACAGCATGGGCCAGGCATGCACCCCTTTGGTCGACAGAATTTTGGCACTATTCAAGGAGGACAGTCATCTCTGGACTATACCTAGCATTTCCCTGGTAGGAACGCAGCCCCCAACAGACACAGGAACCTAGCTGGACCTGGCTAAGCTGCCCCACAAAGCCTTATAGGGCCTCCATCATCTTGTCATCCAGGAGATTCACCATCGTGACCAGCGAGTACACCAACAGCTTGGTACAGCCGAGCACACCATCACACAACAAGCTGTTGATTTGCTCCTTGTCGTGTCACAACAGGCGGAGCTCGAAACAATGATCCACTAGCTCTATACAGAGGTTATATATGAGATCCTAGTCGTAGACACGCCTCGGGCTAAAGTGGAAAAATTGGTTGCGGCCCTCTAAGCATCTCGGATGGAAATACACACCGTCAAGACCCAACTGAAATAGAAAATCACTGACTTACAGGCCAGACTACAAAACGAAACACCCCCAGAAGTCCGCGCCCAACGTGCCGCCCTAATCACTGACGCGACAACCATTATTTCGGGGCAGATTACCCAAGGTGCCCAGCTGCTGGAGTCAGCCATGTAACTCTGGACTAAGGTCTAGTGCAATTCGGTCCTTCAAGAAATCAATCAGGACTTACGGCAGAAGGAAGAAGCCTTTGAGTAGGTCAATGCTACGCTGACCACTTTGGTACCTGCCCAATGCTTGGCACGGTTAAAACTAGCAATGATCTCCAGGACGAGATTGAGACACTCCGGCGTAAACAACACATCATGGTGGAACGTCTGAAGTCTTAAGCTACCACAGCCCTCCAACATTCATAGGATATTGATGGCGCGACCAAGCGACTTAATCAGATTCTTGAAAGTGTCACCACGGCAACTGAAGGACCGACCTCCCAGAAGTTGGTAGACCTTGCACAGAGTGCTGCTACCCAGAGTCAAGAAGTGTTACCTCTGTTGATCATCACCCTTACTACCTTACGTGCAAAGATAGAGACCGCACCACCACAGTGACTCGAGACGAGTCACAAGATTGTGTTGGGGGACTGTTGGAACAATATCTCCTACGAGCTGCAAAATTGGTCCAATTTTGAATACTTTTGATTACATTTAGTCTAGCGCAGGGGTTTTGGGGTGATTCAAAGCCCCAAAAGAATTTTAATGGGCAAAAAAGGTAAACCAAGGGTTCGAAAACCACGGTTTGCAGACCATAGGAAAGTTTAGGCTAGATTATTATAAATAGAGGAACATTTCGAATTGTAAGGTAGAAAATGAAGAGCTATTGATGCGAATGATGGTTTAAGATATCTATTTGGGTTTTTGGGGAAAGGACTCTTGTTGGCTGTGCACGGAGATCCAAAGTCCAGCTGTGTGCAGACCCTGCTGCTATGTGTGTAGGTTGGGATGGGTATTGTAAGAAGGAATTGATGAATTGATGAATAAGAAAGGTTGCTTGAGAACTGAATCTATGTGTACTGTTTGTGTGAATCATTGGTAATTACTGCATTATGCACATTTTGTATTCAAGCTGTGAAAGATCTGTGTAAGTGTGTTTGTTGTATCTGGATCTATTCTGTTCTATTTTATACAATATTGTGCCACTGTCATAGAAGTATATAATTATAGATCTAGCGCATGTGGATGCGAAAAAAGACCTATCGACCCTGTGTAGAAAGAGACAATCTGGGTATCACAGAGCTAGATGCAGCTCTGCTTGCCTTACCTATCCTTTCTTAGGGTGTGGAAACCTGGTTCCAGCACCCACCCATACTACTTCGAGTGAGACTTTGACCTGTGCAAGCAGGTCACTGCTCAGCAGTATAGGGGTTTGTTGGCAAACCTTGAACTTCGAAACTGGGTGAGGACCCCTCGAGCCAACACCACATAATGAAGGAAGAAGTGTCATCTTAGATTTGAATTGTTGAGATAAGTGAAACGTGTGTAGTGAAGGTTTTTCCACTAAAGCATGTGGGAAAAAGGTTGATAGTATCCCTAGTGACTATGGTTTATGGAATCAAATCACTATTTTGTGGGATTACAAGTGTGCCCTAAGGACTGATATCTTAGAGCATCAAGAATCCAATTAATAGGTTGTTTATAGAAGCCCTAATTTTAATCTAATTGGAGCAACAAAGACTGATAAAGAATCATTCTGATTGAAGACCCTAAGAACAATGATCTAAGGAGAAGTTAGAGGATTGTTGGAGGAAATACTTGTTGACCTATCGTTCAGTGACCTTGGAGAATAAAAGTATACTAATAGATGACAATTTGTTCAGATCTGAAGATGAAAGCCATTCCATAGCAGTAGAAAAATTTGTGAGAAATAGCGGTAGAGTTGCTAAAGAAACAATACTCCCTCCAACAATAGGTGGAAAAGGATATACTAGTTGTTCAAGGTACATGAACTGAAAGGGTTGATGTGAGATCTACTTTAGCAAGTAAGTCAAGTGTGTATTTTTCAAGGTTAGATTGGTTTTCATACATTGTTGACATTAACCCCTATTTTTACTTGTATCAAGGCTAATTGTAAGGGTCATGATCCATGGTATGAGAACCATGTGTTTGTTGTATTACTGTTCTAATATAATAATTTTGAGTTCTTGTTCTTGTCTACTTATACAAAAGGGTAGCTACCAACAACTGCCTAAAAATTATGTGTTTGTCCCTTGATCTTCAAGATAAGTGGAGCTTATCTCCCTCTTATCATACACTTGCTCGACTGCCTTTGACTTCGAACTATTGGAGGAGGATCTAAGGAGATATTGGTTGATTCTAGGATTCAATAAAGAAGTCAACCTTCCTATGATTTCTCCTTGTTGTCTACTACGAGCCCTGACATGGAATTTCACTCAAAAGCAGAATTATTTCCTTCATTTCTCGCAATTAAGCCATGTTAGGCTTCAATTCATGACAATCCTTTTACACCATTCTCACTAACCAAAATATGACAAAGTGTAATCAAATGTGTGTGAGAGAGAGAGAGAGTAAATAAGGTAAAAATGTGACAGTATAATCCCCTAAAATATACCTAATGATGGCGCTCGTTAGCTATGATTGTTACAGGTTAAGAGTGTTGACATGGATGATTATGATGTTGATGATGACTAGTTGATGCTAAATTTTGATTCCACATGTTAAGAGTAATGACCAAGATTATGGGTTAGTGGTAGTGAGCAATTGTGGTAACTAGTTGATGCTAACAATGTTACAAATTCCAACTAGTTGATGCTAATGTTTTACTATATGTCGGAGATGATGGCTATATGATGTTGATGATGCCATAGATTCTAAATTACCTTATGTTAGAGATGTTGAAAAGGTTGTTGATGATTTGTTATAACCTTTTCATAGAGAAATTTTGTCAACATGAGATCATTTAGATAGTAATTATGAATACCTCCCTAGTTAAGAGGGAGTGTTGAATTTTGTATCTATAGTTGGTCTTCGTAAATATTATTTTAATCTTGATATATTTGTAAAGTATGTTCTTCATGCTATTTGTCAAAATAAAATTATTAAAAAAAGACAATTTCTTCATACCAATTGAAAAAGGAAGAAATTTGAATTTATGAAAATTTAATTTTAGGCTCCAAACTATGAATTTGGCCTCCTCCTAGTCAAGTCAGCCTCTTCAAATGATCAAGTTAAACAAACCTTCAAATCCAACTATTCGGCCAACAAAAGTTGTATAAATAAGTGTGAATCATCCCCCATCAAAAATCAATTTGCATATGTGAAAGAAACTTTATATTTCTGAGGTATAATATTATATTTGATCCATGCAAATGAGACAAAGTTTGATGGATGGGTTCAAGAACGAATATCTATCTATGTGATTATCTTATCTCTGTGGACTGGGCTAAGATTCTGAGGCATATTATTTTGTTTGAGGTAGTGAAGAAGATCATCTCTGAAGCGAGTGAAGGGGATAATCTGAGGCAACAAATTTTGAGATAAATAGAGGACTAAGGTGGCGAGGTATAAGGAAAAAAGGTTGAATTTACATTATGAAGAAGAGTGGCATGGGACCAAAATTCTAAGGAAGGAAAAAAGTATAACCTATTATGAGGCCCGTTGACTTAACTAGGAGGATGGACCATCTTTGACCAAGTTATTGACAAAAATGTATATCTATTAAATTGAATATTGTGTTGGGTTTTTCCTCGTGTAGACTTTCTGAGGGTAACTTCTTGTGTTCTTGTGTGGTTGTCTCTTTATATTGTTTTTATTGTTGAAGTTATTTGTGTAATTGTTTTATGATGAATAATGAATGTAATGAAAGAAAATCTAAAGAAAAAATAATAAGAAACAATTATGAATTTAGAGAACTATTGAAAAATCAATAGGCCCCACAATAGATCTAGTATGTTGATCGAAGGTGAGAAGATAGGTGCAAATACCGACCACTCTCAACCCCCCCAATCCCGGCAAACATCGAAATTTGGGGAGGGGGGATTTGAACTTTATATACACTATTAGATTTAGTGCTTCCATGGATCAACGATGATCTGACAATCCATCATGCACTGGTTGATTTTCTTAATATAGTCGAACGTTTTAAAACTTTAATAAAGTGGCAATTTTTTATAATATCATTGCTTCACCACATGCACTTCAACATTACAAATTTAATTTATATTTTTCATTTTGTATTATTATTATTATTATTATACACATAAAACATTAAGCTTGGACATCAACTAAAAGTGTGCAATAAAACCATCTTTAATATTAGGACAATCTAACAAAAAAAATATCTCACATTAACGCATATAAACTATCCTAGATTCATCTTAACTCAAAATATATCAAGGGCGGAGAGGGATCAAATATCTGGAGGTGCAAACGTCTTTTCCTAGTGCAAACCTTTAATTAAGGTTTGCACCTCTAGAGATTTGATCCCTCTTGGAGCTTGATAGATACATGTTAAGATGGATCTATGCTGGTTTATTTATTAATTTTATCTTTCTTATTTAATTTTTATTTTTATGTAATGTGATATTGATGAGCCGTGGTATTCGCCAATGGTATGGTATGGTTAATAATATCCACGGTAAAGTGAGGTGAGTATCCATGATTTAAAATCTTATTATATTGTAAGTATTATTTTGATTGTGAAATAAGAGATAGTTTTTGGGCATGTGGTATTGATGAGCCATCATATTGGCCTATGATATGGTATGGTTAATAATATCCATTGTAAAGTTTTGGTGAATACCCATGGTTAAAAATCTCGTTATATTTTATGTATTAATTTTTTATATGCTTATTAATGAATTTTAAATATGGTTACAAAATTATTATTTTAATTTATATGGTAAAATGGATCTTAATTTATACCTACTATTTAAATCTTATATTTTTATTGTGATTGAGGTGTAGATATATCTCAAAATTATAAAATTTTTTGTTTTAGATTTTAATAAAAAAAAATGTTATAAAATTAAATTGAAATAAAATATTTTGATTGTGAAATGAGAAATGGTTTTTGGGCATGTTGTATTGATGAACCATGGTATTGGCCCATGGTATTGTAACAAAGTCTATTTATAAGTTAATAACATTTATGACAAAGTGGACGTTATTAAAGTTTTGATGTGCTTCTTAATTAAATTTAAATATTGTTACAGAATCATTATTTTATTTTATATAGTAAAGGGATCTTAACTTATTGTTGCTACTAATAAGTTATATATTTTAATTTAGTATGTATATTATGTTTTTCTTTTATCTTAAAAAAAATATATTAGTAATTTTATTCATAAAAATAATATTACAATGTAATAAATTGAATTTTATTATTTTTATTTTAACTTTTTATTGACACTATAATATCTCTTCCATATTGGGTTTCATATTACTTTTGACCTACATGTAGATGTTTACCAATCCTTTAAGTATTAGAAATTAGATATATTAATATAAATTCAATATATTTATATTAAAAATTAAAAAAATCACCTATATACTTGTTTTTTTAATTATAATACATTTTTGGCTATTATAGCACTCATCACAGATTCAATTCTCTTTCCAAAAGTGATATATTTGAACACGTCAATAAAAATGCAGTAAAAGAAAAAACGAAAGAGGAAAAAAAAATAAAAATAAAGGCATTGCCAAATTTTTAAAAAAAAATTATAATACATTTTCAAATTAATATTATTCATCACAAATATATATATATATATATATATATGGGATTAAGTAGACTAGGGCATGAGTACTTCAAGGATGAAGCATTTCATTGTTCTGATTGTTTTATTTGAGGCTCTGTAATGGCACATTCACTTAATTGGGTCCAACACTAAGATTCCAAGTAAATGTTGCTTCGATACCGTTTTAAACTCCTCGTCCATCAATACTGAAGATTTCGAATTCAAATATCAGTATGTTAAATAGAAAACAAGATATTAAACGTCGATATTGAAAAGGTAAAATTGACTAAAAGGGCTCTTCCTAGTCTCAATGTAACATAGTAGGAAGATCAATCAATATTATGTGTAGTTAGCAGGTATTGGTTTATGATGATGCTTGATTCGTTAGGAAAGTAAAAAGTGATTTTTCAGAATTGATTTGTGTGATAAAAAAGAGATAATAAAAATATAATATTTTTACAAATAAATAGAAATTATGATAAGTTTATAGTGAGAAATAAATAAAAATATAATAGTTATACAAATAAATTGAAATTATGACAAATTTATAATAAAAGATAAATAAAAATATAATAGTTTTATTAATAAATAGAAATTATGATAAATTTATACCGAACAAAATTTACATGATTTAATTAATATGGGTTAAATCTATTAAGAAATGGTTAAGCCTTTTATTTAAAATATAATTAGCCATGCATTTTCATGAGTAAGGTACATAATATAAATATTGGATGGAAAAAACCAGGAGTTACACCTAAAACCCTACCCATGGTGAATTGACCATATAACGAAATCAAATTTATGCTAACCAACTTAATCATTTGTTACTTATAACCATTAATAGACGTCATAGTACCAAGGACCAGTAAAGTTTATATATCTCCATGATTAAATGTAGGGGCGCTACCATGATTCCTATGCCAATCGATCAAGAACACTTGAAAATTGCTCTACTAAATGGAAAAATGATGAGGCTCGGGCTTTGACTTTTTTTCGGATTCCTAGTTATAATCGGAGAAGATGAACTTTGTAGGATGTATGGGCAATGGTTAACTTGCCAATCAATAGAACCTAACAAATGGAAATTTCAAGTATATACTTCAATATCGCATTAGAAGCTAAAACCTCCATCATTTGGTGAAATTTTTAATAATGAAATGCACAAATGCTTCAATCCGTGAGATTGCTCTAAATTTGTACAAGATAGAAAATGTTATTGGTCTTATAAAAAGCTCTGTGTTAGTTAGTTGACAATGTTAAGAGGTTTTTAGAATTTTGGTTTTTGTAATTCATGGTAAATATTTAGAATTTTTACCATGGACAATGGTTAACTTGCCAATCAATATAACCTAACAAATGGAAATTTCAAGTATATACTTGAATATCGCATTAGAAGCTAAAACCTCCATCATTTGGTGAAATTTCTAATAATGAAATGCACAAATGCTTCAATCCGTGAGATTACTCTAAATTTGTACAAGATAGAAAATGTTATTGGTCTTATAAAAAGCTTTGTGTTAGTTAGTTGTGTTTGTTAGTTGACAATGTTAAGAGGTTTTTAGAATTTTGGTTTTTGTAATCCATGTAAATATTTAGAGTTTTTTTTGGTAATAATCACATGTAATATAATATTGTCAATGTGTTTTGAACTAACGAATGTGCTTCATCATCAGGGCTAGGTGAGAGATCAGATCCAAAAGATCAATTTAAATAGATGTAGAACTGGCTAAACTAGCCTTTAGGATAAAGGCTATTTTGACTAAGAAATTAAATTAAATTAATAAAAAATAATTAATTAAAAATAATTTTTCTAATATTTAAATTTAAAACCTTTTTTTATTTTATTGGTTAATTTTTGGCGAATTTAGATTAATTTTTCTATTATATTATTAAATTAAAATATTTTATTTATTTATTTATTAATATATTAATTTATTTATTATTATTTATTTTATTTTTTTAAACAATAATTAGAAATATAAGACAAAGATTCAACACCTAATGATATTATAACCGTCATCTCTATTGAAATTAACAAATCTTTTTTCAATCTTTAAAACTTCTTATGTTTTCTAATACTTTAATTATGTTAACATAATTAAACATTAGAGATATTTAGATCTAAATAAACATCAAAGTGATTCATTTACTTTTCTTTGAAGCCAGTGCGTTAGGACATCAAACTCATAATGTGAAACGCTCAAAATCTGAAACAGTATAGCGTTGGATAACATAATATGGAAATGAAATGTAAGCCAAACATCACCTGAATAAAAAACTAAACATAATTACGTTTGATAAAAATTAGTTCTTATGGATCAAATATAGAGAATCTCACTACTCTACGCCATGCCCTAGTCGTCGCTGAGCCAAACACGTTGCAACCTACGCCTCACAGCACTCATGGCTACCCCAGAGCCAAATACGGGGCCGCCTTCACCTTCTGCTGATGTTGCAAATTCGATCGGATCACAGCCAGATGATTCTTCAGCTGCCTTTGCCTCTCTAATCAATTCCTTGGGACCCCAATGAACTAGGCTAGCTTCCACAAAATCTGTAAAAAAATTGGAATCCATACCAGAAATATCTTTACCTCCATCTGTGCCAAGGAAAGCCGCGATCTCTCTTGCGGAAAAAGGACTAGTGGGTCAATTCACAGGACTGTGGCCCTCCCCCAAAACAATGCAGAAATGGGTGGAGAGGAACTGGGTCCAATTTGCACAGGGAAAAATCACCATACGATTCTGTGGCAGAGGATACTACACTTTTGACTTCGAGACCAAAAGTGATCGAGATCTCATTTTTCGAAGTGGTCCTTACCTCATGGACACAAGGGGCTTGTACCTTAACCAATGGACCCTAGACTTTAATCCAGAACTGGATGTCCCCAATGCTACCAGTATGGGTCAAATTATCACACCTCCCTCTCCACTACTGGAGCGATGATTTGGTTCGTGCAATAGGAAACAGAGTGGGAAAATACATTAGCAGAAGTGAACCCAAAGATAACATGCAGGCATGCGCAAGAATCTGCGTTGAGGTGGATCTAGAAAAGGGCCTCCCGGAAGCTGTCAAGATCAAGGTGGACAACTAGATCCACATTCAACAACTGGACTATGATAAAATCCCATTCAAATGCAAGGTATGTCATGAATACGGTCATTTCACCAATAGATGTAGTAAAAGAGAGGAATCTGAAAAAAATGCAGAAGAAACCTCGGATCCAAAATGGGAACAAGTAAAAAAGAAGAAGACGGCCTCAGAACCCCTTTCAGCTCCTCACCCTCCTCCGCCACCTGGATCTCCCCCCCCCCCCCCCCACTTCTCAAACAACCTCCCCCCTCCCATCCTCCCTTTTGGGGACAAACCATTTTGACATCCTCTCATCTGCCTTCATTCCATCAAATCCGGTCTCCACCTCCTCCCCTAAACCCTTTCCCCTCACATCTCCCTCCCCTTCCTCTCTAGGATCCCCCCATCTGGTGGAAAAACCTCTCCCTCAAATCTTGGACCAAATCCTTACAAGAAACCCCTCAAAATACTGAGAACACTAAGAAAGTTGGAAGGAGATCAAGCAAAGAAATTAGAGACCTCATTGGGAACACAATAGGGGTTGGAGAAATTTCTAGAAAAAGGATCAAAGAACAAAGAAAAAGTGCAACAAGAAAACAAAGGGAAGGGTCCTACAGTCACCCATAATAGTAAATAATGATAGTCGTCTCTTGGAATTGTAGAGGGTTGGGTCACCCCTCCAAAATCAAAATTTTAAAAGACCTGATCAAAAGTGAAAAACCTGACATCCTCTTAATTCAAGAGACAAAACTCAGCAGTCAAGAAGTTGACATGATCATAGAAAAATCTAGAATCTATGAAGGGCAAGCAATATCTGCCATTGGAGCATCAGGAGGGATAAGCACTATATGGAAAAAGGAAAATGGAAACTGCATCAACACACAAAAAAATAACACTAGATAAACACAAAATTGGAAAATGATGAAAATGACGAGAAAGCCAGCATCTACAACATATACTCTCCCAATCACTACAAGGACAAGGAAAATTGCTAGCAAACTTTAAAAGACAGCATTGGGGATGATCGTGAAGATAACCTCATTGTTGGGGGAGATCTAAATCTCATCCTCAAAGCAGAAGAAAAAATAGGAGGGAACTTCTTGTCGGATCCAAGCAGAGAAAATTTAGAAGAAATAATGGAGCAATGCAACCTTCTTGACATTCCCCCAAAAAATGGGAAATATACCTGGGATAATAGAAGAATAGGTAAGGCAAACATCAAGGAAAGGCTAGACCAGATCCTCATCCGAGATAAGATGATAGTCAATTATAGCAGAGCAGCCTCTAGAATTATCCCCTAAGCAGCATCTGATCATAAATCGATTCTAATGGAGCTTGGCATGGCTGAAAATTACGGACCACTGCCTTTTAGATATAATCAGCTCTGGGCAGCAATGAAGAAGCACAAAAAGAAGTGGAAAATGTATGGAAGAAAAACATCAGTGGATCGCCAACTTTCATATGGGAAACAAAAATAAAAGCAACAAAAGTAAGCCTAAAATATTGGGCTAAAAAAAATATAAGGAACCCCACAAAGAGAAAGAGGATCTAAAAAATGAGCTAAAAACAATTCAAGAGGAGTTGGAAAGAAGTGACAGCACCATAGAGAAACAAGCAAGAGAAAAAGAAGTGTAATGGAAAATCTACAGAAACAACAAACAAGAAGAAGAAACTTGGAGGCTCAAGTCCAGACAGATAAGGATGCAAGTTGGAGACAAGAACACCTCCTTCTTCCACAATTCCACAAAAACAAGAATGATAAAGAACAATATTGAAAAAATAACAGGAGGAGAGGGACAAGAGTTAAAAGGACAAGAAGAAATAAAAAACGAGGCCTTTAACTACTTCAAAAAACTCCTCACAGCTCCAGATAGCCATGCAAGCCTTGAAGAGTTTTTGAGACATATCCCAAGAATTATTGACAATAGCAGCAATATCTCTCTCACTAAGGAAGTGATGGAAGAAGAAGTAAAGGCAGTTGTATGGGCTCTGCAACCAGACAAGGCCCCGGGTCAGGATGGTTTTCCCATAGCCTTCTACTGAACCTTTTGGAATCTCATCAAAAAGGACCTGTTGAAAATGATAAGATATGTGATGAGAAAAAGGAAGATTGGAGGGTTCACAAACTCAAACTTTTTGGCCTTAATACCCAAAGATCCCCGACCATCTTCGCTCAATCACTTTAGGCCCATATCCCTCTGTAAAAATTCATACAAAATAATCTCTAAAATCATAGCTGGCAGGCTAAAACCCCTACTCCCCTCCCTAATTACTGAAAACCAAGGGGGTTTTGTTCCCAATAGGTAGATCATGGACAACATCATCCTAGTCTAAGAATCCATCGACACTAGCCTCACCAATAATGAAAAAGGCTTCATCCTAAAAATGGACATGGAAAATGCCTTTGACAGAGATAATCTTTCCTTTCTTGCAGTTGTTCTAAAAAAAATTGCCTTCTCAGATGAATTTGTGGAATTAATACAAGCTTGTACAGTGGGCCCTTGGATAGCTCCTCTTGTAAATGGCAAGCCCTGTAAATTCTTCCAAAGCTCAAGGGGATTAAGACAGGGCTGCCCCCTGTCTCCTTTCCTCTACATCATAATGGCAGACTCTCTCAGTAGAAATTTGGAACACTGCAGAAGAAATTCCACCCTAGCAGGCCTCTCTATCAGCAGTGGAACCAAAAGAATAAATCATTCTCTGTTTGCTGATGATACTCCTTTTTTGGGTGGAGCCTCATGCATCGTGGCAAGAAGATTCAAAGATATCTTGGACAACTTCATGGAGGTCTCTGGAGGCATGGTTAACAATGGAAAAAGCTGTTTATACAGCTGGAACACTCCCATAAGGACCCTATAGAAAATGTCACAAATTCTGAATATTCCCTTCCAAAACAGCTGCGACCATTTTCAATACTAGGGGCTGCCAATAAGTAAGAAAAACATGAAGAACGAAATATGGAGTAAGTTTGCAAAAAAAATGAAAGTGAAAATCCAGGCTTGGGGAATGCTTTGGCTAAACCAAGCTGGTAGAATTACGCTCATAAAGTCCATATTGGCAACTCTGCCTTTATACCAATTTGCTCTCATTTCGGCCACTGCAAGCATCCACAAACAAATAGAATTAATAATCAGAAGCTTCCTCTGGCAGGGAGGGAAAAGGGAAAGGAAAAAATTCAGTCTAATAAATTGGAAACAAGTGACAGCCTCATACAAAAATGGAGGTCTCTCCATAAAACTCCTAGGACTAATGAACACAGCACTAGGGAGAAAAATAACTTGGAGATTCCTAACAAGGGAAAAGTCATGGTGGAAAGCTGCCCTTGAGGCTAAATATCTCAATGGGCCAAGAACCTCGATTCTGGACAAGACCCCTCCGACAAGGCCATGCACGCAGATATGGAAAGCAATCTCTAATGCAACTCAACTCATCAAAGAATATATCACAATGAGACTAGGTAATGGGGAACAGATAAACATTTGGAAAGATGGCATAATGGGACATCTCCCTTTGGGAAATAACCCAGGTTTGAAGGAATTAAAAGAATGGTTGACGAGGGAAGGTCTTCACAAGTTGAAAGGCATTTCCAACTGGGATATGGATGGAGACTGGAAGCAATGGGCCAAACCCAACCTTCCATGTTACCTTACAGGCCAATGGAACCAATTGACAGGAGTAGCCCTGATAGACAAAAATACGAAGGATGTCTACATATGGAAACCAACAAGAGGAAATTATACTGTCAGAACAAGATACCAAAAACTACATGAAAATCAAAATCAACAAGATTGGCAATACTGGAGATCAGCATGGAAGGTTGAATCCCTCCCCAAAATAAAAATCTTCATGTGGACTTTACTTCACAACAAAGCTCTAACTGCAGAGAATCTAAAGAGGAGAGGAATATGTGGCCCGTCTCAATGTCCACTATGCAAAAAGAAGGAAGAAACAATCCAACATTTATTTATGGAGTGCTCATTCTCAAGAAAATGCTGGGAGGCAATGGTGACACCTATAGAATAAAATATGAACTATAACCTCCCCATAAATCATTTTATTAGCAGGTGGAAGAGAAGTTACCCACACTCTTTCAAAAACAAACAAACAGTGCAGCGCCTATGGAACAGCCTTCCCTCATTTCTTTGCTGGCAATTATGGCTAGCAAGAAATGGAATAATTTTCAAAGACAAAGCCCCAACAGTAAGCACAATCACATCAAAAACATGGGGATTGATGGTGGAGTTCCTCACAGCAAAAGGGATCAAAGGAATCAATCTGAGTTAACTCTAAGAAGAAGAAAGGAGCTGGATCAGTTTTGCAGCCAGCAAGATCAAACAGGCCCCTCAAATAAAAAATACAAAGATGCATTAGAATTGGAAAAATTAGGAAAACTGAAGAAGAATTCCAAGCCTGGGTAAATACTCTAAATAGAGTATGTCTTTTTTTTTTTATGGAGCATCAAAAAAGAACCCAGGAAAAGCAGGTACAGGAGGAACAATAACTCAACAACATAACTCCACTCAGATACTTTACAACTGGGGACTAGGCCAGATGACGAATAACAAAGCAGAGGCCTATGGGCTTCTGTTAGGTCTCAAAATTCTAAAAGAAAAAAAGATCAAAGATGCTATCGTCTTTGGAGACTCAGCTCTCATAATCAAGGCAATGTTAAGAAATTCCTTCCCAAAAAATGCAGGCCTAAATCAAATTCTGAGCAGAGCACAAAAAATATCAAATCATATTGGCCACATTGAGTATTATCACATTCTGAGGAAGAATAATAAGTAGGCAGATGAGCAAGAAAATAAAGGAGTCCAACGAAATGTTGGACAAGCACAAATTGGTGAAACCATAACTCAAATTCCTATCCCATGACTTTCCCTCCCTCTTCTATGATGGACAACAATCAAATCAGTTCAAATCAGAAATCCAATGATAACACCAAAATCCCTCTTGATCCAATAACCCAGCACTCTGTCAAATTTGAAATAATTCCCAATCTCTCCAATATTCCCAAAATCTCTGAGAACAGTACTTCAAAATCTCATGGCATGATGCCTTCCGTGAACTCCCAACATCCCTCCTCTCACCTGTGCAATTATAAAATTCGATTTACTCATCCAGCACTTTCACTATCCTTCTCGCTTTGGTATCTACATGAGACCCTTGCTTTCAGAGATGCGTTTTCCCCTGTAAGTTCTCAGCTTTTCCTGAGTTGTTGCTGGCCCACTTATCCACATAACGCTCCCCTTATCTCTCCAATATACCTTATCTTTGTTTTAATCTATGCTTTTAACTACAATTCGTTGCTAGCATGCTTTCTTCCTTCCACGCTTTGCTCTATTGCGAGTTGGCCTCTCCCTTCCTCACTGGCAATAACGCATTTGGATCTTATCTCGCAATTCCACAAGACTATGAATAGCAAGGAGACAGTAAAAAACACAAAGGGTACTACAGGCAGAATAAGAACTGCGCATCAGAGAGCAACACCAGCGGCAGAGGAAGTATACATAGTGCGCAACATCAAAAACAAAAAGCCACAGATGGATCCTCTAAAGAACAGATCACACCCTTGTGCATTCTGCAAATCTCATCGAATTGTAATAGAAAATCTCAAGAACCAGATCCAACAAGATAAAAAAAAATCCAAAGCAGAGATGGCTTATATGAGATCACAATGGAAGACGTGTGATGAAGAAATAAGAACACTAAAGAATAGTTGCAACCATCTGAAGGAATCACTGAACTTCATCAAAGAAGCAATGAGAAAAAAGTTAGAACAAGGCTCCACATCAATGGACCAGGGGAGAAGGCACGGAGGAAGTGAGAATACTGTCAACAAATAGCTCATCAAAATCTCTGGTCACCCATGGATCTTGTTCTAAATTGCAGTATTTAACATAGTTTATTATGAAAGTCAAGTGTACTTTGTTATTATTTCAGTTTTTCAAACAGTACAGTACCAATGTAACGATGTCCAGCTCTAAAAGAAGGATAGAAAAATGTAACTCAAGCAACACATCTCATGAAATTGCCCCCAAGCAGATCTCCTTCTGCATCAAACTTGGGGAATTTTGTAATGGAGAATTACCTCTCCTCGCCTTCTTTTTAGAAATATAATACAACCGATCTTGTACGAAAAAAAAAGCATTAGTTTTTATGAGTAAGAATCATGCATTATAGTTGATATGCTTAGACTATTCAAAGCATTGTCGCGCATAGACCTCCCAAGCAATGGTCGGAATTTGGTTTTTTTAATACGCATAGAATTAACAATTGTCTCATAAGGTGCAAAGAGAGGCTAATAAGATTGTTAAATTGAAAAAATGTATATTAATTTATATAATCAAATAAATAAAAATTGATGTATTAAAATTTTAGTTTTTTAATGTTTTTCTAAATATATATAGAGAAATTTGTAAAATTAATATGTTTTTTGATGTCCAACAACAAAAATATATCTATGTATATAAAGATTTTGGAAAAATCTTCAAGAAACCAAATTAACACCTTTTGTTTAAACCTCTAGAATGATGATTAAATGTGAGTTCCACTCTTCTTTTATTGTCCCTCTTCAAAGCATACCTTATGTGATATATGTTGCATTGGTCCAAAACATAAAAAGTAATCTAAACAATAGAAATACCTACAAAAATATTGCAACTCTAAAGGATAAATGGCAAGAAACTACAATATCATCAAGACCAACAATGACTATGCCCTTGCACTATATATATTGAAAGGTTTTTAGTGCATTTGATAAGTAAATAGCTTACTCTAAACGTTTTAACTTTTCAATTTTTTTGAATATTTGGTATATGTAGATTAGTTGTTGAGATAGAATTTGAGTTTATTGAATGTGTTCAAGGAAATTAAATAGATTTATGTACTTTTAAATTTCAATCACCATTTTAGATTTATTTTAATTTTGTATTTATCAAGTATTGAGAAAGATGTGTTTTATTTGTTTTATTTTATTTTTATTTTTATATAATTTGATCTAATCAAAATACTTGTATAAGGTAACGTGATATAATCTTACAACAACTTTTCCATACCAAGTTATCAAAACATAAAACATTTAAATTCACAACAGGAAATTCTAAACTTAGCTTCTTGAAAAGTCAAATTTTTTTAGGATAAAAAATATTTGACTTTTAACACATACATAAAGAACTCAATACAACTACTAACATTTAAAAATATATATATATTTGGATAAATATAAGATACTTACATATTATATTATGAAAAAATTGTTAAAAATAATCTATGTGCATTTTTTTATTCCTTTCTTGTCTTTCGCCTTTATTTTAATAAAATTTTACTGCTTTTTTATTCTTAATGAATAAAAAAACAATAATTTTTTCTTTCCAAAAATACCTCATTAGCTTTAGCTAACTCAAACAACCATTTAAAAATACCTCATTAACTTTAGCTAATTCAAACAACAATATAAAATCGTTACAATATATTACTTGCATTAAGTAACTCAAACAATCATTTAAAGTGATTTTATATTTTAAATGGTTGCTGTGTACTTTAGATTATTTTACATAATATTATATTTTAAATGTTAAATAATCTTAATAATTTTAAATTATTCACTGTAACATTAAATATCAGCTGAAATAATTTACATGTTAAATTTTAAATTTTATACTCATCCAAATTTGAGTTCTTCAATTTTCTGTGGAGTATATAAACGTACTTTTCACTTAAATAATGAAACCACGAGATCATTAAAGTCCTGTGAAATTTATTGGCAAAATTCTTCATTACGTGTTGGTTGGCGAATTAGTATGAGCATATTTGTAAAGTAGTTTTAAATATTCTAGCATGGCTCCATTGCATTCATTTAATATTTTAATTGTTATTTACCGACGAACTAATTAACAAACTGGACGGACTTAATTTCTGCACCGCATGCTCATCAAATACTTTTGTTAGAAATTTGTTTCTTGATCTTTTTTAAAGTTTAAAACGGTAAATTTTAATTTTAAATTGTCTGAGTTTACTTCTGAGTCTGTTGTGCATGCTATGGTGATGTAGCAAGTTCATGAACAAAAGCGCAATGTTATTCTGCAGCAACAAGCTGATAAACAAAAGTGCAAGAAAAAAGCTGCAAAATAAAATTATTGCCCAATATTGCAAAGAAGTATTATAGTTCGTATTCAATATTTGCTAGGGAAGATGTTACATTAGATCTCACACACATCCCTGGGCAGAAAAAAGAGCAGAGATTGAAATACATAATTTCTTATGTGCACGTTTTTTTTTTGAGGATATCTATAATCAGACCAAGTCTTTGAAGAATCATTCATTTCCAGACATCATTTTGATATACAGATTCTATTTTGCAATAATACTTGTGTCCAAGGTCCTTACATTGTACTTAAATAGATATTAAGTTGCTCAGAAGCATTTTTCTCGGTTGTGCATACAGAAAATAAACTTGGTTTTGACTTGTTTTTTTTTATTGTTACCTCTAAGTTATCTGTACAGGTTTGCAAAAGATAGGGAAGAAAATTAGTTTGGAGCTATATCAATAATATAGCTACGGAAAAATATACAATATATACCTGAAAAGCTATAGAAATTGGGATAAATAACAAGTGTAAATGGTAAATGGGACCTAGAGATAAAATCGTGCTGGGACAAAAGAGAGTGCCTAAGGTATATCCTATCCTATCTCATGTAAATTGCAACAAAATACAGATGGCAACCTGTATAGCAACTTGACTAAGGGTTCATATTACAACAAAATACAGATGGCAACGTGTATAGCAACTTGACTAAGGGTTTATATTACATAATATGCATTTCAACACGGGCGTGATCTCAAATGGTAATTTCCAAGCTTCCATCAAGAACATAAACCTGATGAATAGAATTGTTCGTCATAGACTAAATGACATCAAATTCATTGATGCCTAAAGTATATTACTCAACCCTGCCTGGTATGTTTGTGTGAAAAAATAAAAAGAAATTCAAGCCATTAACCTAAAATATAGATTATGATGCTCAAGAAAAGTTATAGTTGGTCAAAACTAGCTAAGACACAACACATTCTTCAAATTAGCCTTGGAAGAAAGAAAAACAGAAAGCGGGCCATGGACTTCCTAAACCGGACAAAGAAAAAGCAATCCCCGACTAAAATATTGGACTTCCTAAAGCGGACAAAGAAAAGCAATCCCTTGTGTTACACATTGAACCAAAAGTTTGTGTGTGATTGAATGAGGAAACTGCTAAAATATAAAAGTTGTCATACCTAATTGCAGCACTGTTACATTTTTTGTTATAATTCTTTTTCATGATAATAGATTGTAACGTAGCAACTTACTCCCTCTTTTCTACTACAAAACTTCTCTGGAGTTACATTCACAACTTTTCACATTAAATAAATACATTGAAAAATCTCATTAAAAAAAAAAAAAAAAAAAATCATTTTCACAATCACAAACTATAGAAAAGCACATTGAGAGAAAAAGCAAAGATTTCTTAACCATACTCCTCAAGAGGAATTGAAAGATCAGGTTTTACAGCTTTTAGCTCTAATTTCAATGCTTTTGCAGAGGACTTTCTCGGATGCATTCTTGAATGATATTATAGTAAAACCTATGAAAAATGAATAGTGATAAATGCTTTAGATGGAAATGTATACCATTTTCCAAGGGGCATGTTCACTACAATTTAAAATCCATAGGTATTGTATTGACACAACAAGCTTTGATGAATAGAACCTTCTGATATCATTGTAGTGCAATATCTCCTACAGGGACTGAGAATACAATGAAAAAAAGGAACAAGAAAGAATGAAGGCAGTGAGTGATGAAAAATTATTTTTTTTCATGACAAAAAAAACATGGCTTATATACTGTGCCATCTAAAAGTCTATAAAACCCGTTATATGATTTTACAAGATCGATCAAAAAGATATCATGCAGGGTGTGTAACCACTCTCAGATGTCAATTTAAATTTATCCATATCAAACTTGTAGCCTATATTCCCCATAGAAACATCCCTTCCAAAAAAGCTCCTTATATAGTATTAGTGTTGAAAAAAAATCAAACCCTATGCATCATTCCAAGATATTATACCAATAATGACAAAGAGGCCTACTGCCAACAAATGCAAAAGCCCAGCATGAACATCCCCCAAACAAACATGGACGGAAATCAAATTTAGAGAAACTTCAGAAATTGGCAGTGAATTATGAAATGGGAAATTCAGCAACTGTCCGTCAAGAAATTAAAGGTTGGGAAAAGGAAATCCACACAGAACCTGAGGATAATGAAGCAGAGGCTGACATATTAGACTTCATCAAGGATCTCGGTAACACCAGGGGTCGCCTTACATTGTTTCAGCAAACCGTGCACACGTATTGGATTCTTAAAAGCCTCCTAGCCAAGGCTATCCAGAGTATGCATCCCAGTCAGATGGAACAGAACCCAAAGAAGGCTTAATTCTGCTTGCAAGATACGCTGCTACACATGGAGGACCAGCTTCAGCACATTAAAATCACTCAATACCAGGCCACTGACAGGATTAGTCGAGTAGATGATCGTGTTAGGCGCATTGAACAGCAACTCCAGCTCTTACATCAAGTAGACATGCCAGGATCGACATAATCCAGGAAAAGTTTTAGACTAATATTATATATGTCTTCATGATAGTTTTTCTTTTATATGAACTTAGTTTTAAATTTCAGATTGTAGATATCAAGCAAATAGAACAGATAGCTACTGCTAGATGTAAAAGAATGAAACTATTTCAATTTTGGTCCGCATTTCATGCACTTAAATGGCCAACAAACCTGGCCCTGCGGGCAGGTTGAGGCTATGGACTAATGTTTTAATTTTGCAACCTGCTTTATAAATATGAATAGAAAAGAGAGGAACTACCAAATTGACAAAAAAAAAGACAAATGCAAAAGCCCAGACTTTGCATATTTTACATGATTCTGGAACTTATCTCTTCTAAATAATTGGTTTTGACTCTGCATATTTTACATGATTTTGGAACTTGTCTCTTCTAAATAATTTCAGTATATTTATTGATTTATTATGTTACTGTATTTTTGGTGCATTTTAAAATGGTTGCGCTAATATTCTCCCTCCCCTAAAAAACACTCGCACTGGATCCACCTAGTTCCGTCTATGTACATATCTGCATACAATAACCGTTAAAACGTTTGAAGTAATGAAATTTTAGACAGATGTGAAAAAGCTGGATGACCGTTGGCGTAATTAATGTCCATTATTAATATACCTTCATACTGTGTCTATTTTATCGCTAGACGACCAACAAACTTTTGCAAAGACCCCGAACCAGCACACCGAGGAACAGGATGTGAAGCGCAGAGAAAGGCAGGTCTAAAAAAGTGTTTGCCAAATGTCGTACTGAGAATAAAAGTGTAGACTAAATTCATAAGTGAACTGTTAAAAAAAAACTAAAAAACCTATCGTGTAAAAAAACTAGAAATAGTCCCACACAAACATTTGGATGGAAGTAGAGGAAAAATAAAACTTAGAGAACAAGCAACTATATGTCACTTTATTTCACGTTTTAAAATTTCCCAACTACACTAACAAAGAAAGAAAACAAAAAAATTTAAATTTCAAAAGTTATGATATACAGCGTCAGTGAATGATATACATAAATTTCCAGATTCCAGTGTTACATTTCTAGCTAGACAGGTCCCTGGGAGTAGGCGTGGAAACAAGGGTTCCGTAGTGTGAAGACTTGTTTATTCTGTAGTTCTACATAGTCAACGTTTCGTCATTAGCATTTGGCCACTGTACTCAGTGTAGCAGCTAGTGGAGAAAAAAAGCACCCCCTCTCTTCATGATTATTAAAACCCTAATGTAAATTTTGAGAACTTTAAGACTAAAAAATAGAGCTTTACTCATGACAAAATTAGCATTTTTGTATTTCACTGACAGATTCGTCCTCTGCTCCTGAAAAACCTATGAACCCATTTCTCCTTTGGAGCCAAACAACCAAACTCATCATTCTAAGTCCAGATCTCCTGTGCTCTGTATTTTTTTGTCAAATAATGGGAACCCTATTGAAAATATTAAAGTCACCTGCCAGCCTTGGGCAGAAGGAGAAACACTTGTACAAGGTAGCAGAATCAGAGTTTTGAGTGCACAGCACTCTGTATTGAAGAAGCATGGAGAACTGTAAGGAGAAGAATTAAATTTTTTGATGGGCCACAGCCACAGATTGTAGGAGAAATTAATTTTGATGGGCAGAGCCGTCTTGGAGAAGAAATGGAGAAATTCGTAGTTCAGGTCTATGGAGAAACAGAGTTATTAAAAACCAGTCAATTCGGGCTTTAAAGCCCTCAACAACCAAAATGAAGTAAATTTGTTCAAACAGGTGGAAGTCCTTTTGTTTTTAATTGGTGGGACAAGTGGTCCCCACCACTGATCGCTCATCGGAATCGCAAAGTTCTTTTGAAGTAGTGTCTTGTTGATCAGGAGTTCTGCGATGCGATGCGATCCAATCGCAATACAAATATTTCATGGTCCAAATGTCTTGTGGATGTGGCAGAGTTCCGCAATGGAACGGCTGTATATAATACATACAACCAAACCTTATATAAATCGCCCCCACCAACAGCGGAGGCCTGTGGGTCCTCTTGACCACGTGGCGATGTTTTAATGGAATTGCAGGAGTTCAATCGCAAGGGTTCAATTGGAGCGGTTTTGTAATGTGCTCCGATCAAAGGCCAGACCCTATCGTATAATATGCCACAGTTTATTTGCCAATCGCGTCTGGTACCTGATCGCAATCGGAAGCTCTTAAGTGTTGGGCCCGATTGCACTTTGATGTGACGGACCCAATCCATAATTGTGGTGCAGTTTATTTGTTGAATCGCGTCCGGTTGTTCAATCGCAATCGGGGCTTTGTGTCGATCGCAAGTTTTGTTTAAAGCACGGACCCGATGAGGTTTATGAAATGAAGTTGAATGCGCCATCGCATCCGGGTCCTCAATCGCAATCGCAAGTTTTTGTTTGACACCGCCGATCTGCCGACTGCGATGTGGTCCCCACTCGTACATCGTGCATTTTAATTTTTAAAGTTTTGCAAAGGTTTTCCTTTGTAATTTGATTTTATTTCTTTGTAATAAGTTTTATACATAGTTTGTAATGTTTTAAAATATATGCACGGCATATAAAAGCCAAAAGGCCCGTGAGCCTGTGTAATGCATTGTATTGTTTTGTTTCGCACAGCAGCGCGGAGTAAAAAGAAATACACAGCAGTGTTGTTTTTGAGAGACAGAGAGTATTTTTTTGAGAGAACAGTGAATGTTTTGTGCACTGCGTCTGTAGCAGTCACTGCCTTTGTTATCCCTCTATATTGAGGAAGATTTGTATCAGTTTATAAAAGAAATAGAAGCTTGTTTTAAAAGTCTGGAAACTCTGTCTCTTGTCAAGAATTTTAATTTCTCTGTGTTTCAAGGAGAGGACCTTACTCTCTCCATTTGGAATTCTCAATATTCCAACAAACCCGACTCAAGACCTGTGACAATTTCTCACATGTATGTAATGGGCATTCTCAAACAACCAAACTCATCATTCTAAGTCCAGTTCTCCTGTGCTCTGTATTTTTTTGTCAAATAATGGGAACTCGACTCAAGACTTGTGACAATTTCTCACATGTATGTAATGGGCATTCTAAAATGAACTATTTGAATGCAATAAGTCATCATGGACTATGGTTCTTTCGACTCTCTATCAATACATTTGGTTCGAAGAAAGTGAAGGACAAGATTACAGGGAAAATCTCCTTCAGTATCAACGAGCTTTTGAAACCATACTATTAACTTTTAATTCAATACGATCCAAATATTTTGAAGTTTTCAATTTTATACCAAAAACTGATTTCCTAAAACTAATCATTCACAACTAGATAAAGTTTCATGTGTGATCTGTAAAGTGATGCTAACCCGAGAAAGCCCTTACTTTTGAGTACAATTCAAAGGGCCATCCAGGCTCTAACATGGGATGCCTTTCAATTCTTCAAAATGAAGATTTCTTTGAAATGATATGGCTACAGAAACCACACTGTAGGATATCATAATAAACATCAAACTCTTTATCTGCATATCATTTCAAGAAGCAAACCCAATTATAAAATCTTCAAGAAATTGACAACTACAATTTGGAGGGATCTCAAAATAAGATGAGACATTTGAGTAAGCTCTTGTTGAAACAAGTGGAAGAATCCATTTCTAGTAGGCCCTGACATAGTAAATGCTTAAAAAAATTAGCAACATTAGGTAGAAATTATGACTAAGGATTGAACCCTATAAAATATAATGCAGTAAGAGAACACTTTGAAATTGTATATTAGGGTTCTAATTTCTTTTCATTGTGTATTTATTTTATGTTTCTTTATCGTGGTTACTATTTGAGCTTCAGTGACCACAGATTATACAAAGTTACAAACATAAATACATGCAAATTTCACTGAACATGCAGGGAATTTGAAGTGGAAATTTTTTCCCAATAAGCATGGCAGAATGACATAAAAGCAATAAGCATTTGGATGTAATGTGGATTGCATTGAAAAACAATAGAATTTTCCTTTCACTTCCATGCAAGAATAAATACAAGAATTTATTGTGAAGATAACTACAAAGTTACTAAATGAAATATGTGAAATCTTTGACCATGAATATGATTGAAATAGAATTTATTCTTCACTTCCAATGCGAGGACAAATACAAGAATTTGTTGTAAAGACAACTACAAAGTTACATAGGTGAAATCTTTGACAATAAAGATGCTTGAAATAGAATTTATCCTTCACTTTCATGAAAGGACAAATACAAGACTTTTTTGTCAAGACAACTACAAAGCTACCACTAAATGGAATATATGAAATCTTTGACAATTTAAACATGCTTGAAAGAGAGATGTTTTCATAAGTTGTGTTCGAATATCTAATTCCTACTTGTCTTCAGTCTATTCCTATTTTTTAGGTTAGTTCCTAGTTTGGTGTGAGGTTGAGATATTCTCTGGACTAAATTATTGTGCGTCTAAGATAGATTCTCTATCTTGAGACTGTACCTCATGTATATATGTATTTAACTTGATTTGATTAATGCAATAGAGCTTGTATGCTCAGTTTCTAAGTTGATATCGGAGCTCGTTTAGGCCTGACCTTGGCCCCTCCTGGGCTGAGAGAAATAGGAAATAAGAGAGTTTTATTTTTAGTTTAATTTTTTTTGGGTTTGTCCATCTGAGAAAGAGCGTTGCCTACCTTAGGAGCGTTGTATGAGGAGCGATTGGCAGTATTCGTTTCAGATCTAGAGTGCATCTTAGTGGTGGTAGAGAGCTGTCGAAGATTTGAAGTGGCTATGGCATTTATAAATTGTGGAGTAGTTGCTCAACTGGAGATCATGCATCTACTTGCAGCGTGGAGGCCGATTGGTGGCAGAGAGATGGTTTAGATCGATTGCTGCAAGTCGTGGAGCAGCATCTGAAGGTTTGTTGGGTGTTAACCGTGAGATGGATCTATAACCGTAAGGTGGATATTTTTCATGACTACTTGTCTCAATATCTATTTGCAAAATCTACAATGATGCTGGAATATTATTTTAGGAAAAATAGATTTAAACAAAAACCAAAGTTGTATAAATTTTAAACTTATTAACTTCTATGTAAAATGTACATCTGTACATTTACATTAATCAGAACACGTGTTAATTTAACCCAAAAAGAATTTATATTTATATATTTAATAATTTATTTTTATTATATTTTTTACACATTAAAATAAAACCAACTAATTCCAAACATAAATACTATCTCAACGAAATCCTAAACCAACTCTAAATTTATATCAAGTAAGCATGATCTCCATGATCTCCATTTATATCTTCCACAAAATATACATTTTATATCATCGAATTACATCATTACTTTCAGCGTACCTCACATCGTAACAGTTTGACCTCAATTAGCCACGTGGAGATGAATTTTTCCAGAGAAGCCGTTGCTAGGCATATGTATGTGAGTACCAAACATTCACAATCGGAAATGTTAAAGTTGAAACAAATTTAAAAAAAAAAAGCTGTCAAAATCAAAATCTTAGTTCACCCTTCCTCTCAAATAGACGTCTCACACCAATCCATAAAAGCTCTGCACAAATGTTATTTGAACCCCTAAGTTGTGCACCTTACATTTTGCAGATCTTGATTTCAATATCATGATGCACACCAAGTAAGCGGCTAATACAAAGACCTGCGCATTCATTTGGAGGGGGCAGTTTCACCTGCCACATGGCTTATGTACAAAATAACAACTTGGAAGAAACTGGTCGTCTTCAAAAAACACTGTATCACAACAATATTTTTGAAAGAAGCTAAAGCTAAAACAAACCAGAGGTGATTTGACACCTCCGGCAACCCGGCGAGCCATATTTAATGCGCCTTACAAAGTACATCTGACAAACTTCCATTACTGCCAGAGAGCGCGACGCTATCAGTGATCAAAATTGAACACGTCAGAGCCCTTCAAAGGGCCTCTGGCACGTCAGAGAAGTACAGAAAGAAATTTACCAGTCAAAAAAAATTTAAATTTAGAATTTTACAAGTCCGAAAAAAAAATTGAATAATATTATAAAACTTTCCCCGAAGTGTTGTAGCCTGTCAGCTCGTCAGATTTTTTAAAATTCCCAAATATAGTGAGTTCCATCGGTGGTTTAATATGAAGTTTTTCGGGGACTTTGGGTACTCAATGCCATGTGTCGAACGAGTAATTTAAGCCGTAAAAGGCGTTGGTTTGTGCTGGTTGGCGTACACTGATCACATGTCAGTAAGTTATTGCGTCGTAATTTTCCAAAACGCCATTAAAGAGATTGAACCAGGCAGTTCCCTCACAGCCTGTGTCTCTGTCTTAACCAAGAAAATCTCATAGGCCCACGGGTAGTCCGTCACCCAGTTATGCTCCCATGATCCACTGAACTTATTACAGAATTGAAATCGTTGTATTGGATATTGCATTAAACGTTAAAGCGGTTGACTGTTGATTTCGATTGGACATCAATCATTTATCAATTGTTCCCCGCTAGGCCAGTCTCTGGTTGCTGGTTTCTTCAATAAATCTGCATTCGCCCTTTTGGTCTTTAACCAGTTTCTGATCATCACTTTCCCTGGAGAAAAAGATGAAGAGATTCAGGTGTATGTCACCGTGCATGTCCAGTGCCTTGCTTATTCTAGGTGCTGTGAGTGTGTTTTTTTGTGTGAAGGTGAGTTGGGCTCTGGAAGCAGAAGAGCTGGAATGGCACCCTGCTACTGCTACCTGGTATGGTAGTCCAGATGGAGATGGAAGTGATGGTACTGTACACAATCTAATCTCTTATAACTTATTTAGTCATTAGATATTGTAATGCCCAGCACTTCATTTTCCAGCACTTGTGTCATCAAATAAGAATACCAGCATTCATTCACCATTTTGCATTTATCATAATAGTTGATAGTGAACATAGCAAAGTTAGACTTTAGCTAGTGCATTGCTGCTTGTATGTGTGGAGGAATATGTCAGTACCCTGCAGAATTTGATGAGTAATATAGTAATCAACCACTAACGTTGTGAATTTCAAATATTGCAGGTGGTGCATGTGGATATGGCAACCTTGTGGATGTGAAGCCATACAGAAAACGGGTGGGTGCTGTAAGTCCAGTTTTGTTCAAAGGTGGAGAAGGTTGTGGAGCATGCTACAAGGTTAGAATGAATATCATTTTAAGCTGGTTCATTCTAATCTTAGAAATATTTTATTGTTACAACCATGAAGGTCAATGTATGATTTTTTTTAAACGGAGTCTTCACACCAGTGATCAAAATTGAACACGTCCGCGGGAGGCTACCATATTGTTCCCGTCTGTTTATTTATGTATCCGATACCTTCTAGACCTTTCACCTTTTAAATTTATAGGCTCCTTCTCCGCCCTTGCTCTTTGTTATTCTCAGAAGCAATCTCGTCATCGTTTTAGCTGTTATTTGCTGTATTTTCACCGGGAGTTTTGAGGATCGAAGAGTTCTCCTGATTTTACAGCTATTAATAACACAATGAGGTAAGCTCTTTTACTTCAATGAAGTAAGGCTTTTGAGTTCTGATTATCGTTGCCTTTCATTTGCTTTCTTTTGGGTTTTCAAAGCTCTTCTGAGGGTTTGTATGCTTGAATTCCAAGAACTAGTTTTAGTTTTTCTTGATTAAATGAATTCACGGCGTGCCGTGCTCTGGGTTCTCTTATCTATTCGAACTTGCAACAAGCCTTTGGCAGGCCCTTGCTTTTTAGTTTTATCTAACATGCATGGAGGGTTTCAGACAAGGTTTTTTTGATAATATAAGGGCAATGCCTTTATTTCTAAGTATTCTTGGTAGTTCCTTCGTTATATTTTTTGGGGGAGTTATCTATTTTGCAGGGTCTTAAGTAGATTAAAATTAAATTTGAAAAATGTGTTTTTCGATTTTGTAATGTAAAATTGGGAAGTATGCGGTAATAGAATGCCACATGACTTCTCTGGTAATACTAATTGTTCCTTTACTCGTTCTCTGAATTGACAGTAAAGCTGATAATTTGTATAATATTGTTTTGTTGGGATTTTCGTGTTTAAGGTGCTGTGTATTTCTTTTTTTTATTCTATCGGTGCCTCTGTTTTTCGCATCTGCATATGCGAGGGGTGAAGAAAGAGGTGATCCTGCGGTTTTAAACAATTAAGTTCTCAATCATACAATTGATTGACAACATCAATCAATGGCTTCTAGGTTGGAACCTTAGTATCCATGCCATTTTATGAAATTGCATTTCTTTATAGTTAGTGAGGTTGTCAATATAAATAATAATCTGTTTTTAAAGTCACAACATGAGCCGAACAATCGCTCAATTCGTGGTGACGGGTGGTGTATGAGCCCCTTTTTTCTGTGACAAAAAACCTATTCTGTGTAGTGAGAAAGAACCTCCTCTGTGGAGTGATTTGATTCAATTGGTGGTGACTGTTGGTGTATGAGACCCCTTCTTTCTGTGACAGAGAACCTATGACCGCTGGTGTATGCGACCCCTTCTTTTTGTGACAAATTTTTCTGTGCAGTGAGAAATAACCTAAAACCTCCTATGTGGAGTGATATGGCTCCTAAAGTCTAGGGAGCCATTTGACTCCTAAGAGGTGGAAGTACCCAACACTTTCTGAATTCCCTGGATTTGAATTTGGAATTCAAACTGTGTGATATTTTAGGAAGAAACACATGTTCTAAACCATTTGAATAGTTGTAAGTGCAACCATAGACGATGAAGATATTGCCACCAATAAAAGTGTCTATTTCTTCTTATATTCATTCTTTTGAAGCTGTGGCCTTCTAAGAAGAAGTACATGTTTTACCACTTGCACTATGAAGATTTTGCCTCTGTTAGGTTTCTACCTTTCCTTATTTTCATTGTTTTGAAGAACATGCCCCGAGGTTAGAAAGCGAAGTGAGCAAGCTCTTGCGCCCAGCCTCATTCCTTTCCTTTGAGGGTGGGGTCAACACTGAAGTTAGCAAATCAAATTTGCCTAGGTCTTGCCTCCAGCTCCATTCCTTTCGTTTGAAACTCATGCCGTATGTTTGTGACCGGGGCAGGATATTGGAACCCTGGTGGACAGCCCGTGAACCCTGGTGGTATATTTTAACTTTGATTAATTTTGTATTAAATAAATTGAATTGGATTACCAATTTTGAACATATTTTAAAATTTAATGGATAGATGTGCAAACAAATTTATATTTGAATGTTCATAAAGAAAATCAGTAATTTTTTTTTAATTAAAGTAGAAATTTTAAACCTAAAACATTTATCAAATTAAACAATTTATATATCAAATTCTATCTTTATATCTTACCAATCTTTATATCTTACTCGTTAACATATGCCAATTATAATTGTATAATGGTTATACATAATTAAAATATACAATATATTATGTATTGAGATGCCAATATATGGGAGATTTACCACATAAATGTCTTTCTGCATTCATTGTGCTTTGTTTTAGCTGTTTATTTGCAGACATTATGGTATTTTAACCTATATGGGTTTACTTTGTGTTTTTAGGTTTGAAATTTGCCATTAAATGGCAGTCTTAGTTGCATATTTCTGCTACGTTTGATTTTACTTGAAAATTTCCATTAAATGCCAGGCTTAGATGTCTAATTCTTGGGATCCCTTTGTCAAATGATTCTCTGCTTTAATTTACCTTGTTCTCATAATTTCATAGTTGTATTCATATCTGTAAACAACGTTTCAAATATATAAAAAAGAGTTCTATAAGAAAAATCCAGACCTCCATGTTGCTGCTCCTTGCTCTTGTCAGACAAAGTCAAAATTACATTACACAACAGTCTTTTATTAACATAAAGATTGATGGTTTTGTCTTTCTGAAAATGAAATGTAAAAATAATTTATTGTGGTCAATTGAAAAGCTTTTTTTTAAAGCTTTTCATCATGGAAAGGCGACATAAATATATGCCCTTCTAATTGAAATTCGGACCTGCCCTTCAAATTTGATCACTGGACGCTATGGTATGATGGGTATGATGTAGACTAGGAAAATATGGTATGATGTACATGAACCATTAACACCCTAGCCATCTACAATGGCAACATTAATATTATTCAAATCGTGAGCCCATTTGAATTCGAATTCAAATATGATATTAACCGCCCAAATTTCAGGGCTAATTTTATTTCTTCAAGTCCATTCATCTGAATTTGAAAGATTCACGCAGTTTCATTGATTGCCTCTTCGTTTCTTCTTTAGCCCTGTTCTTGCTCGTATGGAATACCAGCAAATTAACGGCACTGGTAGTGAGCAGAGCTACAAAATTTATAGGGAAAAAGGAAAAACCAGTTACACTAACAACAACGCGAATATGGCATTGAATCCGATCAGGATGGCGATCAACACGAATTCATTCCATCGTTCAAAGAGAAAGCATGAAATACACTAAATTGAAATTTGTTGTATTGTGTTCTATTGCTGTTGTGTTTAACTTGTGGGTGGTCGTTGCAATGGGGAAAGAATATTGGCAACTTCAGTTTATGTTACAACAACACTAGTATTTTATTTTTATCTTCAAGGTCAAGTTTGCAATAAGATATGAGCCCCCACCTATGAGAAGTGCAAAGTGCAGCAGGAAAGCAAGCTGAAATGATTGGGATGTGGACTGCCATTTAGAGATTAGAAAACTCTTATCTGCACAATGTAAAGGGAATTAATGGTGCCTTTACTTTCCAGATTTGAAGTTAAGTAACAGTGACAACCATATTTTGGGTTGAATAGCGTAGTAGAAATTTCACATTCATTGTTATATTTGAATATTTTGTGTTAAATAGCAGTAAGAAATTTCATAGTCATATTATATGTGAATGAACATTGACAATAGATTCTAGAAAATTCCTATATTAAAAAAGATGTTATTCTTAGATGAGTTTAGAAGTCCAACTGAACAATGTTGATTAATTGTTAAAAAATTCAAAAGTTTTATGGCATTTGAGAATATTCCATAATACAATTTTACAAAGATTGAAAATCAAATTATTATTTTTGAGATGAATTGTGTTCCAGAGCACTAGTTTGCAGCCTTAAATCTAATTCAGTTTCTCTGTTGCCATCTCTGCACTTATTTCATTTTGTCAATTTTACTTCGTCAAAATTATACACACTTTATATCCATGATCAAATCAGAATATATAAACAAATCTACTCTTACTGAGATTTCGTAGTTGTAATATTTAATTTTTATCATAATTATAGTTTCTATATTTATCGTGATGTTAAATTTTATATTCAATCTTTTTATAATGATGTTTATTCACGTAGACCAAGATTAGAAAGCACAAGATCGCCTTTATTCTGAAGATAAGTTAGAAAAAATAAATTTCAGATCAAGAAAAAGAAATATTACAAGATTTGAAAATGATTACATCAATTTCAAAACGAAGATTCAGAAGTAAAAAACAAATTACATTTTTCAAAAATTTAAAAATAATTATATCAATTTCAGAATGGAGATTAAGATATAAAAACAAATTACATTTCGATAAAATTAACCATAAAATATTTTAATTTCCATGTTAAAAATTTGAATCCAAAACTGTACAAAACAAGAATAGTGAAACCGTCTCATACTTGCAAAGTGCACGGAACAAAAACAATAAAATAGCAATCACCCAGCCTTGATTGAGATGAGCAACATCGACCTAAAACAATAAAACAAATACAAAACATGCACATGAAAAGGGATCTCCCACAGTTTAGCTTTTTATGTGGGATTTGGATGCTAGATAATCTTGTTTTCTTCTCCTCCTTTTTCATGAATTTCAGTCTTTTCTTTGTGTACTCCGTGGTTTAAAGATCTTTTACTTCATATGAATTAATTATGAGTATATGAAATATTTATCATTGGTTTGAAAAATCTAGTATACTATATGAGCTGTTTTTTTCATTTAATATATGTAATTTTAGTAAAATCTTGATATTAAATTATATAGAATTGATTTTGTAATTAAAAATAAAATAAAAAACAATTGCAATTGAATAAAATTACAATGCAAAACTATCATATAAAACATACAACTACATAGTTAAACTAAAAAAAACATTATATCCCAATAAAATAATCATCTAATAAATTTACATTTTAAAGTATAATATTAGATGGTAAATTAACTATTTTACTCTAACTATATTTTAATTTTTATTTAGAAAATAATCTGAAAAAAATAAATATATTTGGCTAATTTTAATTAATTAATTACTTTATATTTTATGAAAAAAATTAATAATTTAAATATCTAGAATCTAGAATTAAATAGATATTTTTTTAAATAATCATTATAATGATTTTTACTTTATTTTTGTAAATTTAAGAGTGTCTGGCTATTTTCTATTTATATATAAAAGTAGGTTACAAAGATAAAAAAATTTGTGGCCTCAACCTACCCGTAGGAAACTAGGTCTGTTGGCCACCTTAACACTTTAAAAGCAAACCAAAATTGAAAAAGTCTCATTATGCTCCTTGTTTCATGCGATATCTGCCTATTAAGTCTATTATCAAAGTAACTGTTTGGACTTATAGTCAGATATGTAAAACCAAAAAACATGCAAAAAGAAGAACCTGCTAATCATCTGAGGAATCAATAGGGGTAGGATCCTTTGCAGTGGATCCGGGCATGTCAGCTTATTGCAGTACTTGAATCTATTTCTCCAATCTGCCAAGACGATCATCCATACGAGCTATACGGTCAGCAGCTTGGTACTGGGTAACCTTAATGTGTTGCAGCTGATTATCAATATCTTGCAGAAGGTCCATGAGTTGCGGTTCTGGCTTGTTGGTGTTAATATGGAAACTCTGCATTGCCTTTGCTAACAAACATTTAACAATCCAGTATGTATGAACGATTTGATTAAAAAGTGACAGCCGGCCCCTAGTACTTCCAGGATCAGTCACAAAGTCCAGTATCTCTGCCTCTGCAACATTATCTTCCTCAGACTATTGAATTTCTCTTTCCCAACCATGTATTGTCTGTCTAGCCTGTGAGGAGTTTCCAAGTGAGTAGATGGAAGAGAGATTCAATAACACTTCCTCCTTAGTCTTTCTGCCTCTTTTCCTGGTCCTTTCTGGTGGCTATTCCACCTTTTGTTTCCCTTTGGCAGTAGGACAGACCGAACTTCGAGTTTGCCTCTTCGACGTGATGAATTGACTGAGTATCCTATACTCTGGAAGAAGAAAAAGCAAATACAAAAATAAAACAGCAGTTAAGCATTGTATGTTGCTGCCCCGAACATGATTTGGAAGCGCTTCAGCATGAGTATGAAGGATGAGAATATCGAGAATCCATGGAACCCAGGTAAGATAAAGAACCCAGTGAAATAGGAAGCAATTACCACCAAATAAGCCATGACAGAGCATTTGAAACCCATAAAAATATGAGTAACAAACAACAATTACTTCATAACAGAGGATTCGAACCCGGAAAAAATCCACGCAACAACCAACAATTACTTTAGGACAAAGCATTTGAACCCAGGGAAAACTCAAGCAATATGCAACAAGTACTTCATGACATACCCAGTTTGGAAAGGTATGAAGATAACACAAAGCATGATAAAAACAGACTCGAGAACCCATAAGTATAGTAATCGAAACACATCCCAGCCTACGGTTATCTTTAAGAGAAACAAGGAAACGATAAACCATAACATTGATACCGGCTTTAAAACAAAAATTCAGAGACAATAAGCTGAGCTTATGACGATATCCCTGAAAACATATCTGATAAAATTCATTCAGTCTGTCGAGGGTAAATGTGAAACTGGAATAACACTTATGGATAGAGAAAGGACAATTTTTGAGCTGCATAGAGCAGGGATCAAGGAAACAAGGATCAACCAAATTAGGCTGAACTAAAATGAACCAAACGGGACATGAAAAGCAAGGATCCCCTAACATCGCCTGGTTTGTAGTATGAAGGGTATGAGACAGAAAATGTGTGTACCCCAGAAAAACCAAGAGCTTGGTACTGATGTAGGTGAATACCTCCAGTGCGCAGCACTTCTGTGCGTGTCCTGTAAACAAAGATTTGTTCCCAAGAAGATGCCTTCTATCCGGCTTAAACAAACGAATGCTATTGTTGTTTCCGTCATTCAAAGCTGCGAAGCCAGGCTGGCTCACCCACCCTGCCGACTTTCTTTTAACCATCGCATGATGCCATGAGAGGACACTGGGCGGCTCGTACTGACGAGGCATTAATTCGCAGGAGTGGAGAATGCCACTTGCCCTTAGCAAATGTCGGTTGCTATATCTAATGAGCACCCCGATCGGGGGAATAATCATTATAATGATAAATTTCTGTGTAAATGAAGTATTATGTGTTAGGAGATCTAGTACACAAATCCTTTATATTTACATTGTGTGTGCAAAAAAAAAGCCTATAGTTTATAGTGGTAGCTCTTGGAATCATTAGTCCAATTCCTCTCATATATCTAAAATTTAATTTAACTTGTATAATTGAAATACTCATAAAAATACTAATAAATTAACAACTAACAAATTTAAAAGCTAAATTATCTTATTAATTTAATCTATAAAAATAAAAACTAAGTAAGACTAGTTTGTGATTAAAGCAAACACAATTGTTTTTGTAAATTTTTATATTAAGTAATTTAAATACATAATTTACATTGTTATTTATTTACAAATAAATTTTCTCATATATATATATATGGAATTTGGATAGTGATAAAACTATCATATTATATTGTATTTCTTATATATGTGTGTGTGTTCACTAGTGGGTAAATCTAGATATATATAGACATTGCTCTTTTTATTTTTGTAAGTAAGAAAGGCTCTATTATATAAAAATATGGTAATTACAATCGGAGTGGGTGACTCATGGAGCTTTTACACTAGATACAAATTTTATGCTTGAAGTTCTTACATAATTTACAAAATATGCCCGACCATCTAGGTTGAGTGGTATGATAGAAAACAATTATGCCGACATCAACATGTAAAAAGACTATTGTGCTGGAATTTCCATTGGAAATACTGAGAGTGTGAGTACTAAATATGGCTATAAAATGAGATTCAGTGAGAGCCCAAGGCACAGAGAGTGACCAAAACACAGAAAGTTCCCAAAACATGCAATTTATCTTTTTACTTAGTCATCCGACGGATCATCCTCCAGGCTGATAGGCTTCTCAAGGGTGCTTCCTGCAGGGGGGTCCTTAATGGCTTAGTGGCTGGTGGAAGCACCACCCTTCTCTCTCTTTATGCTCGATGAGCCTCCTCTGATAGCATGCATGGTGGGAATGCGTCGAATCAGCAACACGCAGTGAGGCGAATCCTTGGTGACGAAGTGACGGTGATGCACAGATTCCACATAGACTGTGAATTTCTCATTCAACATGTCTAAAAAGGCTTCCAGGGCCTTGGTGTTTTTGGTTTTCTCCTGCAGCGCAACATGGAGCATTGTTTTGAGATTACATGAGAGCCCTATGGTTCGGATGTACAAGTTCTCCCTAGTCCTAGTGAGGCGGGGTCTGGTATCCACTCAAATTGAGCATCCACCTCCTTTGTGGTCACCCATCATCTGATGTTGCGTACTTGGAGATCCAAATATTGGATGTGCTCTTGGGTTTTAGAGGCAACTAAGACATTGAAATTGAGCGTGGCTTGCTTAGGCGAAGCCTCAGAGTGAGTTCAAGGTTGCATACTAGTATTATCCCATCGTTCTTTATTGCAACCTCGACCACGATGGTGGGAAAGAGCCGAATCATGATGAGGAGCCATCATGATGGGGGGGATTCGAGAGAAAGTTCAGGAACTGAGGAAAGGGGAAAGAGGGAAACAAATGCTCGATCATGAAGAGAATGATGAGGGGAAGCGAGCGGGTCAAGCTATTCATAGGAAGGGTGGGCGACCGAGAGAAGAGGGGGAGAGGCAGCAATGAACGTGCCATTGATAATGGCCAAAGAAAGGTACAACACAGTCATGAGGGAGCAAGGAACATTACAGTTTGAGGGGTCAGGGAGGCGACATTTTGAGAAGATCATGGCAATCAGGGATTTCACTCCATGCGAATGATTGGGGTTGCTACTCGTCGAGGAATTCATGATGATGAGGTGGGGAAATTGTAGCGATATTTTTTGAAAGTCTAACTAGCTCCCGTAGAGTTAAGGTCATCCCATACTCTGTTGTCCATTTATTTATTACCTCAGACTCCTGGCAGAGAGGACCTTCCTCCAAATCCCTCCATGCAACGCAGAAGAGCCTAATGCTTCCAATTGTGCCTTCATTAGCCAACCTATCAACCAAGTTGTATCCTTCTGTCTGACGACTTGGAAGTTAAGCCCACTTAGTTCTTCGATGTGGTTGTTGATGCGATGGAGTGTTTTTATTAACCTATAATTGTTTGTGACTTTGGAAACCGTCATACCTTGTTGATGCTTATGGCTTGCAAAGGTAGCTAGAGTCGAATCACCTTCCACGATGAGGGGCCATAAACCTTAAGCTTTGGCAATGGCGAGACCGTGCTCTAGAGCTTGAAGCTCAGTTGCGCTTTTGGTGGCAATGCCCAGGCTACCAGTGTAGACCCAAATTATTTCCCCTTTCGAGATTCCAAATGCACCCTTGAAACCAGAAGTTCTGGGGTTACCTTTTGCAGCTCCATCATACTTCATTTTTAGGATGTGTTTTCCGAGAGGAAACCATTGACAAGGAGCTTCCGGGTTTACCTTCGTCGAAGTGTTGTTTTTAAGAGGAGAAAAGCTGCAAATCGAGGAGGAGAAAGATTCACTTATCAACAAGATAAAGGGGGTCACTGAAGTTAGGAATTTTGGAGATGGTCATCGATTCACGGATCACCTACTTAATTTAGGTAAGGAGGCATTCTTTTAGATTTTTTTCATTCTTGAAAAATCTATCACTACCCTCTTTCCAAATTGTCCAACAGATAGTACCAGGGATTATATTCTAGGCCCTATCAACCATGGGGTGGAAGGAGATTGTAGGTCACTAGTTATCTAAAGTATCGAGGATGGAAGCCGTGTCCCTATCCGTGGTTCTAAGAAAAACAACGTCCCACTCCCATATCCTATTGGTATAATCACAAGTGTTCAAAATATGGTTAATTATTTCCTCGTTTGATTCATAAAGGGGGCACCTTGATGGACCTATAAATCCACTTCTCCATAAATTGTCCCAGGTGAGAAATTTCTCCTGCATGGTTAGCGAGAGAAACAAATTAATTTTGCGCCATAATTGTCTTTCCCATATTATTTTCCATTTTTTCTAAGGTTGTAGTTGGTCATGATTTTCTATATAGCCATAGGCTTCTTTGAGATTAAAGATCCCAACTGGATTTTTATCCCATTTAAACTTATCATCCCCTTTTCGAACTAAATCTGTCTTTCTTGAATGGTACGATAAAATGTGTTCCAATCGAAGTTGATAGGCAGAGGTTCCAAGTATTTGGATTCCAACCAATCCCTCCACCTATCATTCTCAGTGCAAACATTGAAATTAAATATCGTATAATAAGCTAGATACTTTTGTATATGCGCATCTACTGTATAATAATCTAGATACACCCAATATGTATTTAACTTCAATGTTTGCACTGTGACTTCTTGAGAACCTTTTGTAGCAGCTACAACCACCTTCCAAAATTTTTCATTTGCTTATATTTTGGAGCCTAACCTTCTTTTCACGGGAGCTTATCTTGCATTGCCATCAAGTATTCATGCTTTGATTGGGATTTATCTTTTCATCTATGTTTGTGTTCACTCGCTTTTTTATTTAACTCATCTTTCTAAGTCACAAGCTAACCTCTAAACTTGGTCTTGTACCGATTCTAGGCTTGCCTCCAGAAACTATGCAATCCATGAGAAAAATCTTGACCTTAATGATCATAATGGTGTATTCATGACTGGAAGTTATGCATTGAGCCCGCAAACTGTGCAGTCATGGATGGCAACCTGACACTGAGCCCAGAAACTGTGCAATCCATCACTGAGCTCAAAAAATCTGTAATGCACTGAGCTGGAAAGTTTCCCATCTCCCTAGAATTGCGCAATATTTCCTAGCAGTGTGCATGGAAGTTTCCCGAAAAGGAGAAAATAGAAAAGCTGAAAAAAGAAAAGTAAAAAAGCATCCCTAAAAATATAGGGATATATTTCTAGCTTCTCGAAGGAGACACAATTTCTATTTTGGAAACTTTCACTGAGTGTCGCTTTTTCATTGATTTTTGGTGTGTTGTCTATGTTGAAGGTAGAAATATTCTGGAAAAAATTATACTATCGCATGAAATGATTCACTCTCTAAAAACTGAAAAGAAGCCTCATATGAATATGCAGCTCGATATGTCGAAGGCCTTCGATAAACTCATTTGGAACTACATGCAGGAAGTCTTAAAGGCCTTTGGTTTCAATTAGGAATGTATTAAATGGATCATGGCCCTGGTCTGTTGGGCCTTCTTGTCCCTCCTAATCAATGACTTTTCCTCCAAACATTTCTTCCCCTCCAGACGCATCATGCAGGGAGACCCCTTGTCCCCATTCCTTTTTATCATTATGGTCGAAATCCTGAGTAGAACCCTCAAGGCTGCCAACCTTAATAACTTGCTCGTTGGCCTCAAGCTTCATAAAAATTACACCTCCTCGACTCATCAAAAATTTGTGGATGAAACTCTCTTCATGGTTCTCCCCATAGTCAAGGAAGAAAATACATTCAAATCCATTCTCAATTATTTTTTGGAAGCCTCTAGAACCTCCATCAACCTTAAAAAATCTAAATTTTTCTTCTTCAACACCCCCCTCACTATCCAAATAAACATCACCATAATTCTTGGCTTCCAAAAATTATCTCTCCCCTCTAAATACCTTGGAGTTCCTCTCATAGATAAATCCTTCAGAAAATCTAATTGGGAGGACCTCCTCAATAGGATTCACAAAATACGATCCAATTGGAGCTTTCACTCCCTCAATCTGGAACGAAGACTGGTCCTAGTGAAATTGGTCTTGCGAGCCATGCCCCTGTATCTATTCTCTACTTTTTCTTCCCCTAAGTTAGTCATGAATGCCATCAGAAGCATTCACTGGATTTTTTTTTGGAGGCACTCAGACACAAAGAAAAAATGGGCTCTCGTAACTTGGGAACAAGTCTGCAAGCCCAAAATCATTGGAGGGCTAGGTTTGAGAGATCCAAATATTCTTAGGAAATCCCTAGGAGCTAAAACCTAGTGGAGATGGTTAAGAAACCCACTCACACCTTGGGGCCTCATTTGGAGGGCGATATATGCACCAAAATACTCAAATGGAAATATTATCAGGCTTACATGTGACATCAAGGGTTCTGCAATATGGAACCAAGCTTGGGCGAAAAAAGCTATCATTCAAAAGCATGAATATTGGGAGATCTATAATGGCGAAAAATCCCTGATGCTTGGCAACAATTACCAGACTTGAATAAGGACCAGTTTGAACCGCTACGCACAGTTGGCCACCTATAAAATTTGTTCTACAAAAAGGTGGCCAAATCATTATTCAGTCTTCAAGAAACACTTCCTGATCAAAATTTTATCTCTTGAAGCCTGCACATGATCTCATGTTCATGTCTGGCATCTTCACTGCTATTTCCATCTCCAAAACTCAGAAATTCTGCTAAAAAATCCATGAGAAATACTGCTGCAAAGGCCATTTTTCCCTCCTCCCACTTCAAGACTAGCCTCATTTTCTATTTTTCCCCATTTCCCATGAAAACCCCTCATTTTCATATTTCTTCCCTTTCCACTTTATAAAACCCCTTCACAAGGTTCAAAGATTCCTTCTTTGCCCTATAGCGAAACCCTCCCAATCCTTGAAAACCATTGAAAATCTATGAAAAAACCCATTTCTTGTTAAGGGTTTAAGCCCCTTTGAGCCAAGTCTCAACCACTTCCCCACCATATGCCCGTGGTTCTAAGACCAAGCGCTAGAACCTTTCAGCGCTAATCACATCGCACAAACCCAAGAGTGCAAGTCTTTGTGCCATGCCGAATGGTTTCGATGCAATTAAGCCCTACGGTCGTAACCTCCGATCATATTGTTATCCTATATAACCCTTTGGGCCCGCAATCGGGCGCTGAACATTTTTTAAAATCCATCTTTGGTCCGTTATTTCTTTCATAAATCCAAAAGCCCTTTTTATCCAATGTTTGGTCTAAAATGTTAAACTCACGTGTTAAATAAAACGGTTGGATTTAAAAGGCCCGATCGTTCAATCGCATCGGAGAAATCCAATGGGTTGATTAAAACGACCCGCATCAAACTTCCGATGCGATTAGGTCTCATATATGTAAACCCCGCCCCATTTACTTTTATTCCATACAACCCACACCCCGGGACCAAGTGTTGAAGTCCTGAAGTGCTGAATCGCATCGCAACTTTAAAAATGGGTTGATTGAAAAGCCCAGGCCCGAAGTTCCGATGTGATTGGCCTTTGTTATGTAGAGCCCCGGGCCCTTTGTATTTCATATAACCAAAGGGCCCCGCAATCGGGCGCCAGCCGTCATATATAAATATATTCCGCCCGACTTACCAAAACTTTGTATTATGTGAAAAATTGGGTTCTTTATAAAGTATAAGGGTTTCCGCCGGTGCAAAAAATCAAAGGATATTGACCGTTGATCTAAAGCCGATCAAACGGCCCATGCAAAATCGCAAAGTTTCAATCGCGTTCTTTTGTTTGTCCCCCCGATCACCCATCCCTCCGATTCACTCCCCGCCGTTGATCTGATCCTCAGATCAATGGTCATCGCTTGATCGCACTGGCCTTCCCGATCGCGCGATCGCATCGGCAATTTCCATCGCACCCTTTGTTTCTCCCTACCGATTGCAATCCTCCGATTAGATCTAGACCATCCACGTGTCCAGATCGGACGGCCTAGATATTCTCCCGCATTATTCCACCACCCTCCGCCTCTACCAAAGGGTTTTCAAAACCAATTTCCACCGTGGATCATCGCACGATCAACGGTTCTTTTCTATTCTTCCTCCCATTTTTTTTAAAACCTCCTCTCGACTAATCTCCACCGTTGGATGATGCCATCCAACGACTCTACTCTCATCCCATGCCTCTAAAGCAGTAAACCCAAAAACGCAGGATTTTATGACATATTTGTTGAATTTTGCAGGTAACGAAGGTTTTCCATTATGTTGAAAGAAAGGGCCGAGGACTGGGATTAAAGATTCCCATACCATTGCTTTATCAAGGGAAAGTCGTTCGCAGGGTTTAAGATCCATATTTCCCCTGCGCAACCTGCACATCAACAAGGCACTATGTTTTTAAATCACAGTTAAAGAGTATCCATTTTCACCAGAACAGAAGATCAAAAACACTAAACTAAAGTGAATTAAAAGTGTTTTGGGAAGGAACGAAGACATCTGTCGATCTGAGAAAGCCTCCACCACTTGAAGCAGAGGCTAATCGAACCCTCTCTAGCTCCTAAAGGCACCTGCAGCCTTACAGTAATCATAGAAGGCTTAGTCATTATCTGAAATAAGAGGTGTTTATCCGAGGACGGCTGAAAAATTAATACAAATCAAATATCTTATCTTCAATTGTCGGCAAAACTATTTTAAAGATTAAGAACAGCCCAGAAGTAAATCTTTTGATCATTAGGCCTCGGGAAACAGGAAACAGAGTTACTCCGACATGACACAGAGCCTCAAAAGTCTACAAAAGCTCCCACCAAGCTTAATCATAAGTGTAAATCAATTAATGCAGTTAAACACCTGTGAATTTCTTCATCGAGGCTCTCAAAGGCCGAAAATTCATCAATATGTATTAATTCATCTAGCAGATCTTTTCATAAAATTCCACCTCCTCATCCTTCTATAAATACTTCTGTAGAAGGTGAGAAAATGTTGGTCTCTGGACATCTGAATGTATGTAATAGTTATTATGAAGCTATTGATGCCCTGTTTTGCAACTGAAAGATACATAAGCTGATATGAGAAGTTCAAAGTTGTAGAGACCCACCGGGCTTGCTGATTGTAACTGGTTTGAACATCAATACAAGCTACTGATTTATGGGATCCTGAATTATGTCAATGATGATGTGTTCCTTACTGTTAATTGTTATTTTGTTTAATTTTTTCACTCTGTTCACTTTCTCTGATCAAAAGCCGCAAACATAGAGCTAGGATTTACTCTCCATGGTACCCTACTCTTACTGAAAGCTTCATTTTCTATGTTTTCTTCATTTGAATGTTCTCTTTGAAGAGTATATTAATGCAGGTTAGTTTAAAAGTACTTCCCTGATATATATTTCTCTTTAAAATGAACCTTCTATGTGTTTTCCTTAGAGTATATTAACGCAGGTTAGTTTAAAAGAAATTCCCTGATCTAGATTGCTCTTTGTGATTATCATCTATGTTTCCTTATTGAATATGCTAAAAGCAGGCTAGTTTAAAAGCACTTACCTGATCTTAAGCTGTTTGAACTGTTTTTTTTAAATGTTTCTGATTGAAAGTACTTCAATGCAGGTTAGTTTAAAAGCACTTACCTGATCAACATAAATAATTTTATGTTTTCCCTTAAGTACATGTTGAAAGAAAGATAGTTTAAAAGTACTTACTTGATCTTAGATTGTGCTTTGTTATTCATTTTTGTTTGATCTTTCACTTCCTATCTGTTTCACTCCATAAATCACCTTAAGAGATCCATTGATCTGAGTAACTTTCCCCATAGATCCTTCTTGAACCTTGCTGTCCAATTAAAATCTTCTTATGACTCCATAGCCCAATGGGTTAAAACTGTCTTTGCATTTTTTTTCAGCCAAATCATTCCTTTATTTGCAGACATCTTCACCCTTTATTTTTAACTGCTTTCACCTTCATCATTTCTTTGCCCAACCAAAAAAAACAAAAACAAACCCATGCTCTTCATAACTAGCCTAATATCACAATTTTAGCTATTAAAGATCACATCTTTAAATTCATTTACAGAGAGATCCCTCTCTCGATTCAGGAGGGCTAGCTCCTTGAATCCCAAAGTGGTATGATGTTACCTCTGCAGTTGGACTTTTGCCAATCTTGCTAATTACAGGGTGCTAACATAATGGCGACTCCACTGGGGAACTGAGTGTTTTTGATACCTTTTGAAGACCTCAGAAATCCCTTGATTCATAAAAACTTGAGAGTAAAAGCAGCCTTTTCAAGCACTACCAAGTAATGGTAATCATGGTAAAACTTGTGTTGAATCAGTGACAAACTAGGTAAACCCTAGGATTCTCCTAGGTTTTTATCTAACCTGGAAAGATTAGCTGGCTTAGCCATAAGAGTACGTTGTCTTTGTCTCATAACCGTAGATAAGTTGTGAAACAAATTTAGTATATTCTTAGAAACCACACAACTCAAAAATAACTCAGAAAACCCAAAAACATTTGAGATTGGTATTCAATAAACATGGTGGTGGACCATAAAACCTTTTACCTCCTTAGGAGCTAAAAATTTCCACTTGGCGACTCCACAATCCTTAGCAGACCTTAAGACTCCACTGGGAAGAACCCACATCATTCGAACTCAGTTAGAGGACTGTAGGATTAAAAAGTGTGCAAAAAGATTAGTTAACCTCTTAAAGATTGTCATATCTGGTTGAACTTTTGTTGTTTATTTGGGTCTAATAGCACAGCATAGTGGCTCCTAGAAAGATTCACACTAGAGCCTATCCTAACCCTGATCCACCTGAAGTAGTTGATAACCCAGAAAGTATCCTTATGAAGTCTCCTAAGATTAAATTATCAACTGTTTTCAGATCACCCCTGAGAGCTAATCCAGTTCCTGAATATCTTGTAGCTCTACAAGAGTCATATGGTGGTGGAACCATAAAACATTTTACCTCCTTAGGAGCTAAAAATTTTCCACCTGGCGACTCCACACTCTGAAACTCCCAGAAGACCAAATGACTCCACTGGTAGAAGACTCTGAACTGGTTGACCAGACACAGTAACCTCTTTCTTGATTTACAAACATGATTCCAAGAATACAACGAAGATATGCCCCAATGAGTAGAGATCATATCCTCGGTTTCCACATAAGATGCCCTGTGTGACCGACAACAACCCGCTCGTTTTTCACAGAAAAGTTTGATGCATCCTTATTGTATCTTATCAGCCACCCCCCCCCCCCCCCCCCCTCACATACATGTATGAAGTGCTGAAAGTTGAATGGCCTCAAGATTACCTAATGAAAATGTTCATGTTAACATTAGAAGGAAAAGCTAGGGATTGGTATGAATGCTTGAGATCTAGTAGTTTGTTTTATTTAAAAGACCTTGAATATGTGTTTTATGAGAACTATAAAGAAAAAACTACATCATTATAATGGGGTGCAATATATTATGATTCTCACAAAACATCACCAAACACATTATAGATAATGATGAAGATTTGGAAGAAATGCATCCTGAAGATCTTTTAACAACCATTCATGAGTTTAATATCTTATTGAAAAATTATAAGAATATATATGAATCACTTGAGGAAGAAAACAACTAAGAAATACTGGACATTCCTCAAGATATCCCTGAAAACTCAAATATTGATTCATCATCCCTTATAGTTGAGGCTCAAGAAGACATCCAACCTCAAAATCAGTCTTCACAAGAGACAGATAACTATTGTACTCCTGTTCAAAGGAACATAGAAACATCTTCCCCTTTGACAGAAAAAGAGATAGATCAGACTATTTATAAACAACCAGTCTCTGAAACTTTTTGCAAGACAAACACTCTTGCCCATTCACATAGAGAACTTTGTTGTACAAATTTAGAAAGTTCTTTTGTAGATTAGAATGAAGAAGGACCTGCTGATAAACTAGTATGTTTGATTGGTATTATTACTTATATTCGTGATTCTTCTAACTTTGATCTATCTAGTGATGATGCTTCCCAAAAAAAATTTAATTTTGCAGGATCATCATTAGCAGATTTATGGGAGGAAGATCAGTTCCTTCAAAGAAGTAATGAGCCAGTGAAGACTATTTATGATACTAATGATGAGAGTTTTCAAATCCTAGAAGCGAGTGAAGATTCATTGGATCTTTTCTTTGCTTCATTTCAGATCATCAGTAATAGTTTCCATGTGATTGGGACTCAGCAGACTTTCAACTCAAAGGATGAGGAGGAAAGAAACAAAGAAATTTTTTAGCAAAGTAAAACCAAGGAGCCTTCTCTTCTAAAAAAAGAGGAATAATTGAATACACCCCTCAAAAATATAATAACCTCTTCGCAGTTCAGCCCACCAATATGTTGGAGTCTCGTGTTTTGTAGTTTGGAAATCAAAAGATAAGGTAACATCAAACCAATCTTTAGAGTTCCAGGATCTAGTCCTCCTGTTCTCAGAGAGGGATCTCTCAAATATTTGTTTGCAAAGGTTTATCTTGTGTGCTTTGAGTATGGATTTTAGACTAGTTATTAGGTGCAGATGTTTGTTTGGTTGGATTGAGTTGATACAACAGAACACGAAAGGTCTAGGAAAGATAGACAAAAAGAGGAAATATCTGTTTCATTGGGTAATGGAGTCAAAATAAGGTCATGAAAAACTCTTCAAGGGATATGGGATATCAAAGGGAAAATCTAACTTGGCCACAGGATCCTTTGTTTTTGGAATGAGATGGACATTAATGATTTGGAAAGAGAAGTTTAATTCTCAACAAAGGGAAACTTGAAAGTATACTTGAACACTAAAGAGTTTCGACAATAAATGTATTAACCATGAAATCTACAAATCACATTTTGCTGTGTAAATAATGACTTCAAAACAACTTTTAAAAATGAAATCTAAGATTCTAGAACACCCTATTTCCTCCAAGATTTTATTCCAAAGGACTTAGAAACATAAAATATTTCACTGATAATTACAGTCATAGAAGAGGGAACACCTAAAAACATCTATGATCATAATTATAACGACCTTTAAGCGAACTGTTTAAGTGAGGACAAAGGGAAATATCAAAACAGACCTCTTTGATTCACTGTAAGAAAAGAACTTCAAAAGGGAGATTTCAATAACAATTTTTAAGTGGCAGCAGACAAGCAGGGCAAACCATAATCATGCTGAAACCAGCTGTTTAAACTATTAAGGAAATAAACAAGCATGAAGACTAAAGAGAAAGATTAAAGCCTCTAAAATACTTCAAAGAGAAAACATAAACAGTGAAGGATGAACAGTCTAAGGTGCTTCTATAGCCATTTCTGTCAATACTTATCCCACTGTAGTAAGAGATTATGAAACATAATGAAAACAGGAGAAAACATTAAACAATTAGAATACTTCACCAACAACCAAGCTCATGAATCCAGTGATAGAGCCTTCTCAGGAACAGGGATACAACAGCATCATTAAGACATCCAAGACTTCAATTTGTTTTTCAACTTCAACAGACTTGTATATTTATTCCAGAGAGTTTCAATGTTACAACTTGTGATCAAACAACAACTAACAACCAACAACTTCTCATCTTCCACAGCAGTATTTATAGGAAGATGAGGAGGTGAGATCTAACAAAATATCTCAAGGATAATTAATACAGAGTGAAGACTTCTCGGCCTTTTGAGAGGCTCGATGGAGAAGTTTACAGGTGGATCACTGTATTAACTTTTTTACAATAAATATCAAAGCTTGGTGGGAGTTTTATTTGACTTTTAGGCTTTGCGTAATGTTTGGAGTAACTCTACAGACATTTCTGCATTGATTTCCTTGCAAAAGTAACTCCCTGGCTGCGCTGGAGGCGAATATCTGATTTTCTTCAATAACTTCGGCCTCTATTTTGAAAGGTTTGAGGCAACAGGTGGCTCTATGGTAGCTGAGGAATCAATTTGCCTCAAATGTGGCGGTGGAGGCTTTCTGTCTGATAAAACACTTTAGTTTTTCTTTAATTGTGTCTTTAATTGTGAATTAATAGTTGCATAAGATTCTTAGCCATAATCCTACAAATTTGTCTTCTATCTTCAATCTCTCCGTGTGTCATTTTCTCAAACCGACACTTTAACCGTGTTCTCGACAAAGCGTTGTCTTTGCTTGCGTGTGGCCGATTGTGTTTACATGTTACCAATGCTCATGAAACTTGATAAATCATTGAATAGAGCCCGCAAATGTTCTTTAATAGTAAGGCGCAAGAAACGTCTCTCCTCCCGGCTCGGCCTTCTTCACACAATGGAAAACCATTGTTCCGTACCTCGGAAACATGAATAATTAAGAAATCTTTAATTTTGGGTTCAAACCGCTAGAAGGTGGTACCGTAGTTATTGACTCCGACACGTGGACGGTCCGTATCTAATCGGGGAATCTAATCTGCTGGGAGGAGGAAAAGGGTGCAAGGAAAATTACCAATGCGATTGCGCGATCGGGAGGGTAGAGGCGATTAAGCAACGGCCGTTGATCTTAGATCGAGATCAACGGTGGAGAATGAATCGGGGGAGTCACAATCAGAGGTCGAGAATGAGGGGATGTGACGGAAAAAAACAATGCGATGGAGCGCAGGCCGTCGATCTATAGATTAGATCGACGGTGGGCAATAAATCGGGGAGAGGCCGATCGGGGAAACAAAACAAACATATGCGACTTAAATTTTGTGATGCGATTGGAGACTCCAATGCGATGTAGCACTGGCCGTTTGATCGGCGTTTGATCAATGGTGGAGATGAACCGAGGGCAAACCTTTATAATATATATATAAAAAATTCAAACTTTGGAATAAAAACAAAGGTTTTTATGCTTTGGGGCGGAAACATTTATAAAGGGGAAAAGGCACCCAACTGCGGGGCCTTGGGTTTTATGAAACGTGATATGGCCGGGGTGTATTAAAACAAGGTCCAATTGCAATTGGAGTTCGGACCAGGTCTTTCAATCAACCCATTTGAAATATTTGCGATGCGATTAGCACCCGGGATCCTTAACACTTGGTCTAGGGGAAAATTTATATGGAACAAAACGGAGGGAGTGGGGTTTACACATATAAGACCCAATCGCATCAGAAGTTTGATACGGGTCTTTTTAATCTACCCATTTGATTTCTCCGATTGCGATTGTGCGATCGGTTCTTTTCAATCAACCCATTTGAAATATTTACACGTGACTTAAGTTTTTAAGTTTAAAACTTTGGAAAGGTGGGTTTTGGGTTTTTTCAAAGGAAAAATGGATTTGGGAATGAAATATTCACAAGTTTTAAGCGCCGAGGGCGGGCCCAAGGTTATATATGAAAATAATATGATCAGGAGTCGTAAACATCAAGGCTAATCGCAATCGAAGTCTCTGGAGTATGGCAAAGACTTGCACATTTGATTCTTTCTGATGCGATTAGCACTCGGGGTCTTTGGCGTTTGGTTTCAATGCATAAGCATGTGAGGGGAAGTGGTTTAGTACTTAGCCCAAAGGGCTTAAGTCCCTATTAAATACTTGCATTTTTTATGAATTTTTCCTGGTCTTTCAATGGAAATGGGGGTTCTAAAATAGTTAAAAAGTGAGTTTTTAACTATGGAAAGGGGAATTTTTCATAAATGGAAGAAGAGGACTTATGAAAACAAGGCAGATTTGATGGAGAAAAGGGGAGCAAATGAAGGTTTGAGAAGGGGAAATGAAGGTAGTTTCTTAACAAATACTGCTTGGGAACAATGTAATTTTCCGAGCAGGCAGATGAAAATAGTATGAAAGATTTGCATTTAAGCATGGGATTTTCCAGAGCCTTCAAGAGCCAAAAAAAAATTATTAGTGATGCAAAATTGTCTTTGAGGTTCAAAAAAGTCTTAGCCACCTTTTGCATAATAAATATTATAGGTGGCTGAATAAAGGTCTAATTTGGGGATGATGCTCTTCAAGGCATTAATTTCAGACTTGCATTCTCTCAGGATGCTGATTTCACTATTTCATCCATCAATGTTTTATTTGATTTAATGATCTTTTTGCTCTAGAAATAAGTTAGCAACTGAAAACAATGGATTTTTCATCAGCAAGCTTTCTACCTACCCAATCCTACTGATCTAACATTTTTTCTTTCTAGAGTGCATTTGGATTGGAAAACTCTCTTTCAACATTTTATTATTTTTGAAAGCAAAAAATATAATCTAGTTCTACTTCTTATTTCTCCATGGATTCAGATTAAACAGTTGAATCCATATAATTCTCTACCTAATCTACTATCTGTTGGGATTAAACTGTGCAACAGACTTTTATTCTCTAATTTTGCTAAAACAGAAATTTAAAAAGCATTCAAGTTAGGATTGATCAGTCTAATTTGATGCTGATCTATGGCATAAAAACAAGCTGCACATAGACATTATTTTGAAGAAAATTAAATCCAAATGTACGTCTTAAGATCTGGAAGTTTCACAGCACTTCCTTCATCTTTTACAGCTCTGTTTGTATTACTGTGTGAGCTGTTTTCTTCATCATCTGGTTCAGATTTTGAGCTCATTAGAACCAGTTTTGCATCTGTTTTTTGACTCAAAAAATAAAACAGATTTGAGTCATCTTTCTTTTTGGAAACTTAGGTTCAGTTTTTAGCTTGTTTGAACCTTTGATTTCTATCCTAAACTATCTACTGATAAGCCAAGATTAAACAGTTTGGCAAATAGAATTCACTATCCTATTAAAGGGTAAAATTTAAAGCTAACTAGTCAAGATTAAACCGTTTGACTAACTACAAGTATTATGAGTGGCATTTGAAAGCCAGCACTTTTACTTTTTCTCTTTTTGGCATGGGGCTTTGCCTTTCTTGTTTTCATTTCTGCCCTCTTTTCTTCGTTTTCATGTTTTTGTATTTTTTATTTTTCTAACTTTGAATGCAATGGTTAGACTATGATACTTATAATGAAAAAAATAAAAATAATTTGAAACTTAGGATTCTTGGCAGAAGTAATGCTTGAGCATTCTGCCATTGACAGGACCCCCATATAGATCTTCTCCATTCAATTATTTTAAGAAGAATGCATTGTGACCTCTCTCAGCATGGATTATGTATGGCCCTTTCCACAAGTTGTCAAACTTGCCATGTTTTCCCTTCTCTTCCCTTCTTGAATCCCATTTAAGAACAACATTTCCAATTTGGAAATTGTTTGCATTAGTCCTCTTATCAAAAATCTTCTTCATATTTTCTTGTACTAACTGTGTTCTCTCATAAACTTCTTCTCTGGTCTGTTGTAAATGGATTGTTTGGTTGATTCTTCTCTGCATATCATTCTCCTCAATCTGTACTTCTTGAAGGAGTTTCATGACCGGAACTCCTAATGAGGTAGGAAAAACTGCATCCATGCCATAAACCAACTGTAAACTAACTTATAAGGAGACATATTTATTGATTTCTTTGTAGTCAACCTATCGGCCCAACAAGGTATGAACCACCATCGTGCGTACTTCGGTTTTGTTCCAACAATTTCTTAATGATATTGATGAGGCTTTTGTTGGAAGATTCAAACGAATCCATTTCTGGGATAGTAAGCAAGTGGAATGGCCCAAGGTTATGTGGTATTTAGGCCGTAAATCAACCATCTTCAGATTTGGGTGCTAAGATTGCTATGATTTTCTTTGGCAACCGAATCTGGATAGGATATTGGTTTCAAGAAACTTGATAATGACGGAGTTATTAGCATTCCTGGAGGGTATTACTTCTATCCATTTGGTAAAGAAGTCAGTAGCTGTGAGGATCCACTTATGCTGAGCTGAGGAGGATGGGTGAATTTCCCCAATGAAGTATAAACCCCATTTTTGAAAAGGTGCCTCAACTCGGATAGGATGCAAAGGTTAGGGAAGGAGTTTTCTCTTGCCATCAAAGATTTGACATTTATGGCAAGACATGACTAATTTCTGAGTGTCTGGGAAAAGGCTAGGCCAATAGTAATCGGATCTAAGAATTTTGTTCGCTGTGGCCTTCCAATAGAGGTGTCCTCCACATTCTCCATCATGAAACTCATGCATGATTTTTCTTGCATCATCTTCAAGTAAACATTTAAGCAAAATTCCAACAGCATTTTTCCAATATAACACCCCATCTAATATGCAAAAAATCGAAGCTTTTTGTTTCAAAAATCTAGCCTTAGTTTTAGACAAAGAAGGAGGGGCGTTTAAATATAAAAGCACATAAATAATGTCAACATACCAAAGAGAATTTAGAAATGTTTCTTCAATAAAAGGGGCGGTAGATTCTTCTATTTCTTCCAACACATATACCATGGTCTGCCCATGTTGTGCTTAGACTCCGCCTACAAGCTTTCTGCTAATCCTCGTCCTTCGACTAGTTTGGTGGGCCTAATTTCTAAGTCATATTCAAGAATAGTTTCAATCCATTTTCCCCTACCATCAGATCTTGACTCGTAATGTCCTCGACAACAAAGATGAGGGACAAAAGCAGCTTATGTGGAGAGTGTAAAATATAGACCCTAAGGTCTTTCTAAAGCTTTACTAATGCTAAGGCTTGCTTCTCCATGATGTTATATTTGAGAGGAGCATATCTTAAGGCCCTAATAAAGAAAGATATTGGTTGTTCTTGCCCCAAATCATTCTTTTGAAGTAAAACTGCCGCTATTGTATGTTCAGATGCAAAGGAAAAGATGTAAAAGTCTTTGGTAAAATCTGGACTAATCAGGACTGGTGTTTGGGTAAGAACTTGTTTGACTAGTTCGAATGATTGTTTAGCTGGTAAAGTCCATTTTACACCCACATCTTTCTTAAGCATGTTTGTAATGTTTTTTAATAGTTCAGCAAGGTTGGGGATAAACCTTCTCAAAAAATTAATCTCTCCAATGAAAGATTGTAATTCTTTGAGGCTTCTTGGATGGCTAATTTGCAATATGCCACCTATCCTTGTAGGGTCTATTTTGATTCCTTCTTCTGAAATTATATGAACAAGAAGCTTACTTTCTTGGAGACCGAAGAGTGTCTTATTGGGATTCAATGACAATCCAAATTTCCTAAATTTCTCAAAAACTTTTCTCAAGTGAGTCAAATATTATTCATCAGTTTTTTAAAAGACAGTTATGTCATCAAGGTAAATAATTATGAAATAGCCAATATCTTCAGAGAAGGCTATGTACATGGCCCTTTGGAAGGTGGCCCCTACATTCATTAACCCGAAAGGCATTTTGACATACATAAAGGTGCCCCAAGGTGTGGTAAAAGCAGTTTTGATTTGATCACTTGGGAGCACTAACACCTGGTTGTAACACGAGAACCCATCTAAGAGTGATATCCTTTTTGATCCAACTACCTTCTGAAGTATATGGTCCATCTTGGGTAAGGGGTAGTTGTCCTAAAAAACAATAAAAAGAAAAGAAAAGAGGGAAGATTGTAAAAAACAAGAAAGGTATAGCCCCATACCAAAAAGAGGAAGCAAATCAAAGTGCAAGCTCAAACAATTTTAAAAACATACCCTAGTTAGCCACACTAATATTGAATAACTAGTTTTAAATTTACTGGTGAGGGGATAGTGAATTTGATTTTCTAAACTGTTTAAACTTGGCTTTTCAATAGATAGATTACGACAGAAATAAAAGTATCAAACATGCTCAAAACTTGAACCTAAGTTTCCAAGAAAGAATTGACTCAAATCTGTTTTATTTTCTGAGTCAAAAAAGATGTAAATCTGGTTCTAATCAGCTCAAAATCTGAACTAGTTGAAAAGGAAAGACAACTCAAAAAGAGGAAAAAATAGAGCTGTAAAAAGGTGAAGGAAGTACTTTGAATTTTCAGATCTTGAGCCTTCCATTTTTTATTTAATTTTTTGCAAATAATATCTATGTGCAGCTTGTTTTTATGCCATAGATCACAACAAGTCAAACAGCTTAATCTTGACTTGAATGTTTTTAAATTTCTGTTTTAGAATTGAGAGAATAAAATCTGATTGGACAGTTTAATCCCAACAGATAGTAGATTAGGTAGAGTAACATATGGACTCAACTGTTTAATCTGAGTCCATGGAGAAATAAGGGGTAGAATTACATTATTTTTCCTGTTTTTCAAAAGAATAAAATGTTGTGAAAAGAGTTTGCCAATCCAAATGCACTCTAATGAAGAAAAAATGTTAGATCAGTAAGATTGGGTAGGTAGAAGGTTTGTATTGATGGAGATCCATTTTTTGTGACTGCTAATATGTTTCCAGAACAAAGATGATCATTCCGGAAGAAGTGAAAGGCAACTCCCTGGATCGTGTGCACAAGCGCATCCGCAGAACATAATGGATGAGGCAACTGATCGCCCTCCCGTTGCAAGTCCGAAGTTCTCGATGCCTTCAAGAAGGCACCATCCCCATGTGAAGCCACTCAATACCCATAAAATTTGTTCTACCAAAGGTGTCCAAATCATTATTCAGATTCAGCCAAGAAACACTTCACGATCAAAATTTTATCTCAGGAAGTTCGCATGATCTCATGTGTGTGTCCGGCATCTTCACCTGCTATTTCCATCTCCAAAACTCAAAAATTTCGCCAAAAATCCATGCGAAACACCGCAAAGGCCATTTTTCCCTCCTCCCACCGCAAAAATACGCTCTCATTTTCATTTTTCCTCATTTCATGAAACCCCTCATTTTCATATTTCCTTCCACTTTATAAAACCCTTCACAAGGTTTAAAGATTCCTTTCGTCTATATCGAAACCCTCCAAGCCCTTGAAAACCATTGAAAATCTATGAAAAAACCCTTTTCTTATTAAGGGTTTTAGCCCCTTTGGGCCAAGTCTCAACCACTTCCCCACCGTATGCCCATGGTGCTAAGACCAAGCGCCAGAACCTTGGCACACTCCATCGCACAAACCCGAAGAGCGCAAAGCCTCGTGCTGCTGCCGATCTGGAAAGACAGCTTAAGCCCTACCATTAGCTTTCGTAACCTCCGATCATATTGTTATCTCTATAATACTTTTAAGTTAATCGGCGTTGAAACTTTTTTGAAAATCCATCTTTGGTCCGTTATTTCTTTCATAAATCCAAAAAACCCATTTATCCAAAGTTTGGTCTAAAAGAGCGAAAGTCACGTGTTAAATAAAATCTGCTGATTTATATGTCTTACCCGTTAACGCATCGGAGAAATCTCCAATTGTCGATTAAAAAGACCGCAATCAAAACTTCCGATGCATTAGGTCTCACATATAAACCCCGCCCATTTACTTTTATTCCATACAACCCACACCCCAGACCAAGTGTTGAAGTCCCGGCGTCGAATCGCATCGCAATCTTAAATCACTGATTGAAAAGCCCCTGTGCCCGAAGTTCCGATGCGATCGGCCTTGTTATGTAGAGCTCTCGGCCTGAGCTGTATTCATAACCAAAGGGCCTCGCACCGGGTGCCACCTATCATATATATATATATTCCGCCCGACTTACCAAAACTTTGTATTATGTGAAAAATTGGGTTTTTTATAAAGTATAAGGGTTTCCGCCGGTGCAAAAAATCAAAGGATATTGACCTTTGATCTAAAGCTGATCAAACAGCCCGCGCAAAATCGCAAAGTTTCAATCACGTTCTTTTTTTTGTCTCCCCGATCGCCCATCCCTCCGATTCATTCCCCGCCGTTGATCTGGTCCTCAGATCAACGGTCATCGCTCAATCGCATCGCAAATTTTAAATCGCATACATTTGTTTTTCCTGCCGATTGTGATCCTCCGATTGAATCTGGATCGTCCACGTGTCCAGATCGGATGGCCCAGATCTAATCTCGCTTCATACTATCGCCCTCCACCTTTCACCAAAGGGTTTTCAAAACCGATCTCCACCGTCGATCATCGTGCGATCAACGGTTCTGTTCAATTCTTCCTTCCGCTCCTTTTAAACCTCCTCTCGGCTAATCTCCACCGTTGGATGATGCCATCCAATGGCTCTACTCTCATCCCACACCTCTGAAGCAGTAAACCCAAAAACAGAGGATTTTATGATATATTTGTTGAATTTTGCAGGTAATGAAGGTTTTCCATTATGTTGAAAGAAAGGGCCGAGGGCTGGGAATGACGATTCTGATACCATTGCTCTATCAAGGGAAAGTCATTCGCAGGGTTTAAGATCCATATTTCCCCTGTGCAGCCTGCACATCAACAAGACACTGTGTTTTTAAATCACAGTTAAAGAGTATCAGTTTTTACCAGAACAGAAGATCGAAAACACTAAACTAAAGTGAATTAAAAGTGTTTTGGGAAGGAACGAAGACATCTGTCGATCCGAGAAAGCCTCCACCGCTTGAAGCAGAGGCTAATCGAACCCTCTCCATCTCCTAAAGGCACCTGCAGCCTTACAGTAATCATAGAAGGCTTAGTCATTATCTGAAATAAGAGGTGTTTACCTGAGGATGACTAAACAATTAATACAAATCAAGGATCTTATCTTCAATTGTCGGCAAAACTATTTTAAAGATTAAGAACAACCCAGAAGTAAATATTTTGATCATTAGGCCTCGAGAAACAAGAAACAAAGTTACTTCAACATGACACAGAGCCTCAAAAAGTCAACAAAAGCTCCCACTGAGCTTAATCCCAAGTGTAAATCAATTAAAGCAGATAAACACCTGTGGAGTTCTTCATCGAGGCTCTCAAAGGCCGAGAAGTCATCAATCTGTATTAATTGATCCAGCAGATCTTTTCATCAAATTCCACCTCCTCATCCTTCTATAAATACTTCTGTAGAAGGTGAGTAAAGGTTGGTCTCTGGACATATGAATGTATGTAATAGTTATTCTGAAGCTACTGATGCCCTGTTTCCAACTTAAAGATACATAAGCTGATATGAGAAGTTCGAAGTTGTAGAGACCCACTAGGCTTGTTGATTGTAACTGGTTTGAACATCAATACAAGCTGCTGATTTATGGGATCTTGATTTATGTCAATGGTGATGTATTCCTCACTGTCAATTGTTATTTTTCTTAATTTTTTCACTCTATCCACTTTCTTTGATAAAGAGCAGCAAACATAGAGCTAGGACTTACTCTCAACAGTACCTTACTCTCACTGAAAGATTTATTTTTCTATGTTTTCCTCATTCGAACATTCTCTTTGAAGAGTATATTAATGTAGGTCAGTTTAAAAGTACTCGCCTGATCTAGATTGCTTTTTTAAAACGAGTTTTCTGTGTTTTCCTTGAAGAGTGTATCAAAGCAGGTCGGTTTAAAAGCACTTGCTTGATCTAAATCGCTCTTTGTGATTGTTATCTGTGGTTTTCTTATTGAATATGCTGAAAGCAGGGTAGTTTGAAAGCACTCACCTGATCTTAAGCTATTCCAACTATTTTTTAAATGTTTTCTGACTGAAAGTACTTCAATGCAGGCTAGTTTAAAGGCACTTCCCTGATCAACATAAATACTTATGTTTTCCAAGTACACATGCTGGAAAGCAAGATAGTTTAAAGTACTTATCAGCTGGGACCGTGCTTTGTTATCGAGATCCGTTTTGATTTTCTGGCTTCCTATCTTTTTTTCTCCGTTTCAATCCATAAATCACCTTAAGAGATCCTTTGACATAAGTATCTTGCCCCATGCATCCTTCTTGAACCTTGTTGTCTAATTAAAATCCTCCTATGACTCCATAGCCCAATGGGTTAAAACTATCTTTGCCCTTTCTGTCAGCCAAATCATTCCTTTACTTGCACACATATTCACCCTTCATTTTGAACTTCCTTCACCCTCATCATGTCTTTGCCCAACCAAAAAAAACAAAACAAACCCATGCTCTTCACAACTAGCCTAATATCACATTTCAGGATTTAAAGATCACATCTTTAAACTCATTTATAGAGAGATCCCTCTCTGGATTTAGGAGGGCTAGATCCTAGAATCCCAAAGTGTTATGAGATGTTACCTCTCGTACTGGACTTTTTGCCAATTCATAATTGTGGTGCTAACACTATTTACGAGCATGAAAACAAGAGTAAAAATTAATGTTGCACATTACTGGAAGCCCAACACTGAGAATGATAGGTGGAGGGATTGATTGGAAGCCAAATACTTGGAACCTATTCCTATCGACTTCGACTGAAACAACTTTCCTTGTACCATTCAAGAAAGATAGATTCAGTTCAAAAAGGGGACGATAAGCTTAAATGGGATAAAAATCCGGTTGGGCTCTTTAATCTCAAAGAAGCCTATGGCTATATAGAAAATCATGACCAACTACAACCTTAGAAAAAATAGAAAATAATATGGGAAAGGCAATTATGGCCCAAAATTAATTTGTTTCTCACCTGGGACAATTTATGGAGAAGTCGATTTACAGGTCCATCAAGGTGCCACCTTTATGAATCAAACAAGGAAACAATTAACCATCTTTTGAACACTTGTGATTATACCAACATGCTATGGGAGTGGGTTGTTGTTTTTTTTCAGAACCACGGATAGGGACAACGCCTCCATCCTCGTTATTTTGGATAACTAGTGACCTACAATCTCCTTCCACCCCATGGTTGATAGGGCCTAGAATATAATCCTTGGTACTATCTTTTGGATGGTTTGGAAAGAGGGTAGTGATAGATCTTTCAAGAATGAAAAAAATTTGAAAGAATGCCACCTTACCTCAATTAAGTAGGTGATCCATAAATCGATGGCCATCTCCAAAATTCGTAACTTCAGTGGCCCCCTTTGTCTTGTTGATAAGTGAATCTTGCTCCTCCTCAATTTACACCTTTCTCCTCTTAAAAACAACACTTCGGCGAAGTTAAACTTGGAAGCTTCCTGTCAATGGTTTCCTCTCGGAAAAGACATCCTAAAAATGAAGTATGATGGAGCTGCAAAAGATAACCTTGAAACTTCTGGTTTCAGGGGTGCATTTGGAAACTCAAAAGGGGAAATAATTTTGGTCTACATTGGCAACCTATGCATTGCCACCAACAACACAACTGAGCTTCAAGCTCTAGAGCACGATCTCGCCATTGCTAAAGCTTAAGGCTTATGGCCCCTCATCATGGAAGGTGATTCGACTCCAGCTACCTTGGCAAGCCATAAGCTTCAGCAAGGTATGACGGTTTCCAAAGTCACAAAAAATTGGAGGTTGATAAAAAAACTCCATCACATCTACAACCACATCAGAGAACTAAGTGGGCTCCACTTCCAAGTAGTCAGATGGAAGGATACAACCTGGCTGAGAGGTTGGCTAATGAAGGCAAAATTGGCAGCATTAGGCTCTTCTGCCTTGCATGGAGGGATTTGGAGGAAGTTCCCCTCCGCCAAGAGTGCGAGGTAATTAATAAATGGACAACAGAGTATGGGATAACCTTAACTCTACAAGAGATAGTTAGACTTTTAGACAAGATCGTTACAATTTCCCCATCTCATCATCATGAATTCCTTGACGAGCAACAACCCCAATCATTCGTATGAGGAAGTGAAATCCCTGATCGCCATGATCTTCTCAGAATGTCGCCTCCCTGACCCCTCAAACTGTAATGTTCCTTGCTTCCTCATGACTTCTTTGTACCTTCCTCTGGCCATAATCAATGGCACATTCATTGCTGCCTCTCTCCCTCCTCTCTCGGTCGTCCACCCTTCCTATGAATAGCTTGACCTGCTCGGTTCCCCTCATCATTCTCTTCATGATCGAGCATTTGTTTCCCTCTTTCCCCTTTCCTCATTTCTTGAACTTTCTCCCGAATCCCCCGCCCCCCCCCCCCCCCATCATCATGGCTCCTTGTTGTGACTCGACTCTTGCCCACCATCGTGGTCGAGGTCGCAATAAAGAATGATGGGATAATACTAGTATGCAACCTTAAACTCACTCTGAGGCTTCGTCTAAGCAGGCCACTCTCAATTTCAATGTCTCAGTTGCCTCTAAAACCCAAGAGTGCATCCACAATTTGGATCTCCAAGTATGCAACTTCAGACGATGGGTGACCACAGAGTAGGTGGATGCTCAATTTGAGTGGATACCAGACCCCAGCCTCACCAGGGCTAGGGAAAACTTGTACATCCGAACCATAGGGCTCTCATGTAATCTCAAAAAAATGCCCCATCTTGCGCTGCAGGAGAAAACCAGAAACACAAAGGCCTTAGAAGCCTTGTTAGACATGTTGAACGAAAAATTCACAGTCTATGTGGAATCTATGCATCACCTTCACTTCATCACCAAGGATTTCCCTCACCGCGTGTTGCTGATGCGAGGCATTGCCACCATGCATGCTAGCAAAGGAGGCTTACCGAGCATAAAGAGAGAGATGGGTGGTGCTTCCATCAGCCACCGAGCCACTAAGGACGCCCCTGTAGGAAGTACCCTTGAGAAGCCTATCAGCCTGGAGGATGATCCTTTAGATGACTAAGTATAAAGATAAATTGCATGTTTTGGGAACTTTCTGTGTTTTGGGCACTGTCTATGTCTTGGGCTCTCACTAAATTTCAGTTTATAGCCATCTTTAGTACTCGCGCTCTCAGCATTTCCAATGTAAATTCCAACACAATAGTATTTTTGCATGTTGATGTCGGCATAAATGTTTTCTATCATTCCACTCAACCTAGATGGTCGGGCATTTTTTGTAAATTATGTAAGAACATCAAGCATAAAATTTGTATCTAGTGTAAAAGCTCCATGAGTCACCCACTCCGATTGTAATTACCATATTTTGATATAATAGAACCTTTCTTACTTACAAAAAAACAGCAATGTCTATATATATCTAGAATTAAGCACTAGTGAACACACACACATATATAAGAAACACAATATAATATGATAGTTTTATCACTATCCAAATTCAATATATATATATATATGAGAAAATTTAATAGTAAATAAATAACTATGTAAATTGTGTATTTAAATTACTTAATATAAAAATTTACAAAAACAATTGTGTTTGCTTTAATCACAAACTAGTCTGTCTTAGTTTTTATTTTTTATAGATTAAATTAATAAGATATTTTAGCTTGTAAATTTGTTAGGTGTTAATTTATTAGTATTTTTATGAGTACTTCAATTAAACAAGTTAAATTAAATTTTATATATATGAAAGGAATTGGACTAGTGTGACACGTGATGATTCCAAGAGCTACCACTATAAACTATAGGCTTTTTTTGACACACACAATATAAATATAAAGGATTTGTGTATTGGATCTCCTACCACATAATACTTCATTTACACGGAAATTTATCATTATAATGATTATTTAAAGAAATATATATTTAATTGTAAATTCTAAATATTTAAATTATTAATTTTTTTTCATAAAAATATCAAGTAATTAATTAATTAAAACTAGCCAAATATGTTTATTTTTTTCACATTATTTTTTAAATTTTAAATTAAAATATGGTTAAAGTAAGACAGTTAATTTACCATCAAATATAATTGTTTAAAATGTAATTTTTTAGGTATTTACGTAGAATATAGTCTATTTAAAGGGGATCAAATTAAATTAGTCTGCATCCATTTTAACTCTAGATCTATCAATGAGAAAAAATATCATATCCCTTTTCAGATCACACATGGCCCTCATCCTAAATTGTAAAATGCATCTCTCACACAAACATTAACTTAATTAATTTTTTTAGTTAAAAATAGAATTTTAATAATGCCCTTTCACACAACCATTAATTTAATTAAAATTTCAATTAAAATAAAATCTTTATTTTTAAAATTTTTTATCAAACCTATAAATAAAGATATGCATACATATAACTACAAAAACTTCAAAGAGGATGATTGTTATTTTATTGGGATATAAAGTTTTTAACTATGTAGTTGTATGTTTTATATGATAGTTTTACATTGTAATTCTATTCTGTTGTAATTGTTTTTTTCTTACAAAGTCAATTTTATATGATTTAATATCAATATTTTATTGAAATTACATATATTAAATGAAAAGAAAACAACTCATATGGTATACTAGATTTTTCAAACCAATGATAAATATTTATATATTCATAATTAATTAATATGAAGTAAAAGATCTTTAAACCATAATTATGAAGTAAAAGATCTTTAAACCACGGAGTACACAAAGAAAAGACTGAAATTCATGAAAAAAGAGGAGAAGAAAACAAGATTATCCAGCGTCCAAATCCCACATAAAAAGTTAAACGGTGGGAGGTCTCTTTTCTGTGCATGTTTTGTATTTGTTTTATTGTTTTAGGTCGATGTTGCTCCTCTCAATCACGGCAAGGTGACTGCTATTTTATTGTTCTTGTTCCGTGCTCTTTGCAAGTAAGAGACGGTGCTCTTGTTTTGTACAGCGTTGGATTCAAATTTTTAACATGGAAACTAAAATATTTTATGGTTAATTTTAGGGAAATGTAATTTGCTTTTTACATCTTAATCTCCATTCTGAAATTGATATAATCATTTTTAAATTTTAAGTAAATGTAATTTGATTTTTACCTTAATCATTTTTAAATCCTGTAATATTTCTTTTTCTTGATCTGAAATTTATTTTTTCTAACTTATGTTCAGAATAAAGGTGATCTTGTGCTTTCTAATCTTGGTCTACGTGAATAAACGTCATTATAAAAAAGATTGAATATAGAATTTAACATCATGATAAATATAGAGGTTTATATATTCTGATTTGATCATGGAAATAAAGTGTATATAATTTTGGCGAAATAAAATTGACAAAATGAAACGATAAGTGCATGGATGGCAACAGAGAAACTGCTTTAGATTTAAGGTTACAAATTAGTGCTCTGGGATTTTTTTTTCAGAAGAAAAAAAACAACAACTTTCTATTAGCTAAAAAGATGTTACATAAACATGCATATAGCATACGGTCCATAGTTAAAACGTCATGGATCAGAATACAGAGAATCACTCAAAAAATATAACCCCAAAACACTGCGGGTACATACATCTGAACAATAATCACTGAAATAAGCCAGTATAAACCAGGACGGAAGGCCTATCAAACCCATAAAGGATCCACATAAAGCCCTATAAAAGGCAAAACCATGCAAGGCACGGCAACAACCACCCTAGGGACAACCACCCCAAGAAAGCGGTGAAAAAGCATGAAGCTAGAAACCCAGATGAAGAAATCGCCAGCCCCAAAACCCAAAGTACAAGCCCCAAAATAATGGCACTTTCATCTGGAGCACCAGTCCAGACCCATGAGCAACATCCATATAAAAGTAGCCCCATCCAAAGCAAACACAGAAATCCTGGAAGGAGACGAACCAACGAGAGCCGTAGCAAATAGCAACCCGCTGCCATCGATACAATACCACCAGCAAGGAATGGGCCGTAGAGGATGAGAGGGGGCCGAAGCGGCGAGGCGGCAGCTCGATCCCTCGTGCATGAAACCCCATCTTTTGAAAAGGAAAACTCCCAAAAATCCGAGCCAAAAAACCCAGGTCACCATGAAAGCCAAAACAACATCTCAGCGGTGAACAAAAACCCTCGATAAATCGCGGCCACAACCGCATAGAAGGGCATTAGAAACAAAAACCTGTGGCAAGAGGAGCAGGCCAATGGCACCACCGCAAAAGATCACCGACGGAAGCAGAAGACCACGCACAGAAAGCTGCCGAAGCACCCGAGGACACTGCAAAGAGAAAAAGACATCATCAGAGGCACCCACAGATAGAAAACCCCAACAACGCGGACGAAAGGAGGCATGATATGGAGGGCCGAGGCGGCTAGGGTTCCAGTCGCTCGGCCCTCCCCAGCTTCTTCTTGATTCCTTCTAAACCCTTAGCTTATGTCGATCTAATTTCTATCGCTCTGGAATACCATTTAGTGATCAGTAACAACGCACAATTCATCTCAAAAATAATAATTTGAGTTTCAATCTTTGTAAATTGTATTATGGAATATTCTCAAATTTCATAAAACTTTTGAATTTTTTAACAATTAATCAACATTGTTCAATTGGAGGTCTAAACTCGTCCAAGAATAGCATCATTTTTAATATAGGAATTTTCTAAAATTTATTGTTAATGTTCATTCAAATATAACATTGAATGTGAAATTTCTTACCAAGTTATTCAACACAAAATATTCAAATATAACAGTGAATGTGGAATTTCTTACTACGCTATTCAACCCAAAATATTGTTATCACTGTTACTCAACTTCAAATCACGAAATTAAAGGCACCATTAATCCCCTAAGATTTTTTTGATCTCTAAATGGCATTCCACATCCAAATCATTTCAGCTTGCTTTCCTGCTGCACTTCTCATAGGTGGGGGCTCATACCTTATAGCAAACTTGACCTTAAAGATAAAAATTAAATACTAGTGTTGCTGTAACATAAATTGAAGCTGCCAATATTCTTTCCCTATTAAACACCATGTTGAAGCACACACATGGTGTATGAGGAGAATAAACACACACACACAAGACTCAACACAAAATGAAAGATAAGCGTGAGGCTTTCTTATTTTTCCATTATACATGATGTACATTTATAGTACAATGGTGTGACTCTTGGTTTCACATTCCAAGGTCACTTGGAGACTTTTCGCATTCCACACCTACCCATGTAGGATTAAGTGTTCCAACATCCCCCCTTAATCCGAAGGGGTATGTGTGAGTCCAAGAAAAGAGTTGTAATACAAATATGAAAAGTATGCATGGCAGCACTTGGGCTGAATCAACTCTCTAAAATGTTGGCAGGTGGTTTAAGGATGACCACCAACACTCTGAATGCAATACTTGTTGCAGCCTTTAACTTTTCCAAAACCGGCAAGAAGCTGTCACAGAGGAATTGTCCTCTATAAAAGGAGACCTTCAACCTAAAGGAAGGAAGGCTCACTACCTTGATGGTTTAGATTACTAACAACTCGAATGTCACATTTCCTCGGAATCCCAACCAAAGCTAGCAAGAAGTCAAGGTCGCTAAGCCGGCTATTTTGCTAGAGGAAGTGTTCCTCATATATGAAAGGGAGACCTTCGACCTAAAAGAAGGGAGGTCTACTACCTGTGGTGGTTTAAGGTTGTCCACCAACCAAAGATGATGGTTTAAGGTTGTCCATCAACCGAAGGCATGCTCATGGGCATCCATGTCTCTGACTACATCTCTAAATCTGGAATGACGAATTGTGGCTCAGGCTCGCTTGAACTGCTGTGTCTCTGGCTACAACTCTGAACATGGAATGAGAGATTGTGGCTCAGGCTCGCTTGATCTGTCGTTGAAGCTTGTACATGACCACCATTTTCCCCCCTGTCAGGGAAAAGGTGAGATGATGGCGAAAACTCAACTGCAAGTTTGTTCAATATCCATGAACAAGTTATAACATGTGTCGTAAACATCTTCTTGGCTGCTGATGCCCATTGCCAAGAAGCGATCCATCCAAGATGAATCTTTGTTCTTGCAGGAGGCTTGTTTCTGAAGCATCTGTGTCCGAGGAATGGGTGTTCTGACCATAGTGCTTGCATGGATGAAGATCAAAACAGTGATCTTTCATATGGCCAACTCGATCACAGTGTTGGCATTTTACAATTTGGTGTTGTTGTTGTGGAGCAAGATCTAGAACAGCTGCAGGTGAACTGTCATACATGAATCCGGCACTCTGAAATATGATAGGCTTGGTGTAGTCTAGAATATGAAAGGACACATCCTTGTCATATCTAAGACCAATTCTGTGCTTGTTGTGGACAAGCTCTTTCCAAGGTCTGATGATGGGCTTAAGAACTGCAGGCTGAACTGCTGCATATGCATGTACATCTGCTCTAGTACAAGGAACTGAATGTGAATCATCTACAACTTTATCTTCTTTCTTCTGATGAGAGTCCTTCACAATATTCTGAACAGAAATATGTTCAGAATGGTGACTCTTTTGCTGAAGTTCATCTTGTTGGAGCTGAGATTCCAACTGCAAAAACTCAATCTTTTCTTGTGCATCTTGCAAACAACTGTGAATTTTATAAAGAGCATCCTTGCTCATTTTTATCATATCATCAACATTGGAATGAATGAGGTTACTCAACAACACTAATGCCTCATTGATTTTAGCCATTTCAACAACTTAGGCTCAAAAAATGAAAGGGTGTCGGCTTCAACCGAAAATGCACCCGTTTACAATGTGATGCAACAAGAAATACAAATGACTCGAAAGAATTTTCAGAGAAGGTAACCGCTCCTCAAATGATGGACGGAAATCAACAACGAGTTACATCAACAACTCAAATTTACTGATTGCAACTATGAAGAAGCACACAATGTAAGTTCGACGGCAAAATCTCTCTAAAATATTTGTATGAATGTGCAACAAAAACAACTGTGCAAAAGGTCCTTGGGGCAACTGATTTCTTTCAAAGAGTTGTTTTCAATGATGGAAAACTTGTCTTCAAATGTCAATTTCTTCAAAAATTCACCCTTCAAATCAAAATGTAAATCTGCAATTTTCTCTATGTATAGTCCATCTTCTCTTCATTTCCTGCTGTTCATTTCTTCTCTTTTCTCTATCTCTCTCTGTTTTTTTTTTTTTTTTAATTAATTAAAAAACAGATTAATGGGAATTAATTAGAAATGGGGGAATTTAAAAATAAAAATTCTAATTTTAAAATGGGGGAGAGAAATTATATGGAATGAGAGGCGAATATTAAAAAATTAAATATAAAAATCGATTTAAAAAAAGGGGAGGGAAACTAGGGAAAATGATCAATGAAGAGGAATTATATAAAAATGGGATTATATATAAATGGGAATGAATTTAAAAAAGGGAGGGGATTTAAAATTAAAAGGCCAAATTTTAAAAAGGGATGGGGGGTGGTATTAATGGAGGGAGGGGGAATTTTAAAAAAGGGAGGTAAATTAATTAATAAATTAAATATTAAAATCGATTTAAAAAAAAGGGCGGTATTGTATATTGGAAGGGTCGATTAAAATGGAGTGATAAGGGAATGAATGCAGTGGGTAGGTCGTGAGCAGAGGGCGTATTGCAAGGGAGGGAAGTGGAGGTAAGGGCTTGAGATGGGCGTGGAAAGGAGGGTGAATGGTTTTGCAGGGAGCGTAGATTACAGTGAGGGGGGCAGAATGGGTAGGGAAGAGCGCAGAGGGTGCTGTGGATTAGTGTTGAGTGGAGGAAGAGTTTATGCGTATGCGCAGAGAGGAGGAATGAGAGCGAGGGGTATGGGGGGTCGGCTAGCTCGAGGGGGGCGCGGTTTGAGTGCAGGAGGAGCGGTGGAGTGATAAGGTGTGAGGGGCGTATGGAGCTTGGGTGGGAACCATGAGTTGAGAGGAGCGTGTTTGTAGAGTTGTGAGGCCGGCGTGAGCGGGTGAAGGAGTGTTAGGTAGGGAGTTAAGGCCGAGAGGCCACAACGCAATGGGGGAGCAGCATTCGAGCGTATTGAGTGCTGTGAATTAACGCGAGTGGGGAGCCGTGGGGGGGTGGGAGCAGCGTTGAAGGATGTGAGGTGTAGGGACTGAGAAGGGTAAGGGGTTGAGAGATTGATTGTTCGATGTGTAAGGAATTGGTAGATTGCAGAGGAGGGGGGCCGAAAGGCCTGGTTGTAAATTTTTTTATTTTATTTATTTTTTAATTTTTTTAATTTGAAAAAAATTACAATAGAGAGGAGATTGACTTTAAAATAATAGCAGAATTTCACTGATATATAACAGAGGTTGGCAGAATTTTGCAGTGAAACGCAGGTACAAGACTCAGAAATTTTCCAGAAAATTGCAGAAATTTCACGAAATATAGCAGCAGTAGAATACACAGTAGAGTAATGTGCAGAAATTGCAAAACATTTTCCAGTAAAAACTCAAAATTCTTTCTAGGAAAAACCCAAAATTTTCCAGAAACTCATTTTAGACACTTTTCAACAGCTCTCCAAAATGCAGAATAAAGGAAGAAATTGTAGGAAGAAATCAACCTTCAGATGCACAATGTTGCTTTTCTTCAAAACCACTGCTGCTCTTCTTCAAAACAAATTCTAAATGCTGCCAATTTCTGAATGCTGGGATTTTGAATGCTGCTTCTCTTCAAAACACTTCTGAATGGCAGCAAAAACACTGCTGCAGAAACTTTGAGTGCTGCAAAAATGTCAAGAATTTTTGCAGATATGCACAGGCCATCAACACAAATGGATCACTCAATTTGGAGCAAGGCCAGCAATCACCCGCTCCGATACCATGTTAAACACCATGTTGAAACACACACATGGTGTATGAGGAAGATGAACACACACACAAGAGACTCAACACAATGAAGGATAAGCGTGAGGCTTTCTTATTTTTCATTATACAAAGATGTACATTTATAGTACAATGGTGTGACTCTTGGTTTCACATTCCAAGGTCACTTGGACTCCATTGTGACTTTTCGCATTCCACACCTACCCATGTAGGATTAGGTGTTCCAACATTCTCCCATTGCAACAACCACCCACAAATTAAACACAACTGCAATAGAACACAATACAACAAATAACAAATTGCAATTTAGTGTATTTCATGCTTGCTCTTTGAACGATGGAATGGATTCGTGTTGATCACCATCCTGATCCGATTCAATGCCATATTCGCGTTGTTGTTAGTGTGACTGGTTTTTGCCCTTTCCCTATAAATTTTGTAGCTCTACCAGTGCCATTAATTCGTTGGTTTCCCATGCAAGCAAGGACAAGGATAAAGAAGAAACAAAGATGCAATGAATGAAACTGCATGAATCTTTCAAATTCAGATGAATGGATTTGAAGAAATAAAATTAGCCCTGAAATTTGGGCGGTTAATATCAAATTTGAATTTGAATTCAAATGGCTCATGATTTAAATAATATTAATGTCGCCATTGTAGATGGAGAGGGTGTTAATGGTTCATGTACATCATACCATATCTTCCTAGTGCACATCATGCCCATCATACCATAGCATCGTGCTCTCTGGCAGTCATGGATGTTTGTCAGATGTACCTGGTAAGGTCAATTAAATATGGTTCGTCGGCAGAGACAGGAGGAGGACTGGGAGACTGGAAAATTGCTGAAGGGGGTTGCCGGAGGTGATTTATCACCTCCGGTTTGTCCCAGCTTTAGCTTCTTCCAATATTTATAACATAAATGGTTAAAACCTAAAAATCCAATAAATAAAAACACAAAATATAAACCACGCATAGAAAATTCGGTGTGTTGTAGAAAAGCATCATTAAATCCTCCGCAACATTAACATTAATGAAAACAATAACAAGAGTGATCAGAATCGAAACCGCGACCATCCTTTTAATCTCTCTCTGAAAGGTCTTGATAACTTTGGATTTCTGCCATCCAGTAGTCTTCTTCGGCATCAAAAAATTATCTATGTTCAAACTTCTCAACTTGAAATCCATCCTGTGGTTGGTTTTCGGATCGGCCGTGGGATTCGATTTTCCCACCTTTTGAAATCCCCAGCGATTCGAACCATTGGCCTGCAAGATGGACGATATCCCCAATTTGCTGCAGAGGGACTATGGGCTTAAACTACAAGGCAACGTAGCGCCAATGTCCATGCAGAGGAGCACCCAGGCAAGGATTCAGGTGTTCAGAGCGTTTATGACGATGTGTTTGGGGGTCCCCAAAATTTTACAGCGCCATCGTTCCCTTCGCAGAGTCAAGAAGGGTATGAAGATATATTCAGGAATTTTTCAACCCCGATCAAGAATTCCTCCGTCCCGGTATTTGATGCGCCTGTGTATGATGATGATGATATATTCGGGGGTTTGAAGGGCATTAGGAACTCTGGGGTTCCTTATGATGATGTTTTTAGTGGGGGATTTGCTAGCAGGGGCCTGAGCTCCACACCATTTGAGGTTCTTTTGGGTCCGAAGAATTCAAATTCACAGCGATCTGGGGGCAATCAGGGGAGTTCAGGTTCAGAGAATTTGATTTCGGTGTTTAACAATAGCGAGTCTGGTATGACTGATAACCCAGCAGTTGAAATTAAGGGGGAGTGTTGAAATGTTACTTTCAACTGCCCCTGTACTGTAGCCGCTTTCCAATTTTGTTTGAAGGGCTCTGTCACAGAGCCGCTTGCTAAAATCAGTGAACAGTCAAGTTCGTGTTTGAAAATAGAGTTCAGACTGATAAAAACCTTACAGTCCTTTTACAAAGAAAAACATAGCTTTTTATATTAAAGAACAGAGTTTGATTTATGTTGTATGCGCGAGAGTTTGTTGTGTTTAAAGACCGGTGGTCCCCACGACAGAGACCAGTCAGCAGACACGTGGAAGAATTTGATTTGAGCGGGTTTTTTATATGGGCCGGTTCGCAATGCAATTCCATACCCGATGAGCTTCTATAGGGCGGATTTTATATTTCATCGTGCGCACATTTGGTGACGTCACGACTCAAGTTTTGTAACGCGAAATGTTCCATTGCATTTTGGTTTAATTACCGTTTGAAGTCCGGGGCGAAGTTTTATTAAAGTTTTTGTTAATATGTTTTATTAACGTTTTTACATTATAACATTTGTTTTGTTTTATAGCGCGACAAAGGTTCATAAAACCTTGGCACACATATTATATATGCACGCTATTATAAAGAGTGGTCCCCGAGAGTTTTAGAATAGGTTTACTTCTTTTATATAGTTTTGTATTAAAGTCTTTTTTATGTTTGTTTTAATATATGTTGCGTCATATAAAGTTTGAAAAGCCTGAGAGACAGAGTAGTGATTGTATTGTAAGTTTTACACACAGTAGTGTATTTTGCAAAAAGGAGACAGAGAGTAATTTGCACAGCAGTGCGTTGTTGTTGAAGAGACAGAGTATTTTTGTTTTAGACAGAGTGACAATTTTTTAAATTTTTAGCACTGCATTTGCAGCAGTCTAAAATTTTGTAAATCCCTCAAACAGAGGAAGTGTTTTGTAATAGTTTTTTCACAGTTAATGAAATTATTATAGTGTGCAAACTCTGTTTATCTCTGAAGAAAAATTATTTTTAATTTCTCTGTGTTAAGAGGAGAGCATTATTCTCTCTGTTTTGTTCTGGAATTCTCAAAAATTCCAACATGGTATCGAAGCTAGTCCAGGCTCTTTGAAGGTGTCAAAGGAGCTGAAGGAAGGATTTTTTGTTGCAGCAGCTTCTCCAGCAGAGTGAAGACTCAGTAAAAAAGAATCCAAGGTATTTCTCAATACATATTTATTGTGTTACTATTTGAAGACAGTAAGTTATTTTAAATACACAGTCAAGTGTTTTGAAGCATAGTTCAGAGTGCAAGAATGGCTGGAGCCAGCACTAGCATGAGTATTGGTAATGCTCAGCTCCCACAATTTAATGGGAAAAACTATGATCACTGGGAAATAACCATGAGAGCCCTGTTTGCCTCTCAAGACTTATGGGAACTTGTTGAGGATGGTTTTGAAGAACCAGTGGATGAAAATGAGTTTAATGGATTAACACAAGAAGAGAAGGACTTGTTGAAGAGAAATAAGAAGAAGGACTCTAAAACCCTCTACTATTTGTATCAAGCAGTGCATGAGAGTGTGTTTCCAAGGATAGCAGCAGCTAAGAGATCCAAAAAAGCATAGACAACTCTCAAGACAGCCTATCAAGGCACGGAGAAAGTGAAGACAACAAAACTACAATTGCTGAGGAGAGATTTTGAGACTCTCTGCATGGAGTCTGATAATATAGACTCATTCTTCACACATGTGATTGGAATGGTCACACAGATAAGGTCTCATGAAGAGACTCTTGAAGAAAGGAGGATTGTGGAGAAACTTTTGAGGAGCCTACCCTCAAGGTTTGATGTGATTGTCACCACCATAGAAGAGACAAAGGATCTCACAAACTTTTCAGTTGATGAGCTACATGCATCACTGATGACACATGAGCAAAGATTGGGTAGAAATGAAAACTCATCTCTGGAGCATGCCTTTAAGACCCAGATGTCCTTTGGAAGAGGAAGAGGTCAAGGCAGAGGAAACGAGAGAGAAAGAGGTAGAAGCCAAAATAGAGGTGGAAGAAACAGTGCAGCGAATGCTCAAGGAAGGGGCAGCAATCCAAATCAGAACCAAGGCCAAGGTAGCAGCCAGCAAGGTGGACAACAACATGCTCATGGAAAAAGGTATGATAAATCCAATGTCCAATGTCATTATTGTAAAAAATATGGGCATTATGCAAATGAATGTAGGAAGAAGCAGCATGATATGAGTAATAGAACTAGTGCAAATTTCACTAGAGAAAATATCAGCCAAGATAAATTGTTTTTAGCTTGTAATATGGCTGAGGAAAAGCGTGAAAATTTATGGTTTCTAGACTCAGGTTGCAGTAACCATATGACAGGAAACATAGCCATGTTTTCTATGTTAGATGAGAATGTGAAGTCACAAGTCACATTAGTGACAGATAGTAAAGTTTCTGTTATGGGAAAATGAGATGTAAATGTCTTAACAAGGAAAGGAGAAAAGAAATCCATAGCAGATGTTTATTATGTTCCTGGAATGAAATGTAACCTCTTAAGTATTTGACAACTTGTTCAAAAGGGGTACAATGTTTTCTTTGAGGATGATGTATGCACCATCATGGATAAACCACCCAGTAAACAATGTATTGCTGAAGTGAAGATGACAAGGAATAGAATGTTCCCTCTCAGGATGAGGGCAGATTTGAAAAATGGAGAAGAAATAGCAACAGTGACACAAGAGGCTTTCCAAAAGGAAACAAAAGATGAGAATTGGTTGTGGCACTTGAAATTTGGACATCTCAACTTTCGAGGTCTTAACTTGTTGCACATAAAAAGAATGGTAAGAGGATTACCATTGATTGAGAAACCAGACAGCCTTTGTAAAGGTTGTATCTTGGGTAAACAACACAAAGAAAGTTTTCCATCCGGGAAAAGCATAAGGGCAAAGGCACCCTTGGAAATTTTCCACTCAGATTTATGTGGACCGATGCAAACTCCATCACTTGCTATCAGCCACTATATGTTAACATTTATAGATGATTTTACAAGAAAAACTTGGGTTTACTTTTTAAAAAACAAAAGTGAAGTGTTTGAAAGATTATGCAATTTCAAAGCACTTGTGGAGAACCAAAGTAGGTTGCATATCAAAGTCCTAAGGATTGAAAGAGGAGGTGAATATATATCTAAATAATTTCTGCATTTTTGCAGAGAAAATGGAATTCATAAGCAGTTTACAGCGATGTACACAACAAAATGGAGTTGCCGAAAGGAAGAATAGGACAATCATGGATATGGTAAGGAGTATGTTAAAGGCAAAGCATTTGCCAAATGATTATTGGGCTGAAATTGTACATTGTGCAGCATATATTTGAAATAGATGCCCAACAAAAGCAGTCATGAACAAAGTTCTGGAAGAAGCATAGAGTGGGACAAAGCTAGGAGTCACCCACATAAAAGTTTTTGGTTGTGTGGCTTATGCACACATTCCAGATCAGTTAAGGAAGAAGTTGGACAACAAGGGGGAGAAATGAATTTTCATTGGATACAGTGAGGAATCCAAAGCTTACAGGTTATATAACCCATCCACCAAGAAGTTTATTATGAGCAGATATGTTTAGTTCATTGAAGAGGAAGCTTGGGATAGAAGCATAGAGAAAATAGTGTATGTTAAAAATTGTTTGTCTCATGATGAAAGTGATGAAGAGATGGCTGAAATACATCTCCCAACAACAACACCAACACAAGGGCAGCAAGGAACACCCTTGAGGAGAAATGAAAGTGCTTCTCCAAGCACACCACAAGGAGGAGATGCGAGTGCTTCTTCAAGCACTTATACACCAAATGAAAGAGGAACAAAGTTTAGAAATTTAAATGGCATTTATGAGCAAGAGGCAACAAATGAAGGTATGAACTCTTTATTTGCTTTGTATTGTCATGTTGATGACCCTATTCATTTTGAAGAAGATATTAAAGATAGGAAATGGATATAAGCTATGGATGAGGATATTAATGCCATAGAAAGAAATAAGACATGGGATTTGGTTGAACTCCCAAAAAGTAAGGAAGTTATTGGAGTTAAATGGATCTACAATACCAAGAGTAATGCTGAAGGGAAAATTGAGAGACACAAGGCCAGACTTGTTGTCAAAGGGTATAAGCAGCAGCATGGGAGAGACTATGAGGAAAATTTCGCATCGGTTGCTAGAATGGAAACCGTGAGAGCAGTGTTGTCCATAGTAGTACAAAACAAGTGAAAAGTTTACCAAATGGATGTGAAGTCAACATTCTTAAATGAAGTGTTAATGGAAGAGGTTTACATTGAACAACCTCTAGGCTACGAAAAGAAAGGCCAAGAGCACAAAGTGTGCAGATTGAAGAAAGCTCTTTATGGACTGAAGCAAGCACCGAGAGCATGGTACAGTAGGATAGATTCCTATCTACTGGAAAATGGATTTAAAAAATGTGAGGGAGAACCCACCCTATACATCAAAGAAAAAGATGGTAAGATGTTGATAGTTGTGTTATATGTTGATTATGTAATTTTTACAGGTAATGATAATAACCTTATTGAAAATTTTAAAAAGGTCATGAAAGATGAATTTGAAATGACTGATATGAGATTGTTGAGATACTTCTTAGGAATAGAAGTAGAGCAAAATGAAAATGAGATTTTTATCTCACAAGCAAAATATGTTAATGAAGTGTTGGAAAGATTTAATATACAGGAGAGAAAAACAGCAATAACTCCCATAGTGATGGGATTAAAACTCAGCAAAGAGGACAACAGCAAGGATTTTGATCCTAGTTTGTACAAGAGCATAGTTGGCAGTCTCATGTACTTGACTGCAACTAGGCCGGATAATATTATGCATGTTGTTAGTTTGATTTCCAGATTCATGGAGAGGCCAAAAGAAGCACATTGGTAGGCAGCAAAAAGAATTCTGAAGTATGTTAAATGTACTAAAAGGTTTGGTATTTTATATACTGCTTCAGAAAATTCAGAATTAATTGGATACACTGACAGTGATTGGACTGGAAGTGTAGATGACTGAAAAAACACATCCAGTTATGTTTTTCACATGGGTTTAGGAGCCATTTCATGAGCTTCTAAAAAACAGCCTATTGTAGCATTATCTACAGCAGAGGCAGAATATGTGGTAGCTATAGCAACAACATGTTAAGCAGTGTGGATGAGAAGGATGCTAAGGAGTTTATGTCAAAAACAAGTAAAAGGTACAGTGATTTATTGTGACAATAACTCGACTATTGCATTATCCAAGAATTATGTGTTTCACAAGAGGACGAAACACATTGACACAAAGTTTCACTACATTAGGGAATTGGTGAACAATGGAGAAATTTTTTTAGAATAGTGCAGAACTCAGGAGCAGTTTGCAGACATTCTGACCAAGCCATTGGGGCAGAAGAGTTTTGAATTTTTGAGGAAATGTTTCGGTATGACTGATAACCCAGCAGTTGAAATTAAGGGGGAGTGTTGAAATGTTACTTTCAACTGCCTCTGTACTGTAGCCGCTTTCCAATTTTGTTTGAAGGGCTCTGTCACAGAGCCGCTTGCTAAAATCAGTGAACAGTCAAGTTCATGTTTGAAAACAGAGTTCGGACTGATAAAAACCTTATAGTCATTTTACAAAGAAAAACAGAGCTTTTTATATTAAAGAACAGAGTTTGATTTATGTTGTATGCGCGGGAGTTCGTTGTGTTTAAAGACCGGTGGTCCCCATGACAGAGACCAGTCAGCAAACACGTGGAGGAATTTGATTCGAGCGGGTTTTTTATATGGGCCGGTTCGCAATGCAATTCCGGACCTGATGAGCTTCTATAGGGCAGATTCTATATTTCATCGCGTGGCCAATTCTGACCGTACCCAAAACCATTTGACAGACGCGATATGGGTTTATAAATTCAACTTGATAAATCATCATGCGCACATTTGGTGACGTCACAACTCTAGTTTTGTAACGCGAAATGTTCCATTGCATTTTGGTTTAATTGTCGTTTGAAGTCCGGGGCAGAGTTTTATTAAAGTTTTTGTTTTAATGTATTATTAACGTTTTTACGTTATAACATTTGTTTTGTTTTATAGCGCGACAAAGGTTCATAAAACCTTGGCACACATATTATATATGCGCGCTATTATAAAGAGTGGGCCCCGAGAGTTTTAGAATAGGTTTACTTCTTTTATATAGTTTTGTATTAAAGTCTTTTTTATGTTTGTTTTAATATATGCTCTGTCATATAAAGTTTTAAAAGCCCAAGAGACAGAGTAGTGATTGTATTGTAAGTTTTACACACAGTAGCATATTTTGCGTATTTTTGTTTGAGACAGAGTAATTTTGTTTTAAATTTTTAGCACTGCGTTTGCCTCAGTCTAAAATTTTGTGAATCCCTCAAACAGAAGAAGTGTTTTGTAATAGTTTTTTCACAGTTAATGAAATTGTTATAGTGTGCAAACTCTGTCTATCTCTGAAGCAAATTTATTTTTAATTTCTCTGTGTTAAGAGGAGAGCATTATTTTCTCAGTTTTGTTCTTGAATTCTTAGAAATTCCAACAAACAAGACGTGGTATGGTGTTTCGCTGAATTCTGTTCTTTGTCATGTTGATCCATCGGACGCTTTTCCAATTTAGGTTTTCTTGTTTTGAGATTGGCTGGCCGTTGATTGTGAATTGAGTTTGATATTTGCGTTAGGGAATTGAGTCTACACGAGAACCAAGCGCTTCCCCCTTCTTTTTGTCTGCGTCTATTGCAGTGTGAGTGACAATGCAGAAATTTAAACTTTTGTTCCCTTCCTGGTAATTGCTGCTCATTTGCTATCGCATCAAATCCTACTTTGCCCTCCATGCTTTGACTGCAACTCAGTTTACAGTTGCAAGTCACAAACGCTCAGGGCAACGCTGCCTTGTTTGTGTGCAATGACCACACAATACCTTTGTCGACCATCAAAACATATTGCTATATATCGAGGGTCTCTGCCCAATTCTCTTTTGCAACTGCCTCCCATTTGTCTTTGAAAATTGCTCTCTTCTAGCAGCTACCTCGACAGTGCTTGTTTATGAGATATTGCTATACAATGTGCTGACATTTCCTGTAACTCATTTATCATTGTCAACCTATTTAGAAAAATCAGAAATTAAAATTGAGATTTTATTAATGTCCATGAATGACCATAAAAGTTAATGGGACTGCAGAGGAAGTGAATAAAACATCTCCCAGCAAGAGAACAAAATAGAAGTTAATTCAAAATCTAACAGTAAAGCATAGTTAGCACAATAGGGTAGACCGAAGCAATAAGAAGCCTCCCACAAAGTAAATAGGAGGTAATTCCTCACTTCTTCATTGCCTGTAATAGAGATGTCAACACCAGGGGTCTGTGGAATAATGTACGCAGGTGAGTAGACTGGGCTATTGGAGTCCTGTCATGTAACCCTTGGCGGACTCAAAACTCTCTGGCTGGTGCTGGAGAAAGATGTCAAGGACAAAACTTTTTCGTTTTGCGATTCCGCTTGAATTTCTTCATCGCTATCATCTTCTTAGCCTTTTTCAGCCTTCAGCGTGTACATATCTCCGTAATCCATATTGCAGGCAAGAACTTTAAGGGACTGCAAAGGTTGCTCAAAATAATTAGTCAAAAATTTAAATCGCTTTAAAGAACGGCCTGAACAGCAAGATTTTGATGACATTGCTTCTAACAATCCAACTGCAGCCAGAATCGCAGAAAATCTTCAGGAGTACTCCTCAGAACAGAGATCCCTAAAATTCATGGAGAACTCCACAAAATTTTCAGAAATTGCAAGCTTGAAAGGTAGAAACTTTCTTCAAATTATTATTTCCAATTAAATAGTAATTACTATTTAGCTAATTAGTTTCTAAATTTAAAATCTTAAAATTTAAATACTAAATTTATTATCTTTTACTAAATTTACTATTTCCTATTAAATAGTAATTATTTATTTAGTAAAATCTTAAAATTTAAATTTAATAAAAATCTAAAAAGTGTTTAAGTTATTTTATATTTTAAACATTAAATAATTTTAATAATTTTAAGTTATTCACCATAATATTAAATATCTGCTTAAAAAAAACATTTACATGTTAAATTTTCTACTCATCCAAATTTAAATTCCTCATTTTTCTGTGGAGTCTATAAATCGTACTTTTCACTTTAAATAATGAAACCACGAGAACATCATTAAAGTCCTGTGAAATTCATCGGCAAAATTCTTTATTCTGTGTTCGTTGGCCAATTAATATGAACATATTTGTAAAATAGTTTTAAATATTCTAACATAACTCCATTACATTTATTTAATATTTTAATTGCTATTTACCAACGAACTAATTAACAAACTGAACCCAACTTAATTTCTGCATCGCATATATCGAAAGTAGCTTTAAATATTCTAAATATTCTAGCATGGCTCCTGTGCATTCATTTAATATTTTAATTACTATTTCTGCACCGCCTTTAACGTTTATTACTGCTCTGCATTGTGACGCGTGTAACATTAAGTGTTCGGTCCTTCTCCAGATGGGTGTCCTGCTACCTCTCCACCGACTATTTTGATTACACAATTAGAGTGGGGTCATGTGACCAGCTGCTCATCAAATATTTTTGTTAGAAATGTTTCTTGACTTTTATTTTAAGTTTAAAATTGTAAATTTTAAATTTAAATTGTCTGAGTTTACTTCTGAGTCTGTTGTGCATGTTATAGTGATGTAGCAAGTTTATGAACAAAAGTGTGTAGCAGCACGCTGATAAACAAAAACGCAAGAATAAAGCTGAAAAATAAAATTATTGCGCAATATTGCAAAGAAGTATTATAGTGCGTATTCAATATTTGCTAGGGAAGATGTTACATCAGAGTCTCAATTTGAATTGGAACACACACATCATCCCTTGCAGAAAAAAGAGCAGATATTGAAATATGTAATTTTTCATGTGCACGTTAGTTTGAGGATATCTATAATCAAACCAAGTCTTTGAAAAATCATTCATTTCCAGAGATCATTTTTATGTACAGATTCTATTCTGCAATAATATTTGTTTCAAGGGTCTTCACATTGTAATTTATATTATAAATAGATATTTAGTATTTCTCTAAATAAATAAATTTGGTTGTGACTTGTTTTTTTAATTTCCACATCCAAATTATGTGTACAGGTTTGCAAAAGCTAGGAAAGAAAATTATTAAAACCCTCTCTTCATGATTATTAAAACCCTGGTGTAAATTTTGAGAACTTTCAAGACTCAAAAATAGGGCTCTAATCATGTCAAAATTAGCATTTTTTGTTTTTCACTGACAGATTCGTCATCTGCTCCTAAAAAACCTATGGACCCATTTCTCCTTTGGATCCAAACAACCAAACTCATCATTCTAAGTCGAGATCTCCTGTGCTCTGTATTTTTTTGTCAAATAATGGGAACCCGGCTCAAGACCTGTGACAATTTCTCACATATATGTAATGGGCATTCTAAAATGAACTGTTTGAATGCAGTAATCATTAGCTTAACTAAGTCATCATGGACTATGGTTATTTCGACTCTCTATCAATACATTTGGTTGGAAGAAAGTGAAGGGCAATATTACAGGGAAAATCTCCTTCAGTATCAACGTGCTTTTGAAACCATACAAATTAACTTTTAATTCAATACAATCCAAATATTTTGAAGTTTTCAATTTTATACCGAAAATTAATTTCCTAAAACTAATCATTCACAACTAGATGAAATTTCATGTGTGATCTGTAAAGTGATGCTAACTCCATAAAGCCCATACTCTTGAGTACAATGCAAAGGGCCATCCAGGCTCTGATATGGGATGCCTTTCAATTCTTCAAAATGAAGATTTCTTTGAAATGATATAGCCACATAACCCATACTGTAGGATATCATATTAAACATCAAACTCTTTATCTGCATATCATTTGAAGAAGCCAACCCAATTATAAAATCTTCAAGAAATTGACAACTACAATTTGGAGGGATCTCAAAATAAGATGAGACATTTGGGTAGGCTCTTGTTAAAACAAGTGGAAGAATCCATTTCTAGTAGGCCCTGACATAGTAAATGTTTAAAAAATAATAACATTAGGTAGAAAATATGACTAAGGATTGAACCCTATCAAATATAATACAGTAAGAGAATACTTTGAAATTGTATATTAGGGTTTTTTTTGTCATTGTTACCATTTGAGCTTCAATGACCATAGATTATACAAAGTTACAAACATAAATACATGCAAATTTCACTGAACATGCAGGGAAATTGAAGTGGAATTTTTTTCCAATAAGCATGGCAGAATGACATAAAATCAATAAGCATTTGGATGTAATGTGGATTGCATTGAAAAACAAAAGAATTTTCCCGTCACTTCCATGCAAGGATAAATACAAGAATTTATTGTGAAGATAACTACAAAGTTACTAAATGGAATATGTGAAATCTTTGACCATGAATATGATTGAAATAGAATTTATCCTTCACTTCCAATAGGAGGACAAATACAAGAATTTATTGTAAAGACAACTACAAAATTACATAAGTGAAAGCTTTGACAATAAAGATGCTTGAAATAGAATTTATTCTTCACTTTCACGAAAGAACAAATACAAGACTTTATTGTGAAGACAACTACAAAGCTACCCCTGAATGGAATATATGAAATCTTTGACAATTTAAACATGCTTAAAAGAGAGAGATTTTCATAAGTTGCTCCCACCAATTTGGAAGATGTTTAAGAATAAAAAAGTATAATTCCATGAGATAGATCCATAAAACATTTTCATGAATTCTTTCATTAATGGACACATTAAGACATATAGTTCTATGATGACATTAAAATATGGAGATACAAAAGCATTTAGTAAAGTTGTTTGTCCAAATATTTCATTACATAATATTGCTTCAGCTACTAAAATAATATAAATATCTGCAACTAGATGAATACAAATATTTAGAAATTAAAATATAGAGCTTTGATCATTTGATGTCATTGCACTATATTCCATTGTATTTCAATTACTATTGGAAAGCATAGCAGCTATGCTATGTCTCCTTGAAGCAGCATCATTTCCCACCAGTTCATCTCTAAGACTTTCCAACATAGTTGAAACATCTCTCATGGTTGGGCGTTCTTCAGGTGAATCTTTTGAGCAGAGCAAACCAACACGTACTAAAGAAAGTAGGAATTTATATGTATCACTTTCTTTAATTTCATCTCCATCCACCTCATTCAAGATATGACTATCAATTATCTCTTTCACTCTATTTGGAAATGCTAAGTTCACCCACTTATGCAAGTTCAACTCTCCTGCAAACATGTTACTAGTTGGCCTTTTTCTAGTAAGCATTTCCAATAAGAGAATGCCATAGCTATAAACATCCCCTTTAGTGGAGACCCTCTCACCCAATCCATACTCTGCAGTTAAGGAAACTTATATCAAAACTTGCTTAACAAATCCAATATAATTTTTTTGTGAAGAAAATACAAATTAAAGTAATGTTATTGAAAATTTATACCTGGTGCAATGTAACCCATCGATCCTTTCAGAGAAACTGTTGAAGTTAGTGAATCACTAGAGGTTGCACCAATTAATTTTGCAATCCCAAAATCTGTTACATGACCAATCATGTTTTCATCTAACAACACATTGCTTGGTTTTATATCACAGTGCAGTATTTGCATAGAAGAGTCATGATGAAGATACTCCATGGCATGGGCCACATCTATGGCAATGCCCAATCTTTGTTTGAATCCCAACTCACACACATCATTGTTGTCATCTTCATTAGGATACAAATGCTTCTCTAAGCTTCCATTACACATAAAGTTGAACACTAAAGCTTTGAAATGAAGATTAGAACATGAGGCAATGATTCTCATAATATTTCTATGTCGCACCTTTTGTAAAGACTTGCACTCTACTTTGAAACTCTTAAGAACTTGTTCATTTTGCAAATGGAAAACCTTCACAGCAATAAGCATACCATCACTCAAAATTCCTTTGTACACTGATCCAAAACTACCCTTCCCCAACAATTTAGCCTCACTGAATCCATTAGTTGCTCTAGAAAGCTCTTCATATGATATACGTCCATGCTCTAATTTATGGAAAACAACTTGTGGAAAATCAAATTTTTGTATATGCAAATATTGTTTTGAGAGGAATCCCAAAAGTATACAACATAATATAAAACCAATACCACCAACAATTGGAAATAACACTTTTCTCAAAACTTCAAAATGGCTTCTTGATGTTGGACATGTTGGTAAGGAAAATACTTGTGGCCCACATAAACCTGGATTTCCAATTAAGGATATGATCATGCTTTGATTTGTAGAAAATTCTCCTTTTGATATTTCTCCTTCTAGATTGTTGAAAGATAAAATCAACTGGTGAAGCTTTTTCAACTTGTTCAGAGTAATTGGTATTGTCCCTGATAGGGAGTTATTGGACAAATCTAATTCCATGAGATATTGTATATCTCCAAGTGAATCTGGAATGGAACCCTCTAAGGAATTATGAGATAGATTCAATGATTCTAGTGCAACGCAATTTCCAATCATTGGTGGAATGACACCAGTTAATAGATTGGAAGAAACATCTATGGCTAAAGCATTTTCAAGTTTCACTATCTCTAGAGGTAGTGGGCCATCCAACAAGTTCCATGACAAATTCAAATAAAAATACAAGGAAGGAAGAGTGGTGACTTCTAGTGGTATGCTTCCACTGAATCTATTGTGAGACAAGTCAAGTAATGCCAAATTCTCACAATCTCCTAAGCTGGGAGGTATTTTATCTGACAAGTAGTTGTGATGAAGATAGAGTTTCCACAGTTGTTTAAGATGGCACAAGGAATTGGGGATTTTTCCAGAAAGCATGTTTCCACTAATATCTAGGACACCAAGATGCTTCAATTGTTTAAAATAATCAGGGATATTTCCTTCTAATCTATTGTTTCCTAAATTCAATGTTTGTATTTTTTCAAGGTTACCTAATGGTGGTATATTGCCATTTAATAGATTTCCACTTAAATTTAGAAAGATCAAGTTGCTAAGATTGCCAATTTGTGTAGGGATGCTTCCTTCTATTAAGTTGTTTGATAATGACATGTAAGATAAATTGGCAGAAAACATGCTTATCAAGGGGGGCAAAACACCACTTAATTTATTACGATTTAAATCTAGCCTTACTAGGTGAGAACAATTTGTAAGAGCTCTAAGAAAAGACATGGTTCTAGTGCTTCCACTATCAAGTTGATTGGACTCTAGGTTTAGCTTTTCAAGGAGAGATAAGCTACCCAACTCTAGTGGCACATTCCCACTCAACATGTTGTGTCCCAAATCCAATATCTTGAGTTGGGAACAATTTCCAATGGAATTTGGGATGTTTCCACTTAATCCATTTTCCCATAAATAGAGAGCATTCAAGTTAAAAATATTTGACAAAGAAGAAGGGATGATGCCTACCAATTCATTGTGATATAGAGCAAGTGTCTGCAGATTGGTGAGTCGACACAATTCTTGTGGAATGGTGCCTCTGAGATTATTCCTTGACATATCCAAATAACTCAAAGTGGAGATATTTGATAAAGAAGTAGGAATGGGGCCTGACAATTCATTGTCATGGATAATAAGTGTTTGCAGATTGGCGAGTAAGCCCAATTCCCGTGGAATAATGCCACAGAGCTTATTATTAAAAATATTAAAAATAGTCAATGTGGAAATATTTGACAAAGAAGCGGGAATGGTGCCGGTCAATTCATTTATTGATAATTCAAGTTGTTCTAAACTATTGAGCAAACCCAATTGGGGTGGGATGGAACCATTGACATTATTTATCGCTAATCCTAAAACAATCAAATCTGAAAGGTTTGCTATGGAAAAGGGAATGGCACCTGTGAGTCTGTTTGCTACCAAGTTTAAAGATTGTAGATGTGCAAGTGAACCCAACTCCGTGGGGATGTTTCCCTCCAATTGATTGAAATTCAATTTGAGCGTTCTCAAACGAAAGAGGCGTCCGAGTTGAGGAGGGATATGACCGTGGAGCGCGTTCTTGGAAAGATCGAGTGAGTGGAGAAACGACAAATTGCCTAGTGAAGGAGAAATGGTGCCTTGCAGATCCATGGCACTGAGGTTGAGCGCGATCACTCTGTCGAATGGATGGCGGTGGGTGCAGGTAACCGCAGTCCAGTTGCACAGGGGAACGTCGGAACTCCAATCGAACGTCGGAACTCCAATCGGCCATGGAATGATTAGGATTATGGGTGATAAGCGACTTAAACGTCAATAGCGATTGACGATCGTCATGAAATGAGTGAATACAGGAAACGATTAAGGGAAACAACAGCAGCACAGAGAGAGAAAAGGAAAAATAAAGAGACGGCATCACCATGTTCGAAGTGGAAATGGGAAAAGGAGAACTTCCACACTATGCGTTCTGTGTACAAACTCTCAGCTATTTAAAACGGGGAAGGAGACGGGGGCCCGCAGGGCAGCGAGAGCTATTAAGTCGCGCGGCGTCAATGCGTTGCTTTTCCAAACGCGTGTTGTTGATATAGAGAACTGTGAACGTGAACGCGTTGGTTTTTCAAAAGCGTGTTGTTGAAACTTGAGATAGAGAGATCGTGGCGACATAAATGAAAATATCTCAAACCAAATCAAACAAAACATATCAAGAGAGCTGTTCAATTTAGAGAAATTACACCGTAAAAGCCTTCAAAATGTCGCACTAAAAACTACTAGAAGTAGCACTAAAAACTAATCGTTGTTCAGTGGTGTTCAGTGGTCATGGGTAGGCGCTTTGGTTTTTCAAACGCATGTTTGGACTAACACTGAAAAATGTTGGAATATTGCAAATTCCAGAACAAACAGTGGAGAATAAAACTCCCCTCTTTTACACAGAGAAAATATTTAAAATTGCATTCACAGTGATAGAGTTTCCACATAAAAAAATTCTATTCCATAAAAAAAACTGATACAAAATTTTCCTCAATACAAAAGGATTACAACTGCTGCACTGCATCTAAGCACAGTGGCAAAATAACACTTCTCTGTCTCACACAGAAAATACTCTGTTTTTCTTAAAACACTTTGTTGTTTTTTTCATTCATTGTCTCTGTCTATTAAAAAAAACAAACTCACTGTTTCCCCGCACTGCTGTGCATATATAAAAAAATATTGTGTATTACAATACATCTCTTAACTTTCGGGCCTTGTCAATATATATATATATATATATATATATATATATATATGACACGTTTTAATAAAATTAAAACAAACATAAAAAAAACATTTAAAAACCAACTATTGGTTTATAACTTATGCGATGGTTTTAAAACATTTAACCGCGCAACCTTTGTGAACGTATTTGTGTGGACCTCGCTTACGTCAGCAGCTCCGGGGGGGTCAGGTCCACCGGCCACAAAACTTCATCGACCCTCGTGGAATTGGACTGCCGCCTGGTCTCTTCTGCTTCCAGTTGACCGCCTCAACCCTGCGTTAACCTGTTCAACATACTGCCGCCTCATCTTTGTGATAAATACGATCGGTCGCTGTTTAGGATGGTTGTTGTTGCAGATAAGATGCAGCTCTTCCATCGCTCCTGCATTCAACTCGCAGCTGATCAAATTCACATCAACATTAACTCTGCCGCCTTTCAATCCCTTCTCATTAACTCACTGCCCTGTTGATTTATTCGGATAGTTGGAAATTAAATTCCAACACTCCCCCTTAATTTCAACTGTTGGGTTTTCCTGCATACCTAGGCATTTCCTGAAATATTCAAAGCTGTTCTGAGCTAATGGTTTTGTGAGGATATCTGCATATTGACCCTTTGTTCTGCAGTGCTGCAAAACAATCTCACCATTGTTGACCAATTCACGTATGAAGTGAAACTTGATGTCAATGTGTTTTGTCCTCTTATGAAAAACAGAATTTTTAGACAATGCAATAGCTGAGCTATTGTTACAAAATATCACTGTCCTTTTTATCTGTTCTTGGAAAAAACTTCTCAACATTTTTCTCATCCAAACTGTTTGACACGTTGTTGCTGTAGCTGCCACATATTCTGCTTTTGCTGTAGATAACGCTACAATGGCCTGTTTCTTAGAAGCCCATGAAATGGCTCCTGAACGCATGTGAAAAACATAACCGGAAGTGCTCTTCCGATCATCTACACTTCCAGCCCAATCACTGTCAGTGTATCCAACTAAATCTGAACATTCTGAAGCAGTATATAAAATACCAAACCTTTTTGTACCTTTAACATACTTTAGAATTCTTTTTGCTGCCTGCCAATGTGCATCCTTTGGCTTTTCCATGAATCTGGAAATCAAACTAACAGCATGCATTATATCCGGCCTAGTTGCAGTCAAGTACATAAGGCTGCCAACTATGCTTTTGTATAAACTAGGATCAAAATCCTTGCTACTGTCCTCTCTGTTGAGTTTTAATCCAATCACTGTGGGAGTGATTGCTGCTTTGCTTTCCTCCATGTTAAATCTTTCAAGTACCTCATTAACATACTTTGCCTGTGAGATAAAAATCCCATTTTCATCTTGTTCTACTTCTATTCCTAAGAAGTATCTCAACAAACCCATGTCAGTCATTTCAAATTCTTCTTTCAAACTGCATTTTCATGATACCTAATGAAATAGTCCAATGAAATAGTATTCATACTGCTGAAAATAACATATCTTTATTATATAAAGCAACAATCAATATTTATAGCTCTTTTTCTTTGATATGAAGGGGTGAGTTCCTCTCCTTTTAAAAACCATTTCCGATGTGAATGTAAGTCTCCCTCCTGTAACTCTAGCGCCTTTGCTTCATAAGAGCTTTCTTCAACTTGCACACTTTGTGCTCTTGGCCTTTTTTTCATAGCCGAGAGGTTGTTCAATGTAAACCTCTTCCATTAACACTCCATTTAGGAATGCTGACTTCACGTCCATTTGGTAAACTTTCCACTTGTTTTGTGCTGCTATGGACAGCACTGCTCTCACGGTTTCCATTCTGGCAACCGGTGCGAAAGTTTCCTCATAATCTATCCCATGATTCTGCTTATAACCTTTGACAACAAGTCTTGCCTTGTGTCTCTCAATTTTTCCTTCAGCATTACTCTTGGTCTTGTAGATCCATTTAACTCCAATGACATCTTTGCCTTTTGGGAGTTCAACCAAATCCCAAGTTTTGTTCCTTTCTATGGCATTAAGTTCCTCATCCATAGCTTCTATCCATTTCCTATCTTTAATAGCATCCTCAAAATGAATAGGGTCATTAACATGACAATATAAAGCAAACAAAGAATTGATACCTTCATTTGTTGCCTCTTGTTCATAGATTTCTTTCAAACTTATGAATTTCTTACCTTTTTCATTAGGTGTACAAATGCTTGAAGAAGCACTTGAATTTCCTCATTGTGGTGTGCTTGGAGAAGCACTTTCATTTCTTTTCAAGGGTGTGCTTTGTTGCTCTTGTGTTGGTGCTGCTGTTTGGAGATGTATTTCAACCAACTCATCATCATTTTCATCATGAGATAAACAGTGCTTAACATTCACTATTTTCTCTATGCTTCCATCCCAAACTTCCTCTTCAATGAACTCAACATCTCTTCTCACAATAAACTTCTTGGTTGATGGGTTATACAACCTGTATGCCTTGGATTCCTCACTGTATCCAATGAAAATACATTTCTCCCCCTTGCTGTCCAACTTCTTCCTTAGCTGATCGGAGATATTATTATAAGATACATCTAAAAACTATATGTGTGACACTTTGCTTTGTACCACTAAAGTACCTCTTAAAACCACTTTGTTCTGCTTCTTTTGTAAGTACAGCTTCATCTACATGCCCTCTCCACAACATTGTATCCATTCTATAGCAAATGCTTTTCCTTTAACATACCTCTCACCATGTCCATTATGGTCCTATTATTCCTTTCGCCTACTCCATTTTGCTGTGGAGTATATCTTCTTGTAAACTGCTTTTGATTACCATTTTTTCTACAAAAACGTAGAAAATATTTAAAGATATACTCACCTCCTCTATCAGTCCTTAGGAATTTGATGTGCAACCCACTTTACTTTTCAACAAGTGCTTTGAAATTGCAAAATTTTTCAAACACTTCACTTTTGTTTTTCAAAAAGTAAACCCAAGTTTTTGTTGTAAAATCATCGATGAATGTTAATATGTAGTGGTTGCTAGCAAGCGATGGATTTTGCATCGGTCCACACAAATATGAGTGGACAATCTCTAAGGGTGCCTTTGCCCTTATGCTTTTCCCGGAAGGAAAACTTTCTCTGTGGTATTTCCCCAAGATACAACCTTCACAAAGGTTGTCCGGTTTCTCTATCAATGGTAAACCTCTTACCATTCCTTTTTTGTACAACAGATTAAGAGCTCTAAAGTTGAGATTTCCAAATCTCAAATGCCACAACCAATTATCATCTTTTGGTTTGCTTTGGAAAGTCTCTTGTGCCACTGCTACTTTCTCTTCACCATTCTTTAAATCTGCTCTCATTCTGAGAGGGAACATCCTATTCGTTGTCATCTTCACTTCAGCAATACATTGTTTGTTGGGTGGTTTATCCATGATGGTACAAACATCATCCTCAAAGAATACATTGTACCCCTTTTGGACAAGTTGTCCAATACTTAAGAGGTTACACTTCATTCCTGGAACATAATACACATCTGCTATGGATTTCTTTGCACCTTTTCTTGTTAAAACATTTACATTTCCTTTTCCCATAACAGAAACTTTGCTATCAGTTCCTAGTGTGACTTGTGACTTCACACTCTCATCTAACATAGAAAACATTGCTAAGTTTCCTGTCATATGGTTACTACAACCAGAGTCTAGAAACCATAAATCCTCATTCTTTTCTTCAGCCATATTACAAGCTAAAAACAAATTATTTTGGCTGATATTTTCCTTAGTGAAATTTGCACTAGTTCTACTTTCCATATCTTGCTGCTTCTTTCTACATTCATTAGCATAATGACCATATTTTTTACAATGGTAACATTGGACATTGGACTTATCATACCTTTGTCCTTGAGCATTCTGCTGACCACTTTGCTGGCTGCTGCCTTGGCCTTGATGCTGATTTGGATTGCTGCCTCTTCCTTGAGCATTTGTTGGACTGTTCCTTCCACCTCTGTTTTGGCTTCTGCCTCTTCCACTCTTGTTTCCACTGCCTTGCCCTCTTCCTCTTCCGAAAGACATCTCGGTCTTAAAGGCATGCTCAAGAGATGGGTTTTCACTCCTACCCAATTTCTGTTCATGGGTCATCAGTGATGCATGTAGCTCATCCACTGAAAACTTTGTGAGATCCCTAGTCTCTTCTATGGTGGTGACAATCACATCGAATCTTGAGGGTAAAATTCTCAAGAGTTTTTCAACAATCCTCTTATCTTCAAGAGTCTCTCCATGAGATCTTATTTGTGTGACCATTCCAATCACATGAGTGAAGAATGAGTCAATGTTATCTGACTCTTTCATGCAGAGAGTTTCAAAGTATCTCCTTAGCAATTGAAGTTTTGTTGTCTTCACTTTTTCCATACCTTGATAGTCTATCTTGAGAGTTTCCCATGCTTCTTTGGAGCTCTTAGCTGCTACTATCCTAGGAAACACACTCTCATGCACTGCTTGATACAAAAAGAAGAGAGCCTTGAAGTCTTTCTTCCTAATGCTTTTCAGCAACTCTTTCTCTGCTTGAGTTAACTCTTCAAACTCTTCTTTATTTGCTGGCTCTTCAAATCCTTCTTCAAAAAACTCCCATAAGTCTTGGGAGACAAATAAGGCCCTCATAGTTATTGACCAGTAGTCATAATTATTCCCATTAAACTTTGGGAGATGGATATTTCCCATACCCATACCAGTGCTGGCTCCAGCCATTCTTGCACTCTTAACTATGATTCAAAAACACTTGACTGTGTGTTTAAAATTAACTGACTGTTCTGCAACAGTAACACAAAACTGTATAGAGAAATACCTTTGGATTCTTTTGGCTGAGTCTTCACACTGCTGGAGACATTGCTGCATACAAAGAAATCCTTTCCTTTAGCTTCTTTGATCTTCAAAGAGCCTGGACTAGCTCCGATACCATGTTGGAATATTTCAAATTCCAGAACAAACAGTGGAGAATAAAAATCCCCTCTTTTACACAGAGAAAATGTTTAAAATTGCATTCACAGTGACAAAGTTTCCACATAAAAAAATTCTATTCCATAAAAAAAACTGATACAGATTCTTCCTCAATACAAAGGGATTACAACTGCTGAACTACTTCTAAGCACAGTTCCAAAATAACATCTCTGTCTCACACAAAAAATACTCTGTTTTTCTTAAAACACTCTGCTGTTTTTTTTCATTCACTGTCTCTGTCTATTAAAAAAAACAAACTCACTGTTTCCCCGCACTGCTGTGCATATATAAAAAAAATACTGTGTTACATAGTAATTTGTCACCATCCCTGCAATCATCATCCTGCACATTGGAGGACTCATTCCGGGACCTATGAGAAGTGACATGGCCTAAAAACACTTGCATGATATTCCTCTAAACATGAGCTTTGATTGCCTTAAAGACATCTCCTGCTGAAAAACCCTAAAAACAACTCTTTTTGCATTGGCGCGGGTACCCAGTTCAGCCCTCGCGCCAAGGGGGCAAATCCTCCAAAGAGGGTGTGCCAATTGGCGCTCTGTCTTAGATTCGCACTCACGCCAGCCATTTTAAGGAGTGTTTTTTAAAAATAAATGGCGGAAGTTTCGTCCTAACAGATTCCTGGACTGCTATCTATCTTGAGTTGGGAGGTTTGGCTATGGATTTCCATAAAGAGGAAGTGGTTTTCCACCTCTCATGGAAGCTTCCTTGAGGATAGGGCCAATCCCATGATTATAGGGATCCCAACTCCCCTTCCTCCATCTATAAAAACTTGCTCATCCCCTATGCAAGTTAATCTCCAAATCTCCAAGTCTCCAAGTTCCCAAGAGCCTTATGCTGCAAGAGCCTTAATTCATTACCTTAAGGCCAAATCCAAGCGAGGAGATTATTGTCAAGTATCCAGAGAGAGAGGCTTGTCCCATCCTTGACAGGCTTTATCGAGACATGTTTTGCTGACGACCCTCCGAAGGAGAATGCTGCGTCGAAGCTATGGTTGTATTCTTATTTTGACATATTAATGATAAGTGACTATTTGTTATGGTTCCACTCTTGTTCTTGATTATGATCATAAGTTATGTTTTCTTCGACTGACATATAGTTGTGTATACTGGATTTTATGCTTGCGTTTGTTTTGTTTCTTGCATGTGCAGGTGTTCAACCATGGAGATCGTGGGGATTGTGATCTGCTAAAGCAGAGGAACGCGAGCACTACCTCTTATACGAACAACAGTGTTGGATTCCAGGTAAGCCTTCATCGCAAGTTGGTTTATTTGCAATTAGGAACCTGCACTGTAGCGTGATTGATTGTTGCTAGACCCGGTCTGAGCTAGTAGGGATCACCTCTGTCCGCAGAGGGGATTAACCTCTTCAACAGTTTGGCGACTCCGCTGGGGAGATCAGCTTGTTGTTTGTTTTGTAAACTATAGACGGAGCCTGAAATACAGCCAGATAGCCTTCAAAACACTTTTGCTCTGCATTAGCGAAGTAGATCAACACTGTTTCAGTCAATCTCTGGTTTAGTTTATAAACTGAACGACTTCGAGTGTTGTCTTGTCTCTTTGGTCAATTCTTGGCCTTGCTTGCTTGGTCAGCTCTTTGGACTGGTTTTTTCTATGTGTTTGGCTTTTGTTTAGCTTTACCATCACTGGTCTGCTTCTTAGATTGCTCTTTTTTTATTTTTCCTTAGTAAACTTGACTGATGCGCTTTTCAGTGTAACAGTCATGTCCACTGGCGCATGTTGTCAGTGTATTACTCGCGCCAATCCTATTCTGGCACTAGTTTCAGCCTTACAGTCGCACCAATCCTGTAAGGTGTTGGGGTTTACTGTGTTTTGAGCTTTCTAAGCTCGATCTATGTGTTTAGCTTTGTCTCGCTTTGAGCCTAGATTACATGGTTCATTTGAGTCTTGGAGATTCTGCTTGAAGTGGTGAGTCTGGTCTTGGTTGAGAGAAATTATTTGTTTTTTCATTTTCAGGCATTGGCGCTTGTTGTCAGTTAGAAACCTACGCCAATTGCCCATTGGCGCTAGTTTTCAGTGAGCAAGTCGCGCCAGTTGGTGCTAGTTGTCAATGACAAAGTCGAGCCAATTTCAGGGTGTGTGAAAATTGAGATTTTTTCCCTCAATCCTTCACCAGTGTGTCTTTCCCTTCTGGTCTTTCCTCTATATGAGCATAGATTACGTTGCTCATTGTTTGGAATGTCTTTTTTCTATGATTGCTTGATGTAAAAGGGAATGAATGCCTTGTTTTGATCTCGTGCTTTAGAAGTCCTCTTTGTGTTTTGTCACATTTTCAGGAATTTCGTTACAAAGTGTTTGAAACAACGATTGCATTCTTAGTGTTTGTTTACATCTTTACATTCGTCCTTCCTTAAGGAGTTTTGCGTTCTTTTAGTTTTCATTTCAAAGTTTTCTTTTCATGCATTAGATCACATTGCATTGAAAAGTATTTTTGAGATTTATCATTTAACTTAGATCACATTGTTAAATGATTGAAAGCTAAAAGTCTCTTTGAGTGCATTCTCTTTCATTAAAAGCATGCATTAAGTAGATTTTCATTTCATCAAAAAATGTATTGAGTGCATTCTTATCTTTGAAAAGAAAAAGGAAATTATGGACAGATTACAATTGCATAGTTTTCGAAAAAGAGGATTTTGCGTAGATTACATTGCATTATTCGCATCGTTGAATGTTTGGAATTACTTTCGGATAGTGAAAGTCATCTAGTTTGGAAAGTTTCGTTTTCAGTATTGCTATTTGTCGCATCATTGTTTGAAACTCTTCTCTTAACTAGATAGCATTCATCGAATTGAAAAGTTTTCTTTTCTCATATAGCTGCATATAGGGGATTGTCAGATGACATTCGCTAGGGCCTGAAAACTGAAACGTAATTGAAGATAAACTTTAAAATTTACTCAATTTACACTAAGGTAGCATTGGAATCTAACGAAACACATTTAGAGGTCTAGGCTAGAGACGTGTTCCGGCATCTTAAAATCTAGTAGCTGTCGTTCGCCTCTTGGCTTTAGACAGCACTAGAACGGACTTGTGCTCCCCATACCGTCATGAATATAAAGGGAGACCCCACTAGGATTCTACCCTTTATCCACAGGAAGCCGAGTCGGCCGCCCTATACCCGTGATACACCAGACACAGCATTCGGGGAGATTGCCTGCACGTATGGAAAGTCCTTGGTTGATTTCTCTTTCATTTTTGAAACCAAGGTGTATATTGCAGTTCACGGTTATTTGGTACACCCTTTGCCTAGTATTCCTGAGTAGTCATTTGATCTTTTCTGACTCTTTAAATTAGAAAGGATCACCAAGCGCTTGTCCTTTCATGCTTGCTTCAAAACTGAAAGAGATAGAGTCACCTTTTATCTGTTTCTCGACTCTTAAAACATGAAACGGTAAGGTTTCTAAATTTCAATGTGGTAAAATATAAATCACCCGCGATCACACGCCCTGTTAGATTTTGCTTGTGGCCGTTTGATTGTGTGCCTTGGTTTTAGCCCGTGTGCGATTTTCAGTTTCTGATGGCAACTTTTCTAGAGTTCACCAACCAAGGAATCCTCTCTGATGGGAACCCTGGTCATTTTCCTCCTTTTGGGAATGTTGGTGCTTCTTACATGGCAACGTTGTCCCTCCCTGGGTTAACCGTTGGGTTGCATGTTTGGCTGTTCTCAACCTCCGTGGTTCCGAATGTCTCCGCTACTGGTCAATCAATTCCTCCACCTGAACAAGATCATGTTGATTCCAAGGTGGACCTCTCCCCTCCTTCGCCTGTTTCTGCGTCCTCCTCTTCTACTTCGCTTGGTGAAAGTCTGGATTCGAGTAACCAGGTGGCTAAGAAGAAGAAGAAGAAGACAAAGAAGAAGAAGTCTGATAAAAGAGAGGCTAAAGCTGCCGCTATTGTCACTTCGAAAACGTCTCCTATTGATAAACCTCCCAAGCCTCCACGGAAAGTCAAGTTCCCTTGCATGTTGTGCACGGGAGACCATCTTCTTCGAGACTGCCCTGGTATTCCCAAGGTGCTCAAAGCATGGTCCAATGGTCGCCCGTCGTTGCCTTTGGCTTCCGGGGGTCAGGTTGGGGGCACGTCTTCATCTGCTGCTGGTAAAGCTCCTAAGAAACAGGGTAAGATCACCAATCCCTGTGAGTTGTGTGAAGGACACCATGCCATTCACCTTTGTCCGTATATGGATGAAGCCAAGAGACTCTTGGACAACTCGGCTGTTTCTACACCATCCCTCTCGGTTAGTTATAAACATATTTCTTTGAGTCCTCCACCAGCTGATCCTACGATTGGTCAAGAGTCATCCTTGGTCGATCCCGCTCCCTCGGAAATTCAGATTCAGGAATCCATCCCCGACCAACCATTGGTCGTGGGATCGGTTGAGTTGGCTCCTCCTACGATGCACCAGGTCCTTTTCGTAGAGAGTGGATCTCACACCCCCATATCCTTCTGGTTTCTTCAGATTCTTCAGACTTGGAGAAAGATTCTCCTGTCCCCATACCCCAAGAAGAAGCTCCTTCGCCTCCCATGACAGAGGTCCCGAAGGATTCCCCTCCCACCTTTGAGATGGAGGTCGTGGAGGATGCTCCTTCTTTGATCGTAACATCAGGGGAAGACCTTCTTGGTTCGATGGTAGCCCCTCCGAGTAGTTTGGTCGCTTCCTTTGATTGGAGTCGATTCGCAGGATACCGCCTTCCATCTTATGTGCCTTTCGATATCACAGTACAGGCTTTTGGTCTGGTTGTACCCAGCACCATTATAGACGAAGGCGCCTCTGTTAGTGTTCTATCCTCAAATACCTGGCAAGATTTCGGTTCGCCGCCGCTTGCGCCGGTTACGCAAAATCTGTTGACATTTAACAGAAGAACCAGTCAACCGTTAGGGATCCTTCCAAGGTTGCCTATTACTTTGGGAGGTAAAACCGTCCATATGGACGTGATGGTTGTTCCAGGCCCCTTGGATTTCAATCTTCTTTTGGGGCGCGATTACACCTATGCCATGGGAGCTCTTGTCTCCTCCCTCTTTCGTGTGGTCTGTTTTCCGCATGAAGGGCGTATCGTGACCATTGATCAGCTCTCGTTCTTTGGTCCTGATGTGGCAGCTGGTCCGCCATCATCCCTTCTTGGTTTTTATCCACCCGTTGTATCTGCCCCACTACAGGTCAACTATGTGGCTACCTACCTCGTGCCTGTAGTCAGCGATAATGCGGTCATGCATCAGGTGCTGGGGGCATTGGGTCCTGACTTCCAGTATGTTTTCCTTCCATCGGGAGTGGAACTCTTGGAAGCGATGACTTCTTGTTCATTATAAACAAGGTTGTTGGAGCAGGGTTCTTTTCCTTGTGTCAAGCTCCTTAAAAACTGAAACAAGGTTATCGGAGCACAGTTCGTTTTTTTGTGTCAAGCTCCTTAAAAAATGAAACAAGGTCTGCCAGAGCATAGTTCTTTTCCTTGTGTCAAGCTCCTTAAAAAATGAAACAAGCTCGTTGGAGCATAGTTCCTTGTCTTGTGTCAAGCTCTTTAAAAAATGAAACAAGGTTGTCGGAGCAAAGTTCTTTTTCTTGTGTCAAGCTCGTTAAAAAATGAAACAAGGTGTTACGAGGATAGTTCTTCTAAGTGTGTCAACCTCGTTAAAACAATGAAACATGTTCCCATTCAATTCGAGTCTTTGTTAGATCTCGTAAAATCCCAGTCGAGTCTTTTTCTTAGATCTCGTAATTTGAACCTTCACTCCATCTGCCTTTCATATGGATTGAAGCTTGGGGGGCATGTACCTCGAATTGAGTCACCATGCTGGGGGGAATGCTTACTATTTCAAGCATAGTTTGTTTCCGTTTCAAGCTTGTGTAAAAATAAAACCAGTTTCAAGCATAATTTACCTTTGTTTCAAGTTTGTGTAAAAATGAAACCAACTTCAAGCAGAGTTTCCTGATTTCAAGCTTGTGTAAAAATGAAACCTTTCCCATTTTACCTCTTGTGATTGCCATCTTATCAGCCTATTTTTGCCAGATGAGCCTGGGTTTCTCACTCCATCGTTGCTATCTGCTTGGCCGATCATATGCCTTCACTTGGTTGTTTTACCCGTTCCTGAGGAATCGTTGCGATGAGTGGTCTTGTTAGCCAACCTCGTGACCTTTACTTGTTTTGAGAAGTTCCACCATTACCAGAACCAGTAGCTACCCTTTATACCACTCGTTCCTCCAGGAGGTGTCACCTTTTAGCTCTTTTCTGACTCTCTAAACATGAAAAGATTGCCGAGGCCCTTATCGTTTCGATCTCGTTAAAGTGGCCACGAAACGACATCTACCTAGTATACGTTTACCCCTTTTTCGGGTTGGGATAGATTATTTACGAAAAAGGAATACCTATTTCTCCATTGTTAGGAGGTTTTCTTAAATATTGTTTTCTACCTTTTTCGAATTAGAAGACTATTTACGAAAAGGGACCGTTGGAGTTTACTTTTCCGCTGTCTTTTCAAACTCTCTAAACATGAAAAGACGCCGAGTTCTTCCTTTGTCAGACTCGTTAAACCCTGATGACATTGGATTTAGTCGTAATGACGTTATTCGAGTTTCTCCTTCCTAGGGCTCGTTAAATGTACTAGGATGGATTCGCCTGAAGGGCGGACTTATATTACAAGCATATGCTATCCCCTTCAAGCTTGTTTTCAAAAATAATTGGGGTACTCGCCAGACATGGTGGGGAAAAATGGAACCAGAATCATTGTCGTGTCGGCAGTATGTCGCTCTTGAACATGGCACTTGTCTGCATTCGTGTCGGGTTGGGGACATCTCATCTCGTTCTTCACTTGCCTCCGTGGGTTTGGGTGATCCCTTTTGACCTCTCATCTGCTCTTTTCCTTGTCACCATGACCTTTGATCATTTGATGTCAAATACTGCCAAACTCACTGTCGTGCCGCCATATGTTCAAGAGAATTTGACCTCTGCAAATACCAACCTTCCTCTGATTCTCATCTGATCTTGATTCACAAAGACATTATGTTCCTCTGTCTCACGTCGATGATGTGGGAAACACTATGGCCCACCTTCGATCAAGATCACTTCCTGTCGACTTCAGCTCATTATCCAGGAAGCTGATCTAGAGACTCCCTTCTGGTACCTTGGAGCCTGCATGCCTCAATGGCAGGTTCTTCGCGTTTGATGATAGGTTTTCATCATTGGCCTCCGATCGACTGACTCTACGGGTGTTCGACACCAACTCATTGATTCACACGCCGTAGATTGTACCTATAGTACCTTGAGGACCATTGTCATTTGGTGGTTTCTCTCGCGTCTATTAACAGCTTTCATCATTGGCTGGTAATCAGATGATGTTCTTGCATGTTCGATTTCAGCTCACCTATTCGCATGCTTGAACTTGTACTTTGTTCGGGTCGAGATGGAGCGCAAGACCCTGGATTTTGTTTGTTGAAATCTAGGCTGCGATTTTGTGGATTATTATGATTAGTTACATGACTCACTGATTGCATGGCTGTGACCATGCCTGAGTCTATTTATCGATCCTCACTGGATGGCTGCGTCCATGCCTTGGATCCAGATTATTGTATACTTTGTTATAGATGGATGCGCCCATACTGCTTATATCATGTACCTGAGATATCAGTTGTATTTCGCACCGCAGGTTTTCCAACGGCAGTGTTTTCAGTTGGGCATGTTCTCGTAAAGCATTTCACCCCTCTCTCTCTCTCGGGCCTCATGCTTTAGGGGGCATCTGTTACACAGTAATTTGTCACCGTCCCTGCAATCCCCATCCCGCACATTGGAGGACTCATTCCGGGACCTATGAGAAGTGACATGGCCTAAAAACACTTGCATGATATTCCTCTGAACATGAGCTTTGATTGCCTTAAAGACATCTCCTGCTGAAAAACCCTAAAAACAAATCTTTTTGCATTGGCGCGGGTACCCAGTTCAGCCCTCACGCCAAGGGGGCAAATCCTCCAAAGAGGGTGCGCCAATTGGCACTCTGTCTCAGAGTCGCACTCACGCCAGCCATTTTAAGGAGTGTTTTTTAAAAATAAATGGCGGAAGTTTCATCCTAACAAATTCCTGGACTGCTATCTATCTTGAGTTGGGAGGTTTGGCTATGGATTTCCATAGAGAGGAAGTGGTTTTCCACCTCTCATGGAAGCTTCCTTGAGGATAGGGCCAATCCCATGATTATAGGGATCCCAACTCCCCTTCCTCCATCTATAAAAGCTTGCTCATCCCCTATGCAAGCTAATCTCCAAATCTCCAAGTCTCCAAGTTCCCAAGAGCCTTATGCTGCAAGAGCCTTGATTCATTCCCTTAAGGCAAAATCCAAGCGAGGAGATTATTGTCAAGTATCCGGAGAGAGAGGCTTGTCCCATTCTTGACAGGATTTATCGAGACATGTTCTGCTGACGACCCTCCGAAGGAGAATGCTGCGTCGAAGCTATGGTTGTATTCTTCTTTTGACATATTAATGATAAACGACTATTTGTTATGGTTCCACTCTTGTTCTTGATTATGATCATGAGTTATGTCTTCTTTGACTGACGTATAGTTGTGTATATTGGATTTTGTGCTTACGTTTGTTTTGTTTCTTGCATGTGCAGGTGTCTGACCACAGAGATCGTGGGGATTGTGATCTGCCGAAGCAGAGGAACGGGAGCACTACCTTTTCTACAAACAACAGCGTTGGATTCCAGGTAAGCCTTCATCGCAAGTTGGTTTATTTGCAATTAGGAACCTGCACTGTAGCATGATTGATTGTTTCTAGACTCGGTATGGGCTAGTAGGGATTGCCTCTGTCCGCAGAGGGGATTAACCTCTTCAACACTGTGTATTACAATACATCTCTTAACTTTCAGGCCTTGTCAATATATATATATATATATATATATATATATATATATATATATATATATATATATATATATATATATATATATATATGACACGTTTTAATAAAATTAAAACAAACATAAAAAAACATTTAAAAACCAACTATTGGTTTATAACTTATGCGATGGTTTTAAAACATTTAACCCCGCAACCTTTGTGAACGTATTTGTGTGGACCCCGCTTACGTCAGCAGCTCCGGGGGGGTCCGGTCCACCGGACACAAAACTTCATCGACCCCCGCATAATTGGACTGCCGCCTGGTCTCTTTTGCTTCCAGTTGACCGCCTCAACCCTGTGTTAACATGTTCAACATGCTGCCACCTCATCTTTGTGATAAATACGATCGGTGGCTGTTTAGGATGGTTGTTCCTGCAGATAAGATGCATCTCTTCCATCGCTCCTGCATTCAACTCGCAGCTGTTCAAATTCACATCAACATTAACTCTGCCTCCTTTCAATCCCTTCTCATTAACTCATTGTCCTGGTGATTTATTCGGGCAGTTGGAAATTAAATTCCAACAAAAAAAACTACCGGAAGCTTTGCCCATGCTGAAATCATATCGTGGCCACATACATGAAAATATCTCAAACCAAATCAAACAAAAAATATCAAGAGAGCTGTTCAATGGTCATGGGTAGGTGCTTTGGTTTTTCAAACGCGTGTTTGGACTGGCACTGAAGAAAACTACCCGAAGCTTTGTCCGTGCTGAAATCAGATCGTGGCCACATAAATAAAAATATCTCAAACCAAATCAAACCAATCTTATTACTAGAGCTCTTAAGGTGGCGTTGGGTCAACAAGTTCATTTTTCAAATCTGTGTAGGTGAAATAAATGAAAATATCTCAAACCAAATCAAACAAAACATATCAAGAGAGCTGTTCAATGGTCATGGGTAGGCGCTTTGGTTTTTCAAACGCTTGTTCTGACCGGCACTGAAGAAAACTACCCGAAGCTTTTTCCATGCTGAAATCAGATCGTGGCCACATAAATAAAAATATCTCAAACCAAATCAAACCAATCATATTACCAGAGCTCTTAAGGTGGCGTTGGGTCAACAAGTTCATTTTTCAGATCTGTGTAGGGGACATAAATGAAAATATCTCAAACCAAATCAAACAAAACATATCAAGAGAGCTGTTCAATGGTCATGGGTAGGCGCTTTGGTTTTTCAAACGCGTGTTCCGACCGACACTGAAGAAAACTACTCAAAACTTTGTCCATGTTGAAATCAGATCGTGGCCACATAAATAAAAATATCTCAAACCAAATCAAACCAATCATATTACCAGAGCTCTTAAGGTGGCGTTGGGTCAACAAGTTCATTTTTCAAATCTGTGTAGGGGACATAAATGAAAATATCTCAAACCAAATCAAACAAAACATATCAAGAGCGTTGTTAAATGGTCATGGGTAGGCGCTTTGGTTTTTCAAACACATGTTCCGACTGGCACTGAAGAAAACTACCCAAAGCTTTGTCCGTGCTGAAATCAGATCGTGGCCACATAAATAAAAATATCTCAAACCAAATCAAACCAATCATATTACCAGAGCTCTTAAGGTGGCGTTGGATCAACAAGTTCATTTTTCAAATCTGTGTTGTTGAGATAAAGAAACGAGCACCGCAGAAAACTACCCGAAGTCAAATCCGAGGCACATGTATAACGAAATATCTCAATCCAAAATCAAACAAAACATATCTGGACAGTTGTGGCATTGGCTGAACGCGTTAGTTTTTCAAATCCGATTTAGAGACAGGACAGGTTAGGTGAAGAAAATTAGGAAGTTTGAGTGGGGTTAATAGTTAAAAGTGTGTTTCTTCTTAAGAGGTCACATATTCAACCCTTGAGGGGTTAGAGTATGTATGCCTTGCTAGACTTAGCAGTCAAATGAGGTTCAACCCCACAAGGGTAGAGTATGTATGTCTTCTTAGGCTTAGTAGTCAAATCAGGTTCAACTCGGAGGGGGTGGAGTCTATATGCCTTTGTAGACTTTGCAATCAAATCTCACTGGATAAGATCATTAAAGGTGATCAACATTAAATAATATGTCAAGATGACATATCGTATTAAGTTTTAAAAGCTTTAAATAATTTAAGTGATAGTAAACATAGAACATGAGACCATTAGTAAACATAGAAACATGAGACCGTTATTCATATCTAAGTATATGAAATGTACTTCTTTGTATTTTGAATCATGATTAATTTTGTTATCATTGAAGAGTTGAAGAGTTGTCCTTATATACTAGCCTAGATCCATCTTAACTCCTAATCTATCACACATCGAGAGGGATCAAATATCTCGAAGTGCAAACATTTCCTCAAGTTTTGCACTCAAATAGGATTAGAAATCACCATCTACACTGAAATCAATGCATCTAGTGCAAGAAATATTCTTCCCTCTCCCCCCTCCATCTATATCTATATCTCCCTCCATCTCTCCTTCTTTGTCTTTCTATCTCTCCATCTTTCTTATCACTCCCTCTCTCTCTCCACCTTTCTCTCTTCGTCTTTCTTCTTACCTCCCTATCTCTTCCCCTCCAACTCAATCTCTCTTTCCCTACCTCTCTCCACTCCCTCACATCCTCTCTCTCTTTCTTCCTCTCTCACCCTTTCTCTCCCATCTCTCTCTCTCTCTCTCTTTACCCTCCAAATTTGTTACTATATGCCTCTCTCTCTCTCCTTATCTCCCCCCTTCTCTCCATCTCTCCTTATTTGTCTCTCTATCTCACCCCAAACATACACACTCTCTCTCTGTCTCTCCCTTGTCACTCCCTCTCTCTCTCCACTTCTCGCTCTTTATGTATTTCCTCCTCCCTCCCTTTCTCCCCCTCCAAATCCATCTCTTTATCCATCCCTCTCTCCTCATATCTCCCTCCCTCTCTCCTCCTCTCTCTCAAGTCATCTCCTTCGTCCTTCTTCTCTCTCCCTTTCTCTCCTACCTCCCTCTCTCTTCCCCCATCTCTCTCTCTCTCTCTCTCTCTCTCTCTATTTTCCCTTCAATCTTCTCTCTTCCTCCATCTCTCTCTCTATTTTCCCTCCAATCCTCTCTCTTCCCCCATCACAATCTCTCTCTCTTCATTCCTCCTCTCCCCTCTGCTTTAGTTTATCTCCATCTCTCCCTTGTCACTCCCCCTATCTCTCCACCTCTATCACTCTATGCCTTTGTTCTTCCCTCCCATATATATATAGAATTAATATATTTCATGATATATTAATATATATTATAATATAACAAATTTAATATTGTATTAATCCAAAGTTATTAAATTTAATAATATTAATATATTAATATGAATATTAGATTTAATAATAATAATAGTAATAATAATTAAAATAATCTTTTAATATTAATATTAGGGTTGCTAATGTTTTTTTTGCATGTTATTAATAATAATTTGGTCCACGGTATTTGGCCCATAGGCTTCACCTAAATAAAACCTCTTTTTTGAGTGTTCGTAAATGTAAACAAGTTTATGGAGTAAATATAAAAAGATGTTTTATTTCTTTACCATACCTCCTTTATTTATCATTGTAGATGTGTTGATTTTTTAGTAGCTTGGGAGTACTCCAAGCCCTAGGGTTCGGGGATTGGAGGGAAAAGTGTCACAAGAGTCACTTGTGGGCTTGGAACCCAAGCTTGGGGTTTTGCACCAATTGTGTTTTGGGGCATTTCCATCGAGCACTTTGTACATGTGATGGCATGAGATGATAGAGGGTGGAAAGGAGAATCGAATGCTTCGAAAATCATTGAATTCTGAGTTGTCCTTAATGAGATGAATTTTTGAATGTTATGTGTGGGTTTTCACAAAATGTGTCAAGGTCAGCCTTATGTAATTTAGGCTTGTGAAAGTTGTTCAAGCCCTATTGTCACGTTGGATGAGCCATTCTTTTATTGTATAAAAAGAAGGTGGAGAGGAGGCATTTACTCATCCATTTTGAGCAACACACACAAGGAGAGCTTGTTGAAGGAGGATAAATCATTGTGTAAGTAATATTCCCTTTCTTGATCCAGTCAAAGTGGACAAAATCGATCCATGGTACTTACCGTGGTATTTTCCCATGGTATTTGTTGTCAGTTTCCGAGAAAAATAATAAAGTAAGGTCTCTAGAAAGTCCATCAAGCCTATAAAAGGGGAGAGAATCTAGGCATTTAGATTCATTTTGGTTTTATCTATCTTATTGTGTTTGGGTTGAGAACTTGGCATGACCAGTTCTAACATTGATCCCGAGACGAAAACCCCGTGGTGAATTTGTCTGGTGGATTCATCTAGGGTACATGATTGTGCTTTAGTATTGGTTTCATGTTTTAAGGAGCAGCCAAACATGCCATCTGCAGGAGCTCAGATTTATTGTATGGGCATGTATTTTATTTTCAGCTAATAATATAAATAAAGTGCTGCATTTCCAGATCCTGTCTATGTTCATGGTTTTTACTGAATGCAATTTTATTGAGAACACTAGAATGTGCTAGATTTGACTAAATTATTAAGGTTTGGGATCTTACAGTGGTATTAGAGTTGTGCCTCTTGCCAGCTTGAGGGTTTTATGTAAGGATATTCGGTGGGATTTCTTCTCACCCTAAGCCTATATCTTCCAGCTTCGGTGGTATTTGATATCACCCTAGTTGATTTCCTAATTTTTACGTCTTTTAAGGTTATGAAGGACGAGTAGTGCTCGAACTAGAGAAGATTATGGATATGGAGTATTCTTTATAGCTATAACTGTAGCAGCTATTTTGGTCTCAAATCAGTTACATATCAGTCATTCCAAATTTGTCCATTGCTATTTGTTATTTGGTCTTAAACAAATACCGCTCTTAAAAAAAAAAAGAAAAAAAAAAGAATGGAGTGTGAGAAATATTTTGGGAAATATATATCTATATATATATTTTTAGGCTTTGACTTCTTGATTGTTACATTGGATTGTTTTCACTACTATTATTATTTTTAGGTGATTGATTTCCTTATGAAGGCAGAAGATTCAAGTCGAGTTCTCAAAAGGATTTAAATCAATTTTATTGAAGAAATCCGAGGAGAGAAGAAAAAGTATTGAGATCCATTGATGCCAAACAACAATGTCATCATTTTACTTTTTGAAACACCACAAGAATCAACATAATGATACATCACTCGATTCTATGGGCTACAATACTTCTATGGATCACAGATGGCAACAACATACAAATCAGAAGCAAGAGCAGAACAACAGGCCTTTCTCTCAAAAGGTCCAGGTTATCCTTCAGCAGTCAAAAGATATCTGGAAGGAAGATGTAACAAGCAAGTGTCTCTTCGAACTTGGATCCAAATTGTAGGATACAAAGTTAGAAGATGTCCTCCTATAGCTAGACACATTAAATATGGCTTTGAGCTTGATAGAGAAATCAGAATGGGAAGGGTCAAGTTGGGCCTTAAAGCCATCCATGCTTGCTTTGATACAACCTAGGTTCTTGGAGCATTTTTGTGAAAAGGTTAGACTCACAATCGACTCTTGTCTCAGTAAAATCATAGCCTTAACAACACTGCTACTGCCCTACAATGATGACATCATGAGGAGGAATTTTCGGGTAATGGTAGAAGCACTCCAAAGGTTGGACAACACCACCCTTCTTACTTTTTTTTCAGAAGTGCACAATTTTGGAATGTATGGAAAAATTCAGATTTGGTATGCTTATGCTGGATCTAGAGTGTGATGACTTAATCCTTCAGATGCTCCAATACTTCTGCACTGGAATCACAACGTCTCATCCAAACTTCATCAAAACAGACATGAAAAAGATCATGTATTCGACCTTGGGAGAAGATAGGGCCATCTGTGAACAATTGAGATCCAAATTGTTGGCCATTTGGAGGAAGGAGCTAATTGTATCACCTGCTGCTTATGAACTAGCTGAGGATTTGATCAAACAAAGCATCAAACTACTTAGAAAGAAGTTAACCAAGGAGGAACTAACAAAGATTTGTGGAAACAACAAGAATGAACTAAGGAGGAAAAGCTTATGCTTTGTATGCAAGGGATTTTGGGCACTTGACCATTCATGTCCAGATGATAAGGAGGCGACAAGGATAGAAAAATTAGAGACTTCTTCAGATCATGGGAATTCATCCATAGATGGGTTTGCTGGTTTTCAGGAGAGGGCCTATGAAGGATCTGAGCAGTGAAGTACAAATGGTGAGCGACAACACCATGCTCTTCAGAGAAACTTGCAGGACAAGCTGATTATTTAACTTAACAAAGTACATGATGAAAGGAAGGATGCAATTCCTTTTGATGATGTGGTAGATGAATCTATAAATACAACGGAGGACATCCATAAAGAGTATGGGCAATCATGTATAGGCAAAAGTCCACCAGTACATCCATGTTTGACAACCAGAGAGGATGGACAACTTATCCTCACATGTAAAGAGGTCTAGGACAAATACACCCAAGGAGAATCAAATGAGGAGCCAGTAGTAATGAACCGATATGATGAGCATGATCATGCAGGCCATCATGACAAATATAGTATGCATGATGAGTCATTTCTAAAGGGCGAGTCGAAGATTCAAATTGAAGTAGTGGTCATGGGGCATCCGGTGTAGTCAAATACAGAGACATTCAATAGGGCACTAGAATTGCTAGTGAAAGACTTCCGGGAGAGGATCATGCATTTCAAGACAGATCTTATGTTGTTGAAGCAAAGAGTTTGGACAGTCTGAGACACTGTCTTAAAGGAGAATAGAAAATTTGAGGAACTCATAGGGGTATGTGCCAAATCAATGACCAAGCTATCTAGTGTTGAGGAACAACTCAAGTCCCTCACAAGGCAGCATGAGGAGTACAATTGGGAGGGTCATAACAATGCTCTACGTGAATACATAGATAAGGCTTGCAACACCAACAACCCACCTTTATACATTGAGAAGAGCAGGGCAGAGTTCTCCAAATACATCATGTTGGGCAACCAAGTAGAGCAACACGAATCGAGCATCGAACAACATCAACATAGTTGCTTTGCAGATATTCATTCTTTCCCAAGTATGGATTGGCGAGAGATTATGATTTGGTATTCAATTGATGAATTTATTCTTTGGAGGATACCCATAGCGAAGGGAAAATTACAGCTTGGGCCATTTGGTGCGGGAAACAATGGAGGGTTGAAATGGTACCATAACCCATAGGTCCCAGGATTTAGGTGGTGTTGGGATCTAGGAGAATCCATTGGGGGCAGGATTGGCCAAAGGATTTTTTGGGATCCAGGTAAATCTATCGAGGGAAGGATTGGTCAGAGGATTGTTTGGGATCCAGGTATCGAAGGATCCATTCAGGACCATTCAACATGGAGGGATGGAACAATACATCAGGTTGTATGGTATCTTGGTATCAATGTACAAATTCTTAGAAGTGGATCGCTTGAGGAAAAGTTATCTTTGGGTGGGAGGATTTGTAATATTCCCTTTCTTGATCTAGTCAAAGTGGAAAAAATCAATCCATGGTACTTATCATGGTATTTTCCCATGGTATTTGTTGTTAGTTTCCGAGAAAAATAATAAAATAAGGTCTCTAGAAAGTCCATCAATCCTATAAAATGGGAGAGAAGCTAGGCATTTAGATTCATTTTGGTTTTATCTATCTTATTGTGTTTGGGTTGAGAACTTTTCCTGGCTAGTTCTAACATTGATCCCGAGACGAAAACCCCGTGGTGAATTTGTCTGGTGGATCCATCCAAGGTCAACGATTGTGCTTCAGTATTGGTTTCCTGTTTTAAGGAGTAGCCAAGCATGCCATGTGCAGGAGCTCAGATTTATTGTATGGGCATGTATTTTATTTTCAGCTAATAATATAAATAAAGTGATGCATTTCCAGATCCCCTCTATGTTCATGGTTTTTACTGAATGTAATTTTATTGAGAACACTAGAATGTGCTAGATCTGACTAAATTATTAAGGTTTGGGATCTTACAGTGTAAGTCACAACAAGAGATGGCTAGGGAATCGAGGGAGATAAGGACTGTTTTCAGGGACAATAAGGTGACCGAGTTGCTGGAAGAAGGCTAAGTAGCCTTGTTGGGAAGGCCAAGTTAGGATACCTATGTTTTAAGTCTATTGGGGCTTATTGTATGGGTTGGAAACTTTGTTTGGAGGGTGTCATAAGCTACAACAAGGTTGTGTGGTAGGTCGCAGGCCATACCACCACAACAAGTGATAGCATGAACAATTTTGGGGTTGTTTTTTTCCCTAACCTTCAGCGTGGGGGGGGAAGGCTGACACTGGGAGAGGTCATTGTTATTTAAGAGTTGTTTGGTGACCAGTTTAAGGGTTGTCGTAGCATGTGGGTTCTCTAACTAGTCACAGTAACAACTACGATGTAGTAGAATTGGAGCAATAGTACAATGTAGTAGACTTGGAGCAGCAATTTGATGTGTGTTGGTTCCTTGATTTTTGGACCAGATTTGGATTGTTTTACATGCAGCCTGTGGGAGCCAATTTGGAGGAATGAATTGGTGATCAAGAGCCTTCATTGGAGAAAATATTGCAGTGTAGTATTGGGTGCCATTTATCTGGTGGAGGATAATGTGTTGGCTACCTAAAGTAGCCCTTGACAAGCTATGTTGAAGTGACAAACAGGAGCTGAAGGTTGGGTGAAGATTGGTGCCAAAAGTGAAACACTTTGATGGAAGAACATGACTACTAGCCTGGAAGTTTGGAGCTTGGGAAAGTGGCCAACCTAGAAAGAAAATTGGTTCAGGCCATGTACACCAAGCATAAGTGACTTGCAACAATGTTAGGTGGCAGCCCTCGTGGTGTCTCAATGTGTTGTCCTTTGAAGGACTCTGGGGGAAGCTAGTGAGCAGTACAGAAGCGAAGGACCGAGAGGACAAGATACGAAATCGAGTTTGCGCAACATGTTTGTCATTGTATCTTGTATTCCATATACTATTGCATTATTCAATTTGGTTTAACGAAGATTGGGTTGTAATTATTGTATAATTTTTTAAAAAATTATATATGCATGTGCATATGTGATTTACTCCTTTATATTTTCCGCTATGCAAAGTAGTTTTGTTGAGATTCTTGGTTTGGTAGCATCAGTGATTTTAAGACTCTAACCTAGAACAAAGATTGTGGAAATTCAACATGGAATCAGAGCGTGTCTGAGCTACTTTGGAAGTCATTGAATTAGAGTTGTGCCCAACAAAGTACAACATGAGAGGAAGTTGGTCAGATTGTAGGTGTCAATGTCGAAGTTGCAGGCAGGTCTCCGGTATGATGACAGGTTGGAGGGGGTACCCAACTATAGTGCTTGGAAGGAAAGGACCAGGTTGGTCTTGCAGGTCAACGGGATCTATGATTTTTCCGAGAAATCCATCAAGAAGCCAACCAAACCTAAGGAGCTAGAAATATATGAAGATTTGGACATGCAGGCGAGATTGATCATCTTAGATGGTGTGAAGGATGCCTTAATACCTCATTTTCTGAGAAGACCACTGCTCTTGAGATGTGGATGGCTCTTCATAATTTGTTCCAGAATAATAATAAAAATTGGGTATTGGTATTGGAGGATAAGTTTAATTCCACCAAGATGATAAAGGGTGAAGGCATGACTTCATATTTGACGATATTGTCTTAGGTCAGAGATGAGGTTGCTGCCGTCGGTGTGAAAATTTTAGGAGGAGACATGGTGAGGATTGCCTTGAAAGGGTTCACCAAGGATTGGAAGCCCTCCATTACCATAAAGAAATTGCAAGACTAGATAGGTTGTGTGAAGAGTTCATTCAGGAAGAGCTGTGAGATGAGGATATTCATCCAAGAAAGAGGGCAGATGAGGATGTGGCACTTGCAGCATGAATGAAGGGTAAGTAGAAGAAGGAATTGAGTAGATTCAAGTGTTTCAACTGTGGCAAGATGGGTCATTTTTCATCAATATGTACAATGAAGAAGAAGGGACATGACAAGAAGAGGAAAGGAAAGAGGGTCACCGGTGTTGCATCTTCCGATGATATAGATGACCTCTCAACGATATTGGAGGAGGAGGGCTTTGATATGATCTCTCATTTCTCGCAGGGTAATTTCAATGAGGATAGATGGTACGTGGACAGTGATGCGACGAACAGGGTCACAGGAGGTTTTTGAGACTCTAGTTGAATAGGACTCGAAGTTGCACATGGTGTTGGGCGAAAAGAGTTAGTTGGAGATACGAGGATCGAGTGGTGTGCCATTCAGGATGGAGACAAGACAAGTGATGTAGGTCGAGGATGTATTTTTTATACCACGACTTAGATATAAAATGACTTCTATCTCGATGATCGAGAAGAAGGGGTTTGAGGTATTATTCTTGGATGGGAAGGCAAGACGCAGGCCTAGAGGCTCTAGCTCCGCCGGTATTGTGCTTGGAGTTAGAGAGAATGGTTTATATAGGCTGACTAGAAAGCCTATGGATCATGAGAAGTAGGTGGAGTAGGTGCAGGTTCCAGAGAATCAGGTGTAGGTGCAACATTCATAAGGGCAGGTATATGTTCCAACGAAGAAGGTCCAAATTCTAGAGACTCAGAGGGAGTCGAGTTCTAGGTAGAGTTTGCAGGTTCAGAGGGAGACTTTGCAGCCCAAGGAGAGCACGTGATCAGTGAGGAGAAAGGGTGCAGCTAAAACTTCCAAGAAGGAATCATGGAGAGGTTGGAAAGCGATACAGGAGAAGGAAGAAGAAGCAAGATGATTCTAGTAGTGACAGTGACACTTCCAAGAGAGGCATAGTTCACAAAATAGGGATTGTTGCTATTGTGAGCGATAAGAGTTGGGAAAGTGTTGTGAGTAGTGATGATGATGATGAGTTGCTTTCGAGTCTTGGAAGTACCTCCCTCGCTAAGAGGGAGTACTTATTTTTGAGTAGCTTGGGAGGTACTCCAAGCCCTAGGGTTCAGGGATTGGAGGGAAAAGCACCACAAGAGTCATCTGTGGGCTTGGTACCCAATCTTGGGGTTTTGCACCAATCGTGTTTTGGGGAATTTCCATGGATAACTTTGTAAATTTGATGGCATGAGGGGATAGAGGGTGGAAAGGAGAATCCAACACTTTGATAATCATCAAGTTCTGAGTTGTCCTTAGTGCGATATGCATTTTTGAATGTTATGTGTGGGTTTGCACAAAATGTGTCAAGGTCGACCTAATGTAATTTAGGCTTGTGACAACTGTTCAAGCCCTATTATGACATTGGAGGAGCCCTTCTTTTAGTGTATAAATAGAAGGTGGAGAGAAGACATTTAGTCATCCATTTTGAGAAACACATAAGAAGGATAGCTCGTTGAGGATAAATCTTTGTGGAAGCCACAACAAGAGAAGGGTAGGGCAGCAAGGGAGATAAGGACTATTTTCAGGGCCAATAAGGTGACTGAGTTGCTGGAAGATGGTCGAGTAGCCTTGTTGGGAAGGCTGAATTAGGATATCCTTTTTAAGGTCTATTGGGGCTTATTGTATGGGCTGGAAACTCTGTTTGGAGGGTGTTGTAAGCTACAACAAGGCTGTGTTGTAGGTCGCATGCCATACCACCACAACAAGTGACAGTGTGGCCAATTTTGGGGCTGTTTTGTTCCCTAACCTTTAGCGTCAAGGGAGAAGGCTCACACTAGGAGAGGTCACAATTATTTGAGGGTTTTTTGGTGACTTGTTTAAGGTTTTTTGCAGCATTAGGGTTCCCTAACCAGTCACATTCATAGCAACAGTGTAACATACTTGGAGCAGTAGTTTGATGTGTGTTGGGTCCTTGATTTTTGGACCAGATTTGGATCATTTTACATGCTTGCTATGGGAGCCAATTTTAAGGCATGATTCAATGATCAAGAGCCTTCATTAGAGGAGATAATGCAGTGTAGTATTGGGTGCCATTGATCTGGTGGAGGGAAGTGTGTTGGCTACCCAAAGTAGCCCTTGAAAAACTATCTTGAAGTGACGAAGAGGAGCTGAAGGTTGGCTGAATATTGGTGCCAAAATTTCAGCACTTTGATGGAAAAGAGTGACTACTAGCCTAGAATTTTGGAGCTCGGGAAGTGGCTAGCCTAGAGAGTAGATTGGATAAGCCTATGTACACCAAGCAGAAGCGATTTGTAGTAGTGCTATGTGGAATCCCTCCTGTAGTCTCAACATGTTGTCCTTTGAAGGACTAAGGGGAAGCTAGTGAGCAGTACAGAAGCAAAGGATCAGAAGGATAAGATACACCATCGAGTCTGTGTAGTGTGTTTGTCATTGTATCTTGTATTCCATAAATTTTATTATTATTTAGTTTGGTTTAATATCGCGAAGATTGGGTTGTACATTATTTTACAAATTTGTTAAAAAATGTGTATACTTTTGCATATGTGATTTACTGCTTTATATTTTCCATTATGCAAAGCAGTTATGGTTGAGATTCTTGGTTTGGTAGCGTAAGTGATTTTAAGACTCTAACCTAGACCCAAGGTCGTGGAAATTCAATAATTTGGTCCATAGGCTTGGTATATAATTAGATGTTGATTTCTAATATTATTTGATATATCTTTATTTATTTACCATACCTATTTATACGTATTTTATATTTATTTATTTACCATATCTCTTTTATAAATATGGTATTTGTCCTACGGTATTAATAATAATTTGTCCCTTGGTATTTGGCCCATAGTAGTCACCTAAGTAAAACCTCTTTTTTAAGTTTTATAAATATAAAGAGGTTTATAGAGTAAATATAAAAAGAGGTTTTATTTATTTACTATACTTGGTTTATTTATATTTTTATTTATTTACCATACCTCCTTTTTGAGTATTTGTAAACCTCTCCATATTTTAAATTTATATTGTGTTTATACATAATAATAATTCGATTGATTTTTAAATAGGAACGACATTAGACTAAAAATTTTAAATGTTAAGCACTACATGTTAAATGTTTACGTGTTTACCTGAGATATACCACATACTGGGCTATAGAGTGCCTCTCGATGCAACTAGATTATAATATTGTATGTAATGAAATGTCTCATCTTTCCATGTAAAGAGGGTTTCCTAAGAATATCACCAATCATTTTCCTTATTCTATTATTATCCCTTTCTCTTCTAGGAAGGGTCTCCTTATGTAGGCTTCTTGAGAATATGAAAGGTTGTATTTGGATACCTAGGGCCAATATAAGTTATTCTTAGGCACCATTTATTAAACTGTATGACAAGTCATTTACTCCAATTTGAATTAATCTCATTGGAAACAAGTAGTTTTAGAAGGTAGGAACTTCATTGCTTTGTTATAGAGCATTTGGAGCAATGATTGCATGCTAATATCTATTTCCACAAAACAACAAAGCAATGCATCTCTCTATGTCAAGACAACTAGAACAATGAAGCTTCAGCTAATACCTTTCCAAGGTCAAAAGGAAGGTATCTTAGCCTACTGACTAGGGTAGGTAGGGTAGGTTTCTCCTCCAACTCTAGGGTGTCAAATATAATTATATCAATATTTTTAAAGTTTGAGTTGAATTATTAATGTATACTTTTCACCTATGAAATAACATGATTTTAAAGCATGTGTCATATCAACTCAATTCATTAGTGTTGAAGCTCAAATCACCACCCCCTTTTTTTGTAAGCTAATGCTATTGATTATCAACATGATGACATATCAAGAAGGTTATTGTTACCCTTTGGTATATCATTATAGAAGGTGTACCAATGGAAATTTAGGAGAATCTTTTCCATAAGAGTTTTGAATTAAAAAATTATACAAAAAAAAGTGTTTTCATGGTCCAAAACATGTAAATTATTAGAATAATAACATATTGATATTGACAAGCTATATAATATCTAGGAAAAGTAAAAAAATAGAAATTTACAGCCTTAGGAACTAATATAAAATATAAGAAGACGCAAAGGGTTCCACCTTAATTGGGTCGACAACAGATTTGTTGGTTATCCACAGGCTAGAGGATGGGGTCAATTGGGCTTCAATGCACTTCATTCTATTGTCCATGTTCTTCATTTGAAGTTGTGTTTCATCAAACATAAGAAGGATTTTTCCCTTGACATCCTCTCATTCTAGGAGCACCTTGCCCAGTAATGTTTTCATCTTTTGTTGAAAATGGCAACAAGAAGAGACTTCTAATTTGCTTTTTCTTTAATTAAATTAGAAGGAAATTGTAATTCCACATCACATGACAACTTGTACAAGTTAACTAAGTCAGGAAGACTTATTTAGCTAAGTCGATTAGAGTTGAGGGTCAAACTAGAGGCATGCAGAGTGCTCCCTAAGTTTTAGGGGGTCCAGTTATAATTTATTTTGTGTTGTAAGTATTTAACTTAATTATTTGAGTTAAAACCAATTTAACTAGTTCTAACTAATGGAGGAACTAGTGAGAGGTCCAGTGAATTAAATATGGTTTAATTCACATGCAGTGATAAATCATGTAACCAATAATTCGCTAAAAATAATTGATGCATGCAAGTTTAGAGGAAGGCCTAATAGAGATTGGAGTTAAAGGGTAGTGTACTATCAATTGTATAATTATAAAATTACACAGGTGGTGCTTTGAGTCAGTAGAAGGGCTTTAATGTATTGCACAAAAATTAATTGGGAATTTCTTAATTAATAGGGGCTCAATTTTGCTAGGGATTGCACAAGCAAGAATGACATACTAAGGCCAAGAAATTGGTTAAGTATTGAACTAAGCTAGCCTAGGTTTGTGTGAGATAAATAGAGATAGTGAGGAGAGCTCTCAAGCTTGAGAGAGGCGTTGTATTATTTCATATTATTTTACTTTTACAATATACAGATAGTGGGGTTTTTAGTTCAGGCCTTCCTAGATAAATCTTTATGTTGTGCGATTGAAATTCTTTCTCTTTCTTGTTCATGTGATTGTGTGATTGTAATTGGTTTCTGTAATTTGTAGATTTAAAATTAAAGTATTTTATTTTAGCATATTACAAGGTCAGATGAATCTATGTGGATTTTCTACATGGTATCAGGGCAAGAATCACTATAGAAGAGAAGAATATGAGTTTGTTTTGAACAGGTGAATCGAATTTGCAGATCTACTCTTCAGGACCAGCAACATGATCACGATGTCTTTCTGTGGATAAAGACTTGAATATTCCCTTGAGGGTAGTTCAAATTGCATAGTCTGGAAGGACACAATGGAAGTAGTTTTGGAAGACAACAGTTTGAAGGAGTTCATATATAGTGATATTCCCATTCTCATAGCAACATATGCTCGAAACATTGATGCATGGAAGAATAATGTAGCAAAGGCAAGAAGGATTCAGTTATAAGGAGTTCAAGATCATATTGTATCGAACCTCCATGGAAAGGAAACTCCATATGCTATGTGGAAGGCCTTAAAATATTTTTTTCGGAACAAAAATCACCATAGGAAGCTGGCACTGAAGGAAAAGCTCAAAAAATCAAGATGGAGAAGGGTGACACAAAACCAAAATACTTGATGAAGTTCACTCAATGTCAAGATGAGATTGGAAGTGTTGGTGTTATAGTTTCCAAGGATGATCTAGTGAGCCTAACACTTCTACGCCTTCCCAAGAGCTGGCACAACTACCAAGATTCGGTGAATGGGAGGGACAAGCTACTAGAGTGGGAGAGATTGTGGTATGAATTGGTACAAGAAGAGATTTGGTGGAATACCAAAGATGGATCCTCATCAAAGAGTGATGATGAGGATAACAATGCCTTTGATGGAAAGGAAATGAAAGGGAAAGTGAAGGAATCCCATTCCAAATCAGATTCTGATGATGCAGGAAAGAAGAAGGACTTGTCGAATATTAAATGTTTTCATTGTCGTGAGTTGGGACACTATGCCACAAAGCGTCTGCATAAAAAGGCTGGAAAGAAGCCCTTAGGAGGAGCGGCATCTGAAGCACTTGCTTCACAATTCGAGTTGTATTTCACTCTCATCATATGAATGGTGTCACCAGTGATGGGTTATGTGTGGTACCTGGATAATGGGGCTTCATTCCATATGACCGACAACAAATAATTCTTCAGCAATGTTGAAGAGAAGGATCTCTAGATGCACATCGATATGGGAGATGAAGGAGGTATAGCACGACCGACATAGGTGTTGTTACCTTTCCAAGGGAGTGTAGTACTCCTCTCACATTAGAATATTTCATGTATGTTCCTGGTTTAAAGAAGAATTTAGTTTCAGTTGTTATTTTAGAAGACCATGGCTATGATGTGATATTTATCAAAGGAAAGGTTTTCCTTCATGACAAAGCCACGGTACAGGTGAAGAAGATTGGGGTTTGGGTAAAGAACCTCTACAAATTGGATGTAGATGAATGTGTTTCCTTGAGCACGAAAGTAGAGAATTAGGTGCAAGCCAAGACATCGGTGAGTTATGGAATAGAAGATTAGGCCATATCCACCATGGCACTGTTAAGATCATGCAAAAAATTTCTAGAGGACTTCCCAAGGGTGCACTTGAGCAGGGAGATACATGAAAATGGTTTACATCAGGTAAGTACACCAAACCCACCTTTCATGATAAGGACATTCAAGCGAAGGAAATCCTTGAAAGAGTTCATTCATATGTGTGTGGACATTTCTCGATAACCTCCACAACAAAACACAACTATTATGTGATTTTTGTAGATGATTTTTCACGCAAGTGTTGGATACTCTTAATGCAGAAGAAAGATTAGATGTTCTCAAAATTTTATGATTTAAATTCACTTGTTGAGAAGATACAGGGACGAAGGTAAAGGCTCTCAGGATAAAAAACGGTGGAGAATATGTGTCAAATTAATTCAAGAACTTATGTGCTTCAGAAGGAATTCAATGGGAATTGATATCACCTCATAACCCACAACATAATGGGGTTGTAGAATGGAAGAACAAAACTCTTGTGGGATCAGTAGGAGTGAAGTTTCATGTTCAGGGCCTACAGTTGCTCTTGCGGGCTGAAGCATGTAACATAACAGTATTTGTGCAGAACAAAAGTCCTCATCGGATTCTCGGGATGAGTACACCAGAGGAATATTTTCCAGGTAAGAAACCAAATGTGGTGTACTTTAAAATTTTTGGTTCATCAGTTTATTGTCATGTAACCAAACATGCCAGGAAAAATCTAGAACCAATAGTTGAGATGGGAATATTTTTGGGGTACACCGTTACACCTCACAACTACTAGGTGTACTTTCCATCTCACAGGATGAAAGTGGTAAGAATATATGTGAAGTTAGATGAAGATAATGCCATGCAAATTTCCCTTGAGAGGGAGCTTCAGTTGCATGCAGTTGATGAGATCTTAGCTTCAAAAGAAGAACCTCAAGATGTGGATTAGCCAAAAGTTGAGGAACAAAGAGTGGAAGCACCGACTCATGTAGAGACATACAGAGACTCAAGGAAGCACACCAAAGAGGTTGACAGGTTACTGCTTGATGCTAGAGAGAATGTGGGAGCACCCGCATCACATCACATGAAGAGAATTTCCCCAGATAGATACACTGGATACATGGCTCTTATGATCGAGAGTGTAGAGATTAAGCCATTCTCATTCGAGGAATCAGTGTAGCAACCAATATGGGATGATTCCATGGTTGAGGAGTATGACTCCATTATCAAAAATAATGCATGGGAAGTTGTCCCAAGACCAGAGGACAAGTCACTTCATAGTTTCTCTAGGATTTGAAATATTCTGTGGGACATAATCGGATGACGAAGAAGAGTTATGATTAGAAGCAGAGGAAAACTTCCAAGAAGTCTGGGTGACAGAACCAATGACTCCGTCGACAGGTGGTGTCGTCAGAGATTTTGAAGTTTCAGACTTGGTGTATGCGCACAGAGCATCAGGAAAGAGATCATATAATGTGCCAGACTGGGAATAAACCAGATCAAGATACTATGCAAAAGAAATGGCTTGCTCTTCTGTGACACACACCCCCTATAGCGATGTCCTTGGCCATCTCATTGATGAATTATTTGGTGAACCATTCGGTTAAGAGTTGATCAGGAATTTCAAACTTGATCAAATGACGACGCCGTCTCCATTCATGTATATGATCGGAGTTGTAGTAGTGATATCCTGTTTCAAGGATGTAAGGCAGTGAGTTCCTATTTCATAATGAATATGAAACTAGAAGTGTGTGAGAAAATACATAGATAAAGAGTTGAAGTTTTGGAAAGTTCTGCGAGGAAGCTCGATGTACCATTTTGTAGTAGCACCAATCAACATTCTTTGAAAAAGTCGCAGGCGGACGCAATCATCAACCCATGAATTCGAAGGACACCAAAGATGGTATGTCATAATGTACGCCTGAGGGTCTTCTCCAAAATTGCCTTAAAATTTGGGGCAATCACTTGGAATCTTGGTAGTAACCAGAATCCAATATGGATTATGGAGAATTTGATCATTAGTTAATCTTGACACATCGGGCAGTTCCAATGTTGCAAGAAAAGGAAATTGCGGATTGAAAGGCATGATTCGTATTTGATACAAGCCCATCTGTGGATTCCAACCAGGTTGGGAGAAGTTTTTCCCCGATGGGTTTTGTCCTGAAGGATTTTTCCCATAAGGATTCTACGCATAAGGATTTTTCCCATAAGGATTGAAACCTTGGGGATTTTGAACATATCCCCGTTGCAGACCAAAAACTGGATTTTGACCTTTAGCAGACCACTGAGGTATAGCTTGGGTATAATTTGCAGCATAAGGATTCTGATGTTGTTGAAACATGGTAAGAGGTACAACATCTAATGGAATCATAGACAACTTTGCATTCTACTCTTCTTCTTTGATTGAGTCTTCTCCATTTCGGTCTCCATCTGCTTTATTTTTGCATTTTGTTCCATGATGAGCTTCATCATGTCAGTCTTCTGGGGCTCTGTCTCCTCTATATCCTTGGTATGGGGATCTTCAGTGGCTGACAGCTTCAACTGCTTTCTCAATGATGCTTTGTCAGCATTATTCTTCTTGATTATTTTATCTGCAACCTTCATGTTTGTAGGGTCATATCCCATCTTGACCACTAAATATTATAAGGATTTAATCCTTGTATCCTTAGCAAGAGAAGAAATCTTCTCCATTTTCAACTGTGACTGGATGTTTGATAAGGAAACCTGGAATTTAGAAATATTCATGGTAGTATTAGTCAGAGTTGAGGAAATAATTTCACCTCTTTTCTTATGCATCTCCATTTGATCAATGGGATGAATATACTTTATGTCGAATTCAAATGACGTCTTCTTGTAATCGGATGATGAATTTAGCTGTGGAATTTGGGCCTCAAGGAAGGCCATCTACATTCTACCCTTCTCTAAATCAAACACTGACAATGACCTGATTTGAGAGCTGGAAGTTTGCTTCCAGCATTGGGCATAGGTGCTATTCTTAAGAATCTCATTCTTAAGCTTTATCTCCACGAACTTGTCAAATACTATTTTCTCCTTCTCAGCTTGGACAACCTTAGTTGTTTGGATAGTTTCTTTCTGGTCATGAGATATTGAAGAAGTTGTGGGAGAGTCAGTAGATTGGCCTCCTACTTGAGAGGAGGATGGTGTTTTTTTAATCACCATATCTACTTCTTGCTCTGAGTTCTTATCTGTATCAACCTTAGGATCTAACTTTGTTCCCTTCCTATACATTATCTTAAATTATTTACCTGCACTATCAGTCACTGAAGGTGACTCTTCTTCCCTGTGTCTCTTAATTGCTTTCTCCTATGGGACAGAAGTCTGTGATGTTGATGTTGATACTAGCTTCTCCTCAGCTTCTTGTAGTGTATTTTCAGCCCATACTGACTGGTTCATATAACGTTCTATCTTAGGCCAATGGGTATGAATGTAGGGAGTAATTTTGTTTTCTACTCTCAACTTGGAAATGGTTCTTAGAGGGTCATATGACTAGTTGAAACTAAGGCTGAACTTCATTTCTTTCAAAATTTTATCTGCTTCCTCCCCTGCTAACCTGCTATTGCAAATGAAAGACCCAATTTGAATCTTGATTCTGAATTCAGAATTCTTTTTAGCTGATACAAAGTGAATTTCATCTACATTCAGCATATGTATGATATATTCCAGAGAAAAAAATCCTCATGGGGAGGTATTTTGGGAGCTTATAAGGTTCGCATCCATAGACTCTGATCTCTGTGAAATTCTGGTACAAGTACCAGTCTCCTGTCTTAGCCTGATCTATCAAATGTAGAGTTCTCTTAATTTCTTCACTTATCCTAGGTTCTTCTGAACTCCTTAGGACACACATAGCTGGGTGAACAAACTATTCAATGAATTGTTTGTATGAGAATTATTTATGTTCTTTCATCACTAGAGATGTCCAAAATATCATTGATTTCTCATTGCCTTCTTCATCAAGCTGCTGCATGGAAAATTTGAACTTGTCTCCCTGATAATATAAAAACATATGTACCAAAATGGAAGAGTATTTAAACAATTCCTCAGTCTGAAACTTAAGAAACTACTCATGGATGCTATCAGCCAGGAATTGGCTGAAATTAAAAATAATTGATGGCTTGCTATTTGTGGAAAAGATGGAAAGGAAGCCTAAGATGGGTTCATCTACCCACTAATTGGAATAATAACCAAGAATTTATGAAATTATGGCTATGATGTGTTTATCTTGATCAGGGAAGACATAGGAAGGGTGTGGAGGATTCTTCTTTGGGAATTCGGTATTTTCTAGTAAAATATGTCAAAGATCTTGGCTCTTTTAGCAAAACCAAGTTTTTGATAAAGCTCAGTGAGGTCTTCTAAGGAAAAAGGGGCATTGTTTTCCACAGAGGGAGCTTGCATCATATGGTTTATTTATTGGGTAGTGATGGTGAAAAGGATTTCACCAATAGGGGAAATAATGGCTCTTTGATAGGGAATGTAGCATGCTTTCCATTTCCTGATGAATTTGGGGGCATGGAAGGTGTGAGGGAAGATGTAGTGCGGGAGATTGGACTCCCAGAGTCCAATCGCATATGTTTTGTCAACATATTTGTCTTCCAAGCAAAAATATATTTCAAACAATTCAAATTCAAATTATGGCCTAGTTATCTTGTAATCTCTATCTATTAAAGGAATATGGTCTAAGTCTATGGGAGGATGGACTCAAGGATGCAGAGGATCCTCCCGATTCTTATTTTTAAGAGGCATGATTAATTGTGAAGAATTTGATTGGAATTAATAGTAAGATGGTTACCAGGAACACGTAGCAGCTATATGATTGGTTGAAGGAGAAAGGCAAGGTAGTGTCACTCGTTTGCAAACCGATCAATTTGATAAAATCTTGGCGCAATGGAAAAAACTTGTTGAAGAATTCAATTTGGAGAGGAAAAATGACAGTAAAGGTCGAAATAGGTCGATTGAAGGGTATATATCATGAATATAGGTTTTTCTGTTACAAAGGGCATGGGTCCGTTGGATTAACGATCATCTGATGGTAATTAAATGTTTAATGGATAAAACCCCGGGAAGCGATTTGATTGGTAACAGTTCTACAACGTGGCAACACGGTAGTGGTTGAGGTATCGGGTAGGGATGACGGTAATAGAATGAGGGGGAAGTGGTTTTTTTTTTTTTGGGGGGGGGGGGGGGTGGTTGTGAAGCGTGGAGGGGAGGCCACGTGGTAGTGGGACCGAGCAGAGAAACTAATTTTTTTGGACCACCCCCGGTGTTAAAGCAAGAATGGAGAGGGGGGAGGGGTGCGTGAAAGAAAACACATGTCATCAATCGGTGGAGCGGGGAGACCATAGGGTGGATAGTTGCGAAGTATTTAACCTTATGTGACAATAGATTTTTTTGGGTTGTGCTTTTTACTTTTGATCAAGAAGCTAGGATAAAATATCATTAAATCATATATATCCCTTTATGAGCCTGATACAAACTGAAGATGAAAACTTAGGATAAAGATTTTTCCAATCTTTCCAAAATGAAATACTTCTACCTACCCGTTCAAACTTAAATTATTTTTGCTAAACTAACATTTTTTACTTCTTCTAGGGGTGCATTTAGACTAGCAAAGCCATATTCTTTTTTTTTTAATGAAAAATCAATTATATCATATCACTTATTTCTCTTATTGATTCAGATTAAACAGTTGAATCAATGTCATTTTCTACCTAACTATTGATTTACCAAGATTAGACTGTTTGGAAAATCTTTATTCTCTAACCTGATTTACAAAATTCAAAATTGTTTAACCATGATTAAGTTGTATGGTTTAAACAAATAGCTAGTCATTGTGGCATTTAAAAAAAATGCACACAACCTTATTTCATTTGGCAGAAAGAAAACTATCTATCAGTAGTGACATTTGAATTTGCAGTGCTTTCAATGTTATTTCCTTTTGTTTTTCTTTTGTGGGGTCCGGATTTCATTTTCATTCTTTTTTCAATGTTTCTTTCATTTCTTCTTTTTCTCTTTATTTATTGTTTTAGATATACCCTCTTTTCATTTTATTTTATATATTTTTTTGGAAATTATTTTCTTGTTGAAAATTATTTACAATATAAGATTACGAAGAGAAAATACTCAGTCATCTCAAGATCCTATAAATTGTAGGACCCTAATAGTGGCTCCAGCTGGGGATGGCACTTCTCCATGTGAGGTGCCAAGAAAATTTGATCAGTAGCCTTGAGTGTTCCATTTCAACAATGTCTACACATGATTTAATTTTGTTGTTGGAGTAATTATGGTAGCATATCAATCAAAATCTTAGGGCCTTCTTTGCGGGCTTCAACTTCTGTCAATAGGTTACCCAATCAAAATAATAAAGACAATGGTATTTACAATGAATTTCATGTAGGAAAAAACTCTTTCCAAGAAAAGTAATGCTTCAACATTCTGCTATTAATAGGTCCACAAGGAATTTTTGTTCCAGCTAGGTCTTTAAGAAATAATGCATCATATATTATGAAAGCATAAATAATGTAAGGTCCTTTTGAAAGATTGTCAAATTTACCATGTTTGCCTTTGTCCTCTCTTCTGGAATCTCACTTCAAAACTATGTCACCCAAATTGAAATCATCTGCTTTAGTTCTTCTGTCAAAAATATTTTTGACATTCTCCTGGATAACCTATGTTTTATTGTAGACTTCTTCCCTGGATTGCTACAACTAAATAGTCTGATTAATCCTCCTATGAGTGTCATTTTGGTCAACCTATAATTCCTGAATTATCTTCATAACTGGAACTCCTAAAGAGGATGGAAAAACAACATCCATTCCATAAACCAATTTCTATGGTGACATGCCAATTGATTTCTTTGTAGTAAGTCTGTTAGCCGAAAGAGCATTAATTAACTTGTTGTGCCATGAATTTTTGTTATCTTCTAATAACGTTTTTATGATGTTGACCAAACTCTTATTTGAGGATTCAACTAACCCATTACCCTGAGGGTATTAAGCAGTTGAATTTCCCAAAGTAATATGATATTTATTGCAGAAATCTATCATTTTATTGGATTTAAAAGCTACAACATTATCTGTAATGAGATTGTTTGAACAGCCGAATCTAGAAAGGATATTGGTTTCTAGAAATTTAATAATAACAACCTAAGTGGCTAATTTGGAAGGTGTGGCTTCAATCCATTTGGTGAAGTAATCAGTGGCTGTGGGAATCCATTTGTGTTGGGCAGAGGAAGGTGGATGGATTTCACCAATGAAATCCAATCCCCATTGTTGGAAAGGACTTTCAACAGATATGGGTTTTAAAGGTAGAGGCAATAGTTTTCTTTTTCTCTCAAATATTTGTCATTTGTGGCAAGAGGCTAATTTCTTATGGACACTAGGGAAAAGGGTAGGTCAGTAAAAACCAGCTCTAAGGATCTTGTTAGCAGTGGTTTTCCTGTATAGATGTACACCGCAATCATCTTCATGGAATTCCTGCATGGTTCTTTCTGCATCATCTTGCAATATACACTTTAGTAAAATACCACTAGCATCTTTCCAATATAAAACATTATATATTACACAAAATTTTACCACTTTTAACTTTAGAAATATAGCCTTTGTCTTAGTTAAACTAGGAGGATCATTTAGATTGAATAAAAAAAATGAGGTCTACATAATAGGGTGAGGATATACAAGCCTCATCAATTTGTGAAGTTTCCTGCTCCTCTTGATCATCTAATGCAACTAGGAAGTTGATATCCAATGCATGAAAGTTAGACTCAACCATAAATTTGGCTAGTCCATTTCCTTTGATAAGCTTAGTAGGTTTGATTTCTATGTCATACTCAAGAATGATATCAATCCATTTACCTCTTTTACCATCTGGTCCTTTTCAAGTTAAAATATCCTTGACCACAGAATTTGGTACATATGAAATTATATGGGAATGTAGGATATACACTCTGAAATCATTTATTTCTTTTATTAATGAAAAGGCTTGTTTTTCCATTATGTTATATTTCAATGATGCATCCCTTAAAGCCTTACTAAAGAATGCAATGAGTTGTTCAAATACTTCATTGTTTTTTTGTAAAAGAACAACTGCAACAGTATGTTCAGATGCAAATGAAAATATTATAAAATCTTTAGTGAAATCTGGACTGATTAGGACTGGTGCTTTTGTCAATGCTTGTTTAGCTCGATCAAATGATTTCCTAGATTCAATGTTACATCTTATTTATGAATCTGCTTTTAGCATATTTTTTATGTTTATGAGAAGTTCTACAAGGTTGGGAATGAATATCCTTAGGAAATTTATCTTGACAATAAATGATTGAAGCTCCTTAATGTTTCTAGGATGACTGATTTTCAAAATACCTTCAATTCTACTCGGATCAATCCTAATACCATATTTAGAAATTATATGACCCAGAAGTTTTCCTTCTTTGAGGCCAAAACGTGTTTTCTTAGGATTTAATGAAATTCCAAATCTTCTTCATTTCTCAAACACTCTTCTCAGATGTAAAAAATCTTCCTCATCAGCTTTTGAATAGACAATAATGTCATCTAGATAGATCACAATAAACTTTCCGATTTCATCAGCAAGGGAAATATCCATTCCTCTTTGAAATGTGTCTCCAACATTCGTTAATCCAAAAGGCATCTTCACATACATGAAGGTACCCCATGGAGTAGTGAAATATGTTTTATCCTAATCATCAATATGAACTAAGACTTGGTTGTAGCCTGAGAAACCATCTAATAAAGAAATCCTACTAGATCCAACTACCTTTTGTAATATGTGATCCATTTTTGGCAAAGGGTAGTTGTCTTTTAAGGATACCTTATTAAGATTTCTAAAATCTATGCATAACTTGATTTCTCCTATTTTATTCCTAGTTGGCACTATGTTGGACACCCATTTAGAGTACCTAATAGGAACTATGATTTTAGCATCGTACATATTTTTAATTTCTTTCTCAATCAGAGGAATCAGAACTAGATTATTCTTCAAATTTTTTGCTTAAAAGGTTTTTGATCTTCTTTAATTGGGATTTTATGTTGTATAATACTAGTATCATAACCTTTGAGGTATTCATAGCTCCAAGCAAGGACATCAATGAATTCTTTGAATAAAGCAATGTATTTTTGTTTTTCAGCAATTGGCACTGATTTGGACAATTTTATGATTTTGGGATGTTACATTCTTCTACATCCGCCCCTGTGGGATCACTCTTAGGATTCTTAGCTACATCATTGAAATCAAATAATTCTTGTAATGGAACTAAACCTCTAGGTAAAACATTATCCTTTAACTGGAGTATTTCAAACTCTTCTTTCTCTGGATCTATTTCAAGCAATTCTAATTTATTTACAACTTTATCTACATGAATATTTACATATGAATTATCTAACTGTTTTTCAATATTAGAATGTACAACTATTTGATCTTCTAATTCACACTCTAAATTTATACTATCTTCTTCATATTCATCCTTAGACTGCCGAAAGTTTTCAATTTGTTTGTCATTGCCAAAAACTTGCCAATACCTCATATTTTCTGGTACAACTGGTTGATGTTTTACTTCCACTGTATATTGTCAATTAGGGTGAGGCATTTTACAGATGCGGGCAGAAAAATCCAGACTGTTTGGAAGGATATTCTGATTTCTAGGAATTGTAGAAAGATCATGTTCCACAAAACTTTCTAGAAAATCAAGCACAACATTTCTGTATGCTCTCAATATAGGATTCTTTTCAGAGTATTCTCCTTTAATTTGTTTTATGATTAACTCAGAATCTCCATGAATGGAAATTATTTTGGCACCCAAAATTTTCAGCAATTTCAATCCTAATAGAAGTGCTTCATACTCGACTATATTATTGGTACATTGAAAATTGAGCTTGTATGAATGACCTTCAGCATGGTTTTTTCCTATTTTTGAAACCCACACTCCTACTCCAAAAACCTCTTTGCTACAAGATCCACCAAAGCTCATGTTCCAAATAGGTTCAAGCTGTGTGTTTTGTTCCAATATTTGTGTTTGGTTTTTGTCTGTTTCAAAAATATCATTTTCTGCATTGGTAACCTGAGTATTGATATCTCCATCATTATAAAGAATGAAAGAGTCTAAATCTGAGTGGATAGAGTAAAGAGGATAGTTATGTGATTTATCTTGACTATTCACCATGAATTTCATCAAATTTTCCCTATATAATCTTCTTTGCTAACCAAACACTGGTATGGTAGCAAAGGTCATGTCCATTTGTAGGGTCCCTTGTAATTTTTCTCCCCATGAGTGTGAAAACAACACGCTGTACTTAGGGGGTATATCTGCAACCACTATATCTATCACTATACTTTTAGTTGGGATTTGAGCTAAAGTAGCAATTAGATCTTTGATGAGACCTAGGCATCTTACATTTCTGGAATCAAATGCATATAAATATTTATAAGGTCTGGTAATGTCAAGTGAATCTAACATTAAATTGTGCAAAGCACCTGAATCTAACATAACATTATGGAGAATCTTATCATGCACATTTAGGCTAACATAGAATGGAGGAACACCTCCTTCCTATGGTTTTCCATCAACTTCTGGCCCAAATAAGAGTTCAGGCTGATCATCATTCAAATTAATAGTATTTGTGTTTGCCTCTATGTTTATAGCTTTCATTACTTGAGATCTATATAGATTTTTGTTCATTAACTCTGTTAGAGGAATGGGAAATTTTAGTTTTGCTATCACCTATGTTTTTGGCTAATGGAAGTATTATCACCTATCTTTTTGGTAGGAACTTCTACTATCTTTTTGCCAAAATTATCAACAGTTTTCTTAGCAGGATTGTCTGTGATTTTCTTAATGATAATATCATAGGTTTTCTTAGCATGGCTCTCAGAACTTTTTTTGTTGGGGGTATCTGAAGTTTTCTTACTCCTAAGGTTGTATTGCATATGGAATTCCATAATAGCATTTTCAAATCCCTATTTGTAATCATATGATTCGTCTGAATCACGCTCATTTTGGGAAAGTTGAAAAAGCTTATGTTCTTCTTGAGTGATAAAAACAGTTTCATCATCATTAATACCCATTAAGTTTATTTGGTTATCTTTACCTCTTCTAAAATTTCTCCATCATCATCAACATAATTCTCTTGAAAAGGAGGCCTAATTTTTTGATATGGTCCCCTCTTTTTTATTTGAGGGGGATTTCTTCTAACATTTTGATTACGATTTTGAGGTGTAGGCTGGTTTTCTCTAGGAGAAACCATTTCTATTAGATTAATCCTTTCCATCATTATTTCTATTGTTATGACTAATGAATATATTTTTGCATTAGCAGAAGAAGTTGAGGGTTCTTCTTTCATGATCATTCTTCTTTCATTTCTTATCATAACCCTTTTTGCTAACAAATTGGCTTCTACACTCACTGCATCTCTTTGCATTTATTCTAATGTTGAAGAATTTCTCTCTCTTAGCTTATAAGACATGTCTACCTCAAATCCATTTGGGAATTTTATTAAGGCTAGACCTTGTGTTGGTTTAATGTTTGCAGGAATTACATTGTATACACTATTGAATCTAGTGCAATAATCTTGGACACTTTCCCCAGGTGCCCTCCTAATGCGCTCATATTCAGATAAAATATCAAGAGGGTTATTTTTGACTTCCCATATATTAAGGAATGAATGATGGAGTGCAGGGAGATCATTGATGCTAGCAAGTGGCAAGGATTTAAACCATCTCCTAACTTCTCCAATGAGACTTTGTGCAAACAACCACATTTTGAAATTTTACTCATATACTTCCTGAAGGTCAAAACTATCATTCATCCTAACTACATGTTTTTGGGAAGTGATAGGTCTAGTTCCATCAAGCTGTGGAATCCTAGTTTGATAATCCTATGGCATGTTTGCCAAAAGACCTTGAAGAACAAGTGGATCATATCTAGCTGCCATTATAGGAATATGAGGATGAAAAATATGTGGGTTGATCAAATGTGGTTGTTGGATGAAAGGTGGAGGTTGAACTAAAGTTTTAGGTTGTCATAAAGGTGAAGGTTAGATTGTGGGTGAGGATTGGGGAGAATATAGGGTTTGTGTTGCTTGATGAGAAATTACAGGTGTAGTAGTGGAAACTACAAAAGGGGTAGGACTAGATGATCTAGGATGGAAATATTTTGATGAGGTAGATGAAACTCAAAAAGAAGTTAGGGCAGAGAGTTCAAAATATTGCTGGACATATGCCTCATGAACAGAAAGGTCAAGCCCTGAAACTAAACCTTGAAATTTATCAAAATATTGAAGAATTTGGAGGTCAATATCAGGTTGGGCAGACTATACTTCCAAATAATGATGTCTTAATGTGGCTTGATCAACCACATTTTGATCTACCTAGTTGGCTGACTTAGTTCTAAACAAACTATGTTCAAAAGGTAAATCAAATTCAATGTCTTGCAGGGAAACAAAATCTTTTGGGAGAGAATCTTCCCTATGGGGAGGACTACTACTTCCTTGGCTCTTAGCTGTATTTTTTCTTCTTAGTAGTTTTTCAGGATCATCAACAATAACTGTAGGCTTTGGATCAGGATGAGATCTAGTGTAATCTCTTTTGGGATCCATAATTAAAATATTAGGCAAACACACACTTATTATTTACAAAAAAGAAAAAGGAAACAATATTTAGAAATATTCCTATCATACACTTTTCTGAACCAGGGTAATGAATTCGAATAAAATTACAATATTTTCAATTTCCCCAGTATGGTTGCCACAATGTTATTGTTTTGTAATTTATGAGATTGTGATAATAAACACAGAGGACAACATCAAAACCACTTTGGAAGCTGGGATCTATCCCTTCCAGCTTCAAAGAGGGATCTCTTTGAAAAATTGAACTATGTTTTGTGTGAATTTTAGGCTAGTTATTACTGTACTGATTGTTTATTTGTTTTGGATTTTTTGGTTGATTAAATTGTTACAGTTCCATTGGGCTATGGAGTCTAAATATTAACTGAATTTGCATCAAAATTTGAAGGAGTCTCACAGGGAAAGCTAGGTTGCACTAATTGAATCTTTTAGAATTTTTTAAATGAATTATGAAACAAAAGAAATGTAATTAAGGAGTAATGAAGTATTCCTTAACTTGAACTCAGAAGGAAACGTATAAATTACAAACAACCAGAATAGGGTGTCCTTTATAACATATCCTATTCATCATAGTTTTTGTTATGTAATTAAGCTCTTCAAAAATACAGAGAGAAAAAACAATGAATAACACATTTAACAGAAGAAAAACATCACCAATTGGTAGACCACATGAGTCCTATGAAGAATGTCCTTGTATTATTGATGCTTCCAACAACCATAAAATTACAATGCTTAGCATAAATTATATTCAACAATCAACCCTTAATACTTCAAACTGTGAAGTATTTATACACTAAATTACAGATGATTTACACAATCGTTGTCTCAATCAATAATGTATTATTGGAATTATCTCAAACAATAAAATTGATATTTTACAAAATAGTAGGCAAGGTGTCCAAAAATATGGAAAGATAGATATGTTTTGGAGGAATTAGTTGCTGAATAGGCCTATTCCTGTGCTGTGTTGGCTGATGTGCTGGTTGATGTGTTGGCTACATCTGAATTACTGCTCAACACTGTAACTCACAGAGTTTATCCCACCTATATTTATCTGGAATGGTTAATTTAATCACTTTTTGGTAAATCTCATCAACCTCAGTATATTTGGAAAAAGTGGGTTTTACAACAAAAATATGAATTGCTTCATGCTGGATGAAGAAATCATTACCCGTAGCTTCCAAAAATTATCTGCCTGCCTGCTACCTTTGATGCTTGAAAATTTGGAACTATCTCTGGATATATCTTTCAGTTTTATAACATAGTCTTCATAAGTAATTAACTTATCATTAATTACAAATAAAGAAGGCATACCTTTCTGAGTTAAAGGCTCAATTCTGGCCAAAAATTTGTAAACTGCTACCTCCAAATTGTGACACTTCTCCTCTAGCTGAACAACCAGATTCTTTTTGGTAAGAATCCTCTTCACTTCCACAATGGTTTCTGTCATGTCATCAACTCCTAAATCATCTAATTCATATATGTTTTTAGAGATTAGGAATTTGATGATGTTTTTTGCTATTGCAAGCATTTCTCCCAATTCTTGTTTGATCTCTGTAATGGCATCTGTTTCTCTCTTAATCAACTCTTTTAATCAAAGATGATATGAATGCAGGGCTAGATTTCAGTCATGGAATTCATGATGTTGGTCCAAATTATTTCCGTGGCTTGGGCTAAGGTATGTCCCACTGTTGATTCCCTTTCATACTTCTACAATATTTCAATCATTTTCTGAGCTCTCTATGATTTTGCTGAGTGAGAAGCCTCACTCCTTGTCTTTCGGTCTTGTAGAAATTTGATTTGGTCCTGCAATTTCTTGATTTCACCTGTTTGAATGGACAAATTTTCAACTTCCTTGGTTAACTATTCAGCACCATTTGTTTTCTGTGTAGTTTGTGGAGTAGAAGTTGTAGCTTTTGTTGTAGGAATGGTTGTGAGAGGTACACCATCTAATGGAATCATAGACAGCTTTGCATTCTGCTCTCTTTCTTTGATCATCTTCTCCATTTTAGTCTCCATCTGCCTTATCTATGCATTTTGTTCCATGATGAGCTTCATCATGTCAATATTCTGGATATCTGTCTCCTCAATATCCTTAGTAAGGGGATATTCAGTGGCTGACAACTTCAACTTCTTTCTCAATGCTGCTATGCCAACATTCTTATTCTTGATTATTTCCTCTGCATCCTTGAAGTTTGTAGGGTCATATCCCATCTTGGCCACTAAATATTCTAAGTATTTAATCCTTGTATCCTTAGCAAGAGATGAAATATTCTCCATTTTCAACTCTGACTGGATGTTTGATAAGGAAACTTGCAATTTAGAAAGATTAATGGTATTATTAGTCAGAGTTGAGGAAACCATTTCACCTGTCTGATTATGCATCCCCATTTGATCAATGGGATCAATATCCTTTATGTCAAATTCAAATTCTGTCTTCTTGTAATCAGATGCTGACTATGGATGTGGAATTTAGGCCTCAAGGAAGGACAATGAATCCTACCCTTCTCTGAATCAAACACTGACAATAATTTTCTTTGAGAGTTGGAAGTCTGCTTCCAGAATTCGGCATAAGTGTTGTTCTTAAGAATCTCATTCTTAAGCTTTATCTCTATAATATTCCTAACTAGCCCAAGCTAGTAGGAATATTCAATGTCATTTTATTTTTATGTTTTATGAATAAAATGTAAAGGAGAACAAATTAAAACTCCTAAACATGAGAATAAATCAATGCCCAATGTGAACAGAGTTAAATTAGGGCTTTCTCAATAAAATCCACTTGTATGTGAAACATGTTCAAGCTATTTTACTGGGTCAATAGGACCAAATCATAAAGTAGTCCAGATATAATGAAACTCCTAGATGATCAGCGTAGTCCTATGAGGAGGTCCTCCATGTGAAAAGGGGCAAATGGATGAAGGTGGTTTAGGGTTTTGCAAACCCTAATCTTATATAAGGAAGGGAAAGGCTCAAGGAGAGGTTGTTGATGATATTTGAATTTTGAGATTGCTTGAGCAACTCAAACTCTCTTGGATGTTTAGCTAGAGAAAGAGGAATTTCCTGTTTAGGAATTCCTCCCTCCTTCCTTGAGGGTCTCTTAGAGGAGATTGTGCTGCCTTGATCCACTATCTGGCATTTTGGCCAAGCTTCACCTTACATCTACAACACTGATTTTGTTGTGGGTTGAGCTATCCATGTGAGTTGTAGCAAGTGGAAACAGATCTATTCAGATCTGAAGAGTTCTATTGCATCTTTTCAGTGGGGAAGTCATCTAAACCATTGGCAAGAGTGAAATAGCTGTTTTGAGCTCCAGATCCTTATCTTGGCATGAGGCCAAAGTGTGCATCACTTCATCAGCACAGTTATCTTTAGAAACTGTGTTATTTTTTAGGCAGAGTTGCAATGTTTATTTGCTAGCAGTTTGGAGGAGAGATCTCTGGTGAAAGGGCTTCTTTCCTTCACTAAGGTGATCCGTGGATTGGCCAACCAATCCATGCCATATTTCAGATCTGATCTACTATGTGATGTATTCTTCAGAATTTTCTAAAATTTACTGTAGATCCATGGTGTAGATCTCAGATCTATTCAGTGTCCTTCACTTTCAGCTGAGATCCCCAAGGAGAATGTACAAAAAGGAATTTTTCCATATATATCACATTTAGATCTATCATTTTGACCTCTGATCTATTATAAATCTGAAACTTAATGAAACACTGCTTCAGATTTCTAAAAATTACGCCATCTGGTTCATTCTCTATTTCTTGTGTCATAAATAAGGGGTTTTAGGCCTTTTATTCAAGTGTAGATCTGTATTTTCTAATGTAAGATATTTGAATCATATTATCAGCTTGTCATACTATTATCTCTGCATAAAATCACCAAACCCTTCAGAAAATACGCTCTCTAAGCTTCAACAAATTTCTGCATACTCCAAGTCATGGGAAATCAGGGTTTTTAAGCCTAGTTTAGGAAGGAGGAACTGTTTAACTTAGCTAGACTTATTTTTTCAGCTGAAATTCAGAGAATAGGCCCCTCATGACCTAATATAAAATAAAATCCCTCCATTTCTTTTATTTTTATGCAGAACTCTGAATATACTCATTTTAGGGCCAAAATCATCACTTTTCCCCACCTTTTTGTCCATAAAACACTGTATAAGGTTGTTGCTGCATATTTAACTAAAGGTTAAGTGTTTTTACATCTGTATCAGACATATTTATATAGCTCCACATTGGTAATAACTCATATTATTCCCAATCTGTAGCTGTTCCTGAAAAAGGGATATTACATTGGTATCGAAGCAAGATCTTTGGCTTAGCCTGTGGCTTCAAGCCAAAGTGCTGACTCCCTGAAGGGGGAAAATTTCAAGATCTATAGAAAGAGTCTGTAGATGGCCAGGTAGCCTTTGGATCTCATCCTTTTTTCAAAGGTGACATATCCAGTAAATTCCCCTACAGTCAATCTTTGGAATAGAATTTTGATATTCCTGAAAAGGGAAATTTACAGCGGTATCAGAGAAGAGAAGAGAAGAAACAGAGATCAGAATGATGGAGAGGATGAGATTACTCTCATTAATGTTCAGATCTAAGAAGAGCCTCTCCAAAGAGGTAAATCAGAAGAGAGAAAGAAGATGCACCAGGACTCCTAGAGGGTTTCAAGGAGAAGAAAGTTGCAGTGAGACCTACAGAAGGTTTCAAGAAGGAGAGGAAGACCCATGTGTTAGTATGATTCTTTCATCGTAAAATATCACTTTAGCTATGCATATCAAGTAGCCCTAACATCAAGTATGGCTGCAAAATATCTTTAAGTTTCCTGCATAAAATTAGATCTAAGCATAAAAGACATTAAGCAGATAAAATATAAAATGGCTCCATGCATCCAATGAACAAGACAAGAACAATGTATAAAAATAGTCTTATATTATATTAAACAATGGGGCACTTGAGAGGAAAACAAGAAAGGTGTTTCCCAGTTCTCCTCAGTGGGATGGGTTCTTGGAAGTCCTCAGTGTTTCAGATCTAAAATTCCTCTCTTTGGTTAATATGGAAAACCCTAACAAACACGGAACTCAATGGGAGTTCATAATGCAAACAAATGGAAATGGTGACCAAGAGTAGATCTAGTGTGATCTAATGCAATGGAGGTGACTAATGAAGGGGGAAAACCCTTCTATTTATAACAAAATATTGGGGTATTCTAGAACTTGGTGCATGAATAAAATATTATTAATCACATTCTAGAATTACCTTTTAGGAATATTTTATTATATTTGTTGGAGGGAAAAGGGTTTTTTGACTTGGGTCAATTCCTTTATTTATAAATAACAAATAAATAAATGATTTATTTATTATTTAAGGGAAATGAGGGGAATATAATCAAATAAATAATGGTTTATTTAATTATTTAAAAATGATTTAGTCAAATTTAACTAGGAATAGTATTTAAATAATGATTTAAATAACTTATTCTTAGGAAATAATTAAATAAATAATGATTTATTTAATTAATTACCTTGTTTTGAGTTAAATATGACCAAGAAATGTAAACAAATGTGGTGAAAGCAATTTTACTTGGGGTAAAATTGGTCTTACATGGTGTACTTGGGTTCATCTAATGATAATAGGTTAGATGACCAAAAAATGGTGTAACAGATTTCCCCCCAACGTATGAGTGTTAGGAGCAAATCATATGACCGAAGTATGTTGTAAGAAATCAATCACTAGACAGCAAGATAGAAATGAAAGAGAGGAATGTAAGGTAATCTAAAGTGGTGGAGGACTAGACCCTGAGGAGACGAGACTTACAGGTGCAACAAGTCTCAATGAAGTAGTACCTGTGCTAGAGGCGGCGGGGGAGGCATACCTATGCCCACCGAAACAAAGTACAAAGAATAAGGCGCCTGGAAAACCACGGAACACAATAAGTACAAAGAATAAGGTGCCCGGAAAACCACAGAACGCAATGAGGAAGCATGTGTTGGCCTAAACATGAGCCAGGTAAATAACATGATGAATCCCACATACATGAGAGGCCTGGAAGAATCGTCAGGACTTATACAATAATATGGTAGTACATGAGATACAAATACGCCCAAATGCCCCCTACACGCGGGGAAGGGCTCGCAAACTCTGACTGATATGTGCAAATCGGAGAGGCGTCGCAAACGGTTGAGGCTGATATCGTCAAATGGGAGGAGCTGCATCAATGGCGGAAATAAAGTCATCCGGGCATGTGGGGGGCTACCTGCAGGGCCACCCGCTCATGAGGGTTGAGACATCTCACACATGCCCAGGAATCACCAATAGCTGCTGCGACGTCACTGGACCATCAAGTGTATAGATCGCGATCATGCTGGGAAGAGCTCAAACCAATGGTAAACTGCCCCCTGGACCTGGCTTCTGGAATAAATGAGCTGATGTCGACAGGAGTAGGTTTTCCATAGGTGAGGCAATAAGAGAACCCCAACTAAGGCACGAGGGAAATTAGTAGAGTGATGCACAAGTAGGCACTAATGATGATGATGGGATGAGAGAAAGAGAGGGCAACTTCCCTTGTTAGAGCATAAAGTGTAGGAATGGTTTGGCAGCGACTGACATGATATCATGAGGGGCAGTGGACAAGGGTACGGAAGGCCATAATGTGTGACATGAGAGAGGGACCAAGAAGGAAAGGATGGAGGAATATGGCGGGGTACAAAGGGACTCGAGATAGACACCATGAATGTGGTGATGACTCGACTCGGATGCTCCAAACAAGGGCGACTCAATGGTGCTGCCACACAGTAAAGGTTCAGTGGGGAACCATAAAAAGCATGAGTACAATAGGGTATCTCATGACAAAAATAAACACAAACAAATACAAGTAAGGAGAAAAAGTGGTGCCCCCAGTACAAGTATTGTAAGTGAAAAAATCCGATTTGTAGGAGATGTGAACAGATCCTTCGTGGACAAAAGGTGTCCTGGTGAAGTATCAAGGTATTACAAATGAATAGGTACCCAGAATGCATGAACAGGCCAGGTCACACTTTTTGGGGTCTATGTTGTGACCTAGGGAGCAGGTTTTGGGCAGAAAACTGCGACCTATCCCAGGAAATGACCTGAAAAGTGTGACTTGTCAGAGAACGGGGGTTTCAGTGCTGTTTTTTGGCTGAGATCTGGGATATGTATGGTTGAGGGACATGGGTACCCCCCAAGCATGATGTGGTCATGCCAAAATGTATTTAGAAAAAGAGGAATTGAAACACATTTTAATAAAGTGGTGTGCCATTTGTTTTTTGTTATGGTTATGCAGCTTGAGAAAGGAAATGGAGGGTGACCGATCTCTTTTTGGTACTGCATAGAAGAAGCAAATGGACTTTGGGTTAGCATACCTGGTGCCACTATTCCAAATAGAGGAGTTGGAGATAAGGGACTGATGCTCTCCTAGAGAACCTATAGGTTGGTCAACAACAATGTCTAAAAGACGGGGTTGTTGGTGTAAGCTGAAGGAACAATAAGGGGTATCATCTCGAGAGTGATCTGGAGTGATATGGGACTCTAGAGGTTCTTCGAAATGGGAAAGAAGAATGGTACGAAAGTTGGTATGACCAGATACATGGGGAGAATGGTGGAGAATTGCTTCTCTTGGTCTCTCAAATATGGGTGTCCCCTTACTCAAACACTGGGTTTCAATGTGATGGCCACAAGGTGTATGTGGTGTGAACGCATGGGTTCGATGTAAGGGGGAATAGGTAAAGTCAGGGGTGGTGATTTCTTCCATAATGTCATCATCGTGATAGGAGATGGGGTGACTGGTGGAAGAAAGACTACCTGCCGCTGCGAAGCTACTTGACTCATGAAAAGAGAGGGTCACATGTGCATCGTCACAAGGGGAAAAAATGGCCCAAGCTGCCGAGACTAGACTCCGGGAAGAGTGATTTGCCCCATCAACATAGCCAATATAATGTGGGGATGGAGGGTCCTGGGAAATAGTGTCACAAGACAAGACATGGGAGGAGTAAGAACAAATATGGCAGCGTGAGTGAAGGGTAGACAGCAAACGACAACTATGGGAGGTCGTAGGCTGGATAGGGTGGCTATGACACGCAGATGAATGAGGACTATGGGATGAAGAGCAGGGACTCATGCTGCGAAGAACATCATAGATACGGATGGGATGTTCATGATTATGGGAGGAAATGGAAAGGTCAAGGAGACCACATGACGCTGCAAAGCTACCTAAATCATCAGTATCGACAGAGAGACGCATATACGGGTCATCATGGGAGATGACAGAAGAACAGGTAAAAATATGGTCAAAGCATGAAGTGCCCACAAAGGGCGCTGAAGGGGGATCAAGTGAAACAGACGGAGTGGATACGGGGGGGATGTACTCTGAGGGTTGGGCGGATGATGATAGGTATAAGAGAGGAGCAGCAGATTCAGAAATCTCAACATCAGGGGGAGGGATGTCAATGGTAGCTGGAGGATCCTTAAGTAAACTTGACGCATACTTAGCAAGGATGGGCAAGGCAGATTGATTTTGTTCAACTTCATACTCGCGAATGACCTCTAAAGAGGCTCGGTAATGCGTGAGGTGAGGACAGTGGTGAGAGTAATGGCCATGGACACCACACAGAGCACAGGGTTTTTTAGTGTGAAGAGTCTTTGGGTTTTTGGCTACAGATGAGGAAGAAATGGAGGTTTCAGGGATCGTAGATTCAGGGAACGCGACTTTAACCATGTGTTGGATGCGGGACAACTCAGGACAGGTATGGGTGGGATGACCGATACCATCACACAGGGCACAAGGTTTGGCGGGTGGGGGAGGGGGAGGGGTAGGATCGGGTGCGACGGCCTTATCCTTGGATGCCCCCCTGTGAGTTTTTCTTTTCTTGCCCGTAGCAGTCTCACCATGAGGAGGGTTGTGCAACGGGGCTGGAGGTACAGTAGCGGTGGGAGGAACAACGGGAATCGGTTGAACTGGTGTCACAGCAACATAGGGTTTAGGGTGACCAGGAGGGGTCTCGGTGGGAGGAGTAAGATACCATACCGGTATTCCCAATGTTAAATTGGGAAGGGAAAGGGTGGCCATGACGGGAACCGAATAGACTCCAGGAGGGGGACCGAGAAAAGGGATTTGACCGGCGGAGTAATGGCCGGGAGGGAACCGATGCGGGAAGGGAAGGAGGTTCAGGAGTGTTAGGGAGAGAGGAAGGGCCCTGCGGGAGGGGTTGAATCAACTGAGGCGAAGGGCTAGGAGCAGGGTACGTTGGATGAGGTGGATGTTGCTGACTAGCCAAGGCAGGTTGTGGGAGGGCACCCTGGGATGATTGCATCATGCAAACATTCACCAAGCTAGGGTCAGAGACAGGAGGAGGGGGAGGGCCGGGGAAGGTGCCAAAGAAAGAGGAGTCTTTGTAGACGCCAGGGGAAACGCTAGTAAAAGAATCAACAGTTTTCTTATTGGTGACAGTAGAAATGGTGGACTCTGGTGAGGTAAGAGATTTAGGTTCATGATACGACAAATGGTCAATGGTGACTATCTTACTATTATGAGGGAAAAACATCTTGCGGTGGACTGCGGAGGGGATGACAGACATAACATAAGTGTAACTATGCCCTAAAAGAATGTTTTATTCAAGAGGGGCGTCGATAACTTCAATGTCGACACAGACAGTCTTACTAGCAAGGGTGATAGGACAGTTACGAAAAAGGCCGATGGGTTGGGAGGCGTGGCCATCCCAAGCACGAAGGGTGATGGTAGAAGGGACCAACTTAGGGGAGCCAAGCTGTTTCCAAATCGAGGCGGACATTACACAGGTAGATGCCCCCTCATCAATAATTCATCGAGCGACAGTGGAATTTCAGATTTTGACGGGGATTTGGAAAGAAACTGAAGGAGGAAGAGGGGGATGGTCTGACTGACGGGCGTCGAAAACAATTAATAGGTCATCAGCAGGATCTACAGCACCCATGGCAGATAGTAGAGCTTTCTTTTGAGAAGGACACGACTGGAGGAGTTCCAGTGTTGAAATGGCAGCTCGAGATTGTGCCAGATCATCTACTATGTTGTAGGAATGGGTGGCCCGACCAGAGGCAGCATTTCGGCGTAATGGACCCTTAGGAGTTTTTGTGTGGACCTCAACTTTGGGTGGAGGGATTTGCAAGGGACCATTGGGTGTTGATAGAGGCTCTGTAGAAGTTGATGATGGGGACTCGGAGACAGACGGGATGGGAGACGGGGAATATTAGCGAGACCGAGTTTGCAGGTTAAGGTCGACAGTGAGAGGAGGGTCAGAGGCCATCATGAGAATTTGGTAGTCAGAGGTGTTAGAAGGGGAAGGTTGAGTGGTGCTAGGGGCACGAGGTGATTGAGTAGCGACGAATCCTTGTTGAGGGAAAGGATCGGTAAACATGGCGGGTTGAGAAGTAGTCAGATGCGTGGAGGTATTAGGGGAGGAGTGTTGTCCGTGCACAGTGGCCTGAGACTCCCACATTTGTCGCATCCGTGGTAGGAGCGGACAAGCATGAGTGTAATGACCATAGATACCGCAGCATGAACAGGGCTTATTGGTGCGAAGCGGTCTGTCTGGCCTGGGTTGAGAGCCCTGTGACTGGTTGGTGGTGTTAGAGTCAAGATTGGGAGGATTGGGTCCACGGTTACCAGAAGTGGATGGATTTCTTCTTCTCCAACAAGGAGGAGTTTCCCCTTGTTGCGCAAATACGTGCCCTGGGGGGGGGGAAGTAAGTGCGGTTGCGGGGGAAAAGAGGGCAAGGGAGTGGGAGGTCCGAAAGTGGGGGGAGCGGGGACACCAGGCTGTGGAGAGGGATAAGGGTGAGGATGGGCCCCAGTGAGATAAGGAGGAGGGTAGGCAAAAGGAGGAGGCATGCCAAAACCAGGGTATATGGTGTCAGGAGAGGGGAAGGTGCTGACGGTGCTGGCCCCTCTGGGTGGAAAACTAAATGGGGGAAGCGGTTTGGGGGTGGTATGGGATAGAGCACCGAAGATACCATCGGCAGAATGAGAAGCGCTTGAGGCATTAGGACCACCGGGCTTGGGAAGGTCAGGGAGAATGGTGTAAACATAACCGGATTGAGCATAAATAAGGTCATACTTCAAAGCTATTTGGAGGGCGGCTTCTTCGGTTTGGGGAAAATGGGATGCGACATCTTTGCCAATGGGAGGTAAGAGAGAGTGAAGAAACCAATCCATGTAAACTCGATCTTCAAAGGGGGGAGCACGGCATGAGCTTCGTCTTCGTCGCCACTCTTGAACATGAGCGGAGAGACGCGTTGAAGAGGATTGATAAAAAGAGGTGAGGAGCTCAATACCAGTTTCATATCGGAGAGGAAGCTGGAAATAAGATAAGAAAGCTTGGGCGATGGTCACAAAGGTGGTATGGGAGGAGGTGGCTTGGTCAACATACCATTTGGATGCTTCGCTAGTAAGGGTGCGTTGGAACAAAAGAAGGCGAATGGAGTCATCGGTGATGGAATTAGATGAACACCACATGTGGAAAGAGCGGATATGGTTGGAAGGATCTTCGCTAGCAAGGCCTTCAAACTTAGGAATGTCGGAGGGGAGCTTGGTTGGCATAGCAGGCCAACTAACATCGTGGCGGATAGGATCATTGATGAGCTGATTGAAGTTGGGGAGACTGAGGCCGGCCATATACGGGAGTAATGGGGCAGTCAAGGTAGGGCCCGTAGTGGTTCCGCTAGAAGTGGACCCAGCGGTAGAACTGGGGTTAGGGCTAGGTCTAGAACTAGACATGGTGAAGGTAAGAGAGGGAGAACCAGAAGGAGGGGGAGAACCCAAACAATCAGAGGAAGACTCGGAGTGCGGACTCGGGGGAGGACTTACTCGATGATGACGGGAAGGAGGAAGTCGACCAAGCGGAAACTGAGGGTGAAGGCCAAGAAGTCTCCGGGATAAACACCTTGGAGGCGCAATGATGACGGGAAGAAGAAAGACTGACAAGGGCAGCAAGGTGCAACAGCAAGACGCGACAAGGGCAAGGAGGTGCAGTGTCGATTAATTTTAGAGTCTTATCCAGGTAGTGTTAACCAGGCTCTTCTTCGCTTAGGGTCAGTGTGTGGCGTGCATTAATTTTAATTGATTAAACCCAGACGTTGTGAGAGTAAAAAGAAAAAGTGTGCTGCATAATGGAAAAGAAATCTACAGTAAATAAGACTGAAAGAACAGAAAATTAGTAACTAGAAAGGAAGCAATCGAACCCAGGAAGGTGGGTCTCTCAAAATTAGTCTAGAAGGGGCAGAGCACGCAAACACGAGATCGATAGATCTAAGGTCCGGAGGGACTGGGATCTAATGGAGAAATCTGCTGGAAAGTGGTGCAGAAAGAAGCAAAGAGGTAGGGGCAAGGTTGCTGCTAAAAAATAGGAGATCAGCTAAAAAGAGGGGGTCAAAGAGGTGACCCTAGAGATGAACCCAAACAAAGCAAAAGGCAGTGTATAGAACGGGAAGAAAAGCTGACCTGTGAGGATCTGAACAGAAGGTAGCTGATCTGAAATAAGGCTGAAGCTTCTGGAAATGCAGACGTCTGAAAATAGTAACAAACTCTCCCAAAAAAAGTGGAGGGAACTAAAGCCCTAAGGGGCAAGATTCCCACTTAGGTGAGTGAAATAGATCAGCAACAGGTCTGAACAGGTGGAGATAGAGGCTGGAAAACCCTGACAGAAGCTCCAGTGAAACCCAGAAAAAGTGCTGGCAGGTTGCAGAAAAAATTTGCAGGTCGCAGGTTTGGGCCTGTTTGCAGGCCAGGTCGCAGATTTAGGGCAGAAAAGTGCGACCTTAGGGCGAGGTCGCACTTTTTGGGCCAATAAGTGCGACCTGCAGATCCAGGGCTGGTTGCGGAAAATTTCAGAAAATGTTGTCGTCTCAGCTGCGGTTGATGTCGGTCACCTACGCAATAAGGCCAGAAACACACGAAAGTTATAAATTTGAATGTTTGAGGGTTTTAGAGGAAAAAAATAGCATAAAAATAGGAAAAACAGAAAATTGAAGAGAAACCCTAGGGTCTGAAATAGCTGGATATGCAGGAGAAGAGAAAACGACAGTGGTCGCAAAAGAAAACCCATGTGGAGTCGCCAATTGTTAGTATGATTCTTTCGTCGTAAAAGATCACTTTAGCTATGCATATCAAGTAGCCCTAACATCAAGTATGGCTGCAAAATATCTTTAAGTTTGCTGCATAAAATTAGATCTAAGCATAAAAGACATTAAGAAGATAAAATACAAAATGGCTCCATGCATCCAATGAACAAGACAAGAACAATTTATAGAAAGAATCTTATATTATATTAAAGAATGGGGCACCTGAGAGGAAAACAAGAAAGGTGTTTTCCAGTTCTCCTCAGTGGGATGGGTTCTTGGAAGTCCTCAGTGTTTCAGATCTAAAATTCCTCTCTTTGGTTAATGTGGGAAACCCTAACAAACATGGAACTCAATGGGAGTTCAAAATGCAAACAAATGGAAATGGTGACCAAGAGTAGATCTAGTGTGATCTAATGCAATGGAGGTGACTAATGAATGGGGAAAACCATTCTATTTATAACAAAATATTGGGGTGTTCTAGAACTCGGTGCATGAATAAAATATTATTAATCACATTCTAGAATCACCCTTTAGGAATATTTTATTATATTTGTTGGAGGGAAAAGGGTTTTTTGACTTGGGTCAATTCCTTTATTTATAAATAATAAATAAATAAATGATTTATTTATTATTTAAGGGAAATGAGGGGAATATAATTAAATAAATAATGGTTTATTTAATTATTTAAAAATGATTTAGTCAAATTTAACTAGGAATAATATTTAAATAATGATTTAAATAACTTATTCTTAGGAAATAATTAAATAAATAATGATTTATTTAATTAATTACATTGTTTTGGGTTAAATATGACCAAGAAATGTAAACAAATGTGGTGAAAGCGATTTTACTTGGGGTAAAATTGGTCTTACATGGTGTACTTGGGTTCATCTAACGATAATAGTTTAGATGACCAAAAAATGGTGTAACACCATGCACTTCCTACCCTCACAAAGAAGATACATTGTACAGAAGAAACAAGAGCATGGCTCCACCACTTAGAAGAATGACAGAAGAGGAGATCTCCATGCTCCTTTTTCAGACCCTAAAGGGTATTGAAGAAGATCTCAAGGATATTGAGAAGGTGGAGACTTGTACCAGTGCTGGCACAACCTTGGAAGAGCAGCCTTCATGTTTAGTAATGAATGAAAACTACACAGCTGCAGAATAATCTCTTGCTTCTACATCTCACTGAGGTATAATTAAAAATCCATCTATTGTCATTTCAGCACATTGTATGAAGAGATCTACATCTTTGCATGCTGCTGATTTTGAGCAACATAGTTGCACTGCGTGGTGCCAAAGCAGTGAGGAAGAAGAGAGGAACCATTCCTCATTGGAGCATTCACATGGAAGCTTTATTCATAAAGCAATAAAGGGTGGAATGATGGATGGTAGACATCTTGAAGTGAGAAACCCTTTCTCCCTTCCAGATGACCCTTTCTCAATGAGGACACCCTTTCTCAAAAATAAAATTCTACTTGTAGCAAATCCAAGGCCCCTTTGGTTTTGGGAGGCCATGCATGAAGAGAAGACCTCATGGGAAGGATTCATTGGAGGTGCACTTCAACACATCATGGAGTGCAAAGTTCTTCAACAGTAGGAGGATCTTCCCTTCTCATAGGAGCAGATAGTAGATGGAGGACATCTTCAGATGGATAACATCTCTCATGATTGTGTTGGACATTTCTTGAGCCATGCACATCATGATGGGAGGTTTTTTCCTACCACCTATTTGGGTCCTCATATGGTCAAATTGATCCTCGGTAAGATTGCATTTCAAGATCCCATGAAATGTAGGAATTTGATTTGGGATGATGGTAGCCCTCATGGGAGGAATACTAGGATGAAGGGTGGAAAGAGACATCCACAAATGGTTGAGTGGATGTGGATGGAGAGCAAGAAGCTGGAGAGCTGCTTGTAGATCTATGACATCGGGAAGCAGGAGGCTTGGCTGCGCTGGTTGCTCTTGAAAGAGTTTGGTTATCACTCTCTTTATAAGGGTATGTGGAAAAATACTTACATCATGGGCCAACAAAGAGTATGGACACATTGTGTTGGCATAACATTCTTTATGTCAAATACCATGTTGTCACTACATGATTTGGATGATGGAAGTATGAGGAGGAAACAAAAGATTTTGTTGCTTGGGATGTTCTTGAGAGAGCAAGGGCAAATTTTCTCTCACAGTTTTCATGATGTTGCAGGAGTAGGAGATGGCACTATCATAGTGCAAAGGGGTTACTCCTTGAACTTAGATGTTCAAGAAGGAATTTATTCATGGGAAGTACTTCTCATATGTGGCATCATTATGGGAAATTCCTTTGACATACTGCATGTCAAATATTGGAGCTATGTGTTGATGGGAGCCTATTTGCATAGGCCAACAGTGTTGTCACTTTGGATCTGGGATTTATTGATGGAGTATTCCCAGGATCACTTCTCATTCGATGCACTTGGTGAGCAAAGAGGAGGTGAAGAAGATGAAGTGGTAGATGGAGACATCTATTACTGTTGTGTGCTTTTCTTGACTTGGGTTTCCAAGCAGGAGGAGAAGAACTTTCATGAAACCCTTGGTTCATTCCCCTTCATGGGAGTGTGCCAAAATATTATTGAGGATTCATTCATGGATCTGTTAGGCCTCTCTAATTTAGTAGAGTGGAAAGACTAAATGCAGTAGAGACTACATCAAAAACCACTTTGGGATTCTAGGATCTAGCCCTCCTGAATCCAAAGAGGGATCTCTCTATAAGTGCAAAGATTGATTTATCTTTAAGGCTTTTAGTATGATATTAGGCTAGTTATTAAGAACAAGGGTTTTCTGTTTGTTTGGTTGGTCAGGTATGATTTTTAATTGGATGGAATATCACAAAATGAAAGAATTCAAAAGTTGAAGATGCAAGGATATTGAGAAGTGTTCAGCAGATAGGATAAGTGTGAAAACAACTTTAAACCATTGGGCAGTGGAGTCAAAAAAGGGTTTAATTGTACAACAATTTCAAGAGTGGTCCAAGGGGCAATTCATCTATATCAAAAGATCCTTTAGATTAAATGATGGATTGGAACATTAGAGTGTTGTGAAGGTGGAAAAGGCCAATAATTTCAGCAAGGATTTATCAACTTCCCAAAAAAGAAAATCCTTTTTAAGCAACCGTTTAAAACCAACCAAAGACAGGGCTAACCATAAAATTCTTTGGACAAGCTTGTATTAAAGCCAAATTATCAGAAAAACAATCCAGTAATCCACATGACTACTTTCAGAAGGGATGAAAATAGATAAGAAAACAAAGTGTAGCTTAAGATCAAGTCAGATGCATTAAAATCTAGGCCTGCTTTCAGCATACTCTTAGGGAAACCTTCAAAACAACCTTTGGAGAAAGAACTAGAAGACATCGCAAGCCATAAAATTTAATAGTCTAACTCTGCTTAGCATGTATTGAAAATATCATTGAAGAACTTCCTTTCAAGTTTTGCACATCAAGACATGGATAAACCAACATTCCTTGATAATGTTTACACTTAAGTTATTCTTAAATACACAATTGAAGGAAAACATAAAGATAAAGCTTATCAGTGAGAGTAGGGTACTTTTAACAGTAAATCCTAGCTCTATATTTGTTGTTCTTTATCAGATAAAAGTGAAAAAAATGGCATACATGAAAGGAAAAGCAATAATAGTAAGAGGTACTTCACTAATGATATAGACCAGGATCCCAAAAATCAGCTTGTATATTGATGTCAATGAAGTTACAAACTACAAGTCCAATGTTTCATCACAGCAACAACTTCTCTTCTTAGCCTAACTTCTTCAATAACTTAACAGACCTTCAGAGCTTCAGAATTTATTTACATTCAATAATGATTTGATACAACAAGTATTACATAAGAAATCCAATAACCAACCCTTTATAATGTGCTCCTCAAGGAGATTTTATAAGGAAATGAGGAGGTGGAAGAGATTTTTAAGGTTCAAGTATCATTAATTCTATACTTAATGCAACTCCTAGCCTTGAAAACCATGCAAGGCATAAGACAGGAATGCATTCTATCTATAACTCTGTTTTCAGTTCTTTAGGCTTAGTGGATGAGAAGATTGAATTCGAGGCTCTTTCTTATCTTTGTAATAACTTTGCTGACAGTTTGTAATAAGTTCCTTTGGTTGAAATAATTGTTCAGTTGTCTTTAGGAAAATATCTTCCGAATAGGAAATAACTATGACTTCTTTTGATTTCTTTGAGGCTGCAGGTGGCTCTTTGGTAACTAGAGAGGATTAAATTAGCCTCTCATGTGGCAGTGGAGGCCTTTCGGACTGATATTTCTTCTTGTTGTTTCCTAAAACACTTTTAATGTGCTTTTGATATGTGCTTTAGGCCTAATTATCCTTAATCTTTGCCTTTTGATCTTCATACTGTTTTTATCTGTGGATTAGGCCTTTGATTCTTGATTTTTTAGGCTTCAATCCCTTTAAACTTTGCTTAAAACCTTTAAACGCTAATACTCTTTGATCTCCGGTCTTCAATGCTGATATTATTCAATAAATGGACTCTGACTGTGTTTTTGCAATTTTTCAGGTGCGCAGAAGGTTGATGAGATCACCAATGCTCATGAGGCAAGGGTGAAATCGCAGTTGGAAAACTGTAAATTCCCTTTTCATGTGAACAATTAGCCTGGGGATCATCATCTCTGGCCTTTCATTTCTTTTTGAAACTGTGGAGAAACCTTAAAAACCTACAAGAAATGAACAAAGTTATGAAAAATCTGGTGAAGATAGGTCACAGGCTGCTTTGGACGCGAGATTAAATCATGGCCGTTGGATGAAAACAACCAATGGTCGAGATCACTCAACGAGGTCAATTGGGAGGCGGTTGGATGAACAGTGGTAGGATTAAGTCTGAGCCATTGGATCAAAAATATGAACGGTGGAGATTGATCGGGATTTCAGATGGTGGGGGAAATGAAAATGGAGGGAAAGTTTTAATCGGGACCGTCGATCTTTGGAGATCGACGGTGGAGAAACATCTGTGAAATGCTCGGGAGAGAAAACAAGGAGCAGAGACTTGGGGGTTAAAATGTAATATGATCTGTTCCATTAAAACAATCGACGGTTAAGATCTTCTGATGAGGTCTTTCAAAGAGTAGATGGAGGCAGATGCATTGGGATGGGGATATGATCTGATCTGTCGGATTAAAATGATGGATGGCAGAGATCAAACGAGAAAATGCATTGTTGTGAAGGATGGTGGTAAGTGGAAAACCGGAATGGTTTTCGCAAAAGATTTTGGGGGGTAAGTGGTTTTCATAAAATAAATGCAATATGATTCATCGCACGACACCTGTCCCTCCCAAAACCGCTCTTTTCGCAAAATTTTTGGGATTAAACATCTGGCGAATTTTTTTTGCAAAATGGAACGTCAGCTGTCGGATTGGATGGGCTAGATCTGATGGTGCGAAAAAATTGTGATGGGAAAGTTGCATGGATGGGAGGCGATAGTGGAATACATGTGGCAGCTGGTGAGTGGATAGATGTTTTACAAGGCGGAGGTAGGTCCCAAAGGAGTTGGGTCTATTGGATTGAACCTCGACCATTGGATTTAAATGATGGACAGTCCAGATTCGATCTCGGGGCAGAGTTAAATGAACGGAGGGAAATGGCATGGTGATCGGGCACAATGATGACCGTTGATCTTCAAAGATCAACGGTCTATCTTCAACTTATCATTTTCGTCAGGGAATGAGGAAATAAAAGGAATTACGGGTTTTGACAGGGTTTGGAGAGGTTTTAGGCCCTTTAAGCACCCGGTTGCGAGGCTTATGGTCTTATGAGGCGAAGGGATAAGGAAAATAAGCCCTCGGGGCCTAAAAACCTTCACAATGGAAAAATACTATTTTAGGCCTAAAATAATGATTTTTTAAGCCAGTTTGAGGTTTTCGATAGGTAAATGGAAGCCTTTTTAAACCAAATAACAGAGAAACATAAGGTTTAAAAGGGTTTTTGAAGTGACTTTGAAGGTTGAATGAGGCTTGTGGAGGGATTTTTATAGAGAAGAAGGGATGAAAAATGGGGTTTATTTATGAGTGAAAGGGTGGGTAAAAATGATGGAAAATGGGATTTTCAAGAAGTCTTATGTTTGCAAACAGTAGATTTCATAGGATTATGAGGGAAACAACTATGAAGATTAACTAAAGGACTATTTATCTTCATAAGACTGTAAGAAATGACAATCTGGCCATGAAATTGTTTTTTGAAGGCTTAAACAAGATCTAGCCACCATTTGATATGACAAATTTTTATAGGTGGCTAACAGTGGCTCCACATGGGGATGGAATTTTCTTGAAGGTGTAAAGAACTTTAGATATGTATTCTCTGGAAGTTGATCAATGCCTCATCCATTGGGCTGCAATTCTTTACCTTTTGATGGTCTTCTTTTGATCTGACAATGTTTGCAGCCATTAAAAACAATGGAATTCTATCAAAACACATCTCTACCTACCCAATCCTAATGATATAACATTTTTTCTTCTTTCAGAGTGCATTTGGATTGTAAAACTCTTTTCATCAACATTTTATTCTTTTTTTTAAAAAAACATAAAATTAATCTAAGTCTACTTCTTACTTCTCCATGAACTCAGATTGAATAGTTGAGTTCATAAGCTTCTCTACCTATCTACTATCTGTCAGAATTAGACTGTCTGACAGATTTTATTCTCTAAATTCTAAGACAAGAAATTTAAAAGCAGAAAAGCCAGGATTGAACAGTCTAACTTGTTGCTGATCTATGGCATAAAACAAGCTGTACATAGATTGTTATTTGCAGAAAATTAAAACCAAAAACAGTGAAGGTTTAAGATCTGAAAATTAAAACATCCTTCGTTATTTCTTTTCAGCTTTGATTTTGAATTTGTTTGAGCTGTTTTCTCTTTATTCTCTGTTTCAAGTTTTGGGCATATTAGAACTAGTTTATTTTCTCTCTTTTGGCTCAAGTTTTGATCTAATTAGAGCCATTCTTCTTTTGAGATTTCATAGGTTCAGATTTTGAGCTTGTTTGAACCTTTGTTTTTCTACCCTAATCTACCTTACTGATAAGCCAAGATTATACTGTTGGCTGATCTAATTCACTAACTTATCAGCAGTAAATCAAAAAACTAATTAGTCATGATTAGGCTGTATGACTAACTAGAAGTGTGTTTTTAGGAGTGGCATTTGAGCTTGCACACTTTCAGATTTTGTTTCTCTTTTTTGGTATGGGGCTGTACCTTTCTTATTTTCATTCTGCCCTCTTTTCTATTTCTATTGTTTTTGTATTTTTCTTTTTTTTTCTAACTTTGAATGCAGTGATAGATGTAATATTTACAATGAAGAAAAAATAAAAAAGCTTCAAACTAGTACAATCAAGAAAAATAATGTTTGAGCATCTTGCCATTGACAGGACTCCCAAAAAGTTCAGCTCCATTCAATTCCTGCAAGAAATAAGCATTGTTACCAGCAGTAGAATGAATGAGATAAGGGCCAAGCCATAAGTTATCAAATTTCCCATGTTTGCCCTTATCTTCTCTCTTGGAATCCCACTTTAAAACTTTGTCACCAATGTTGAAATCACTGGATTTTGTCCTTCTATCAAACAGCTTCTTGATGTTTTCTTGCTTCTGTAATGCTCTGTTATAGACTTCCTCTCTGGTTTGTTGAAGATGTATAGTCTGATTGATTCTTCTTGTCATATCATTGTCCTCAGACTGTACTTCTTGGATCAGCTTCATGACTGGTACTCCTAGGCTGGTTGGAAAAATTGCATCTGCCCCATAAACAAGCTGGCAGGGTGACATTCCAATTGATTTCTTAAGTGTCAATCTTTCAGCCCAAAGTGCATGTACTAGCTTTGTGTGCCATGATTTCTTATTGTCTTCCATCAACTTCTTGATTATGTTCACCAAATTTTTTTTTGAGGATTCTGCCAACCCATTACCTTGAGGGTAATAAGCAGTAGAATGGCCGAATGTAATCTGATATTTGTGACAGAATTCAAACATTTTTTTGGATCCAAATGCAACAGCATTGTCAGTGATAATATTCCTAGGGTAGCCAAATCTAGATAGGATATGATTTTCAAGGAATTTTATGATAACAGAGTCATTGGCTTGCCCAGAAGGGATGGCTTCTATCCATTTGGTAAAGTAGTCCGTTGCAGTGAGGATCCATCTATGTTGGGCAGATGAGGCTGGATGGATTTCCCCTATGAAGTCTAGACCCCACTATTGAAAAGGAGCATCAATAGTGATTGGTTGCAGAGGTAAGGGCAACAATTTTCTTTTGCCTTCAAAGAGTTGACATTTATGACAGGTAATAATCATTTTATGGACATCTTGAAAGAGGGTGGGCCAAAAGTAACCAGCTCTAAGGATTTTATTGGTAGTTATCTTCCAATAGAGGTGGCCTCCACATTCTCCTTCATGGAACTCATGCTTGATCTTATCTACATCATTCTCAGGAAAAAAATTAAGCAATAATCCACTAGCATTTTTCCAATATAGACATTTATCCAAAATCCAGTAATTAACAGCTTTCATCTTTAAAAATATTGCCTTTGTTTTAGACAAACTGGGAGGTGTATTCAAATTGAGCAAAACATATAAAATATCAGCATACCAAGATGAAAGCAGAAAATGATCTTCAATAATGGGAGTTGGCAACTCCTCCTGTTCATCTAATGCATCTATTATGTTTATATCAAGAGCTTCAAAATTAGACTCAGCCATTAATCCTGCTAGTCCTTGGCCTTTTATGAGCTTAGTGGACTTGATTTCTAAATCATATTCAAGTATCACAACAATCCACTTTCCTCTTTTTCCATCTGGGTCCTGGGTTAGAATGTCTTTTACAACTGAACTTGGCACAAATGAAATTATGTGGGAGTGTAAAATGTAAACTCTGAAGTATTTTAAGGCTTTCACTAAGGCAAAGGCTTGTTTTTCCATGATATTGTACTTCAGAGGTGCATATCTCAAAGCCTTACTAAAGAATGCAATTGCCTGCTCTTGTCCCTTCGATTTTTTTTGTAATAGGACATAAACCACTGTGTGTTCTGATGCAAATGAAAAAATGAAAAAATCTTTTGAAAAATCAGGACTAATGAGAACTGGTGTTTTGGTTAATGCTTGTTTTACCAGTTCAAAATATTTCTTTGCTTCTAAGGTCCATTTAAATCCTTCTTCCCTTTTCAACATGTTTGTTATGTTTCTAAGGAGTTCAACTAAGTTGGGTATGAACCTTCTCAAGAAATTAATCTTCCCAATGAAATATTGAAGTTCCTTGATGTTTTTAGGATGATTGATTTGCAATATACCCTCAATCCTCTTTGGGTATATCTTTATCCCCTCTTCTGAGATGATGTGTCCAAGTAGTTTACCTTCTTGGAGACCAAACATTGTTTTCTTTGGATTTAAAGATAACCCATATTTTCTGCATTTCTCAAAGACTTTTTTCAAGTGTTCTAGGTGTTCTTCTTCTGTTTTGGAAAAAACAGTGATATCATCAAGGTAAATAATGATGAAGTAGCCTAATTCTTCTAAGAATGCAATATCCATGGCTCTCTGAAATGTAGCACCAGCATTCATTAAACCAAAAGGCATTTTCACATACATGAAAGTACCCCATGGTGTAGTAAAGGCTGTTTCGATTTGATCATCAGGATGTAATAATATCTGATTGTAACCTGAGAAGCCATCTAGCAAAGAAATCCTTTTAGAACCAACTACCTTTTGTAAAATGTGATCCATATTGGGTAAAGGGTAGTTGTCTTTTAATGAAGCTTTGTTCAAGTTCCTAAAGTCAATACAAAGCCTTATTTCTCCTGTTTTCTTCCTCACTAACACAAGATTAGACACCCAATTTGAGTATCTAATAGGGATAATAATTCCAGCTTCATACATTTTCTTGATTTCTTTCTCAACCAAAGGTAATTGAACAAGGTTTATTCTACACAATTTTTGTTTAAAAGGTTTTTGGTTTTCTTTGAGGGGTATCTTGTGCTGAATTATATTTGCATCATAGGACTTTAGATCCTCATAACTCCATGCAAGCACATCAGAAAATTCCTTAAACAGCTCAATGTATTTCAGTTTGTTGTGAGCTGGCAATGTTTTAGACAGTTTGATCATTTTCAGTTTTTGTTCACTGCCTATGTTACATTCTTCTACTTCAGTTTCAACAGGTTCCAGTTTTGGTTTTTTGGCAACATCATTGAAATCAAACAATTCTTCTAATGGGACCAATCCTTGTGGCAAGCCTTGAGTATTAGATTGCAAAATTTCTAGATCTTTTTCTAAATCTGCACTAATCTCTGTTGAATGTACAAGTTTATTAGATAACAAATTTATATCAGCAATCTCTGGAGATTTTACTTGTTCACCAAGTAGATTTTCTTCAATAGGATAGTCTGTTTCATACTCTGAATCTAAACTTGGCAGCTCAAATTCATTTCTGGACTGTAGGAAGTCTTCTATTTGTTTATCTCCATCAAACACTTGCTAGTATTTCTCATTGTCTGGGACAGCTGCTGTAAATTTGATTTGGGTTGTACATTGTTTGGATTCATAAGGTGTTAGACAAGTCCTAGCAGCAAAAGATGAACCATGGGCAAAGATTTTTTGATTTCTTGGGACAAAATAAGCTGGAATACATCAAATGTTTTGAAAAAATCAATGACATCATTTATATAGGCTCTAAGTTTGGGATGTTTGGCACTATATTCCCCATTCACTTGCCTAACAATCAACTCTAAATCCCCATGAACTTTAATCCTTTTGGCCCCTAATTTCTTCAATAAGTGTAGGCCTAAAAGGAGGGCTTCATACTCAGCTATGTTATTTGAACATTGAAAATTTAACCTATAAGAATGCCCTTCAGTATGATTATTTTCAGTGTTGTGTATCCAAATGCGTGCACCTGCATTGTTCTTGGTGCAAGACCCATCAAAATTCATACTCCAAAGAGGACTGATTTCAGATTTAGCAGTTTGACTACTATCCTCTTTATCTATAGTGCTTAGATTGTTCTTGTAAGTCAGCACTATGTTGAATTTGTTTTAGTTCCTCATGTTCTTCATTAAGTTGATGATTGTTTTCTTGACTCTCAAAGTTGTTAAGTAATGGATGACAGTTTTGTAGCTCTAGACCTATGATTTGTTTGCTGTGATTTTCTAATTTGACAAACTATTTTGATGTTTTTGTCTTGTCTTCCTCATTTTCAGTGTCTGCTATTATGTTATAGTGAGGGGTGGTCATTAAATCAGTTAAGGTTTCTTTCTCATTTGATATTTCATGATTGAAGAGAATAAATTAGTCAAGGCCTGTATGCACAGAATAAAGAGGAGAGTTTTCTGGTCTATCTTGGCTCCTGGCCATGTATTGCATATGAGACTCGCTATAAAGTCTTCTTGTTTGATTAAAAACAGGGATAGTGGCATATGTCATATCCATTTGCATTGTTCCTTGTAAGTTAGCTCCCCAAGATCTTGATAACAACATATGATACTTGGGGGGTACATAAGCCACCACAATAGCCATCACTAAACACTTGGCTAGAATTTGTGCTAAGTTCACACAAAGGTCTTTGATCAAACCTAAACATTTCACTCTGCTGGAGTCAAAGGAGTATATATCTTTGTATGGTCTACTGATTTCAAAGCCTAGGCTATCCATTATAGCTTTGGGCATTAAGTTGTGAGAGGCCCCTGAATCATGCATAGCATTGTGTAAAATTTTGTCATGAATTTTCAAACTAACATAAAAATGGGGAACTGGTCCTTCTTGGTATCTTCCCTCCATCTTAGGACCAAATAAGATCTCTGGTTGGTCATCACTAAGATTGACAGTGTCATTATTTTCTGCTATGTTGAAAGCTTTCAAAATTTGTGACTATATACATCTTGGGTGGCTAATTCAATGAGAGGAACATAGATTTTTATCTTGGAAATTTCTTGTTCCAAACTAAAAGGCAGCTGAATTTTTCCAATGTTTGTTTCAGCCTTATTAATCACTAATTTATCAGCAAAATCAGCTTGCTGATTTCCTCTATTTACATTGGTCAAAATTGTTTTAATAGGAGCACTAGCTGAGGTGCTAACGCTGCTAATATCTGCACTCTGTTTTTCATTAATTGGAGTGCCTTTCTCTTTGTTTTGATCATAATTTACAGCCACTGTTTTGTCCTTTTGTTTAATGTTTTTGATTTTGTTTACAGGGCTATTTTTTGCTGAATTGTCAAAGGTTTTGGTTTTGGGAGTTTCTTGATTCTTTTTACTCCTAAGGTTGTATTATTTTGGGGTTTCTATGATGACATTTTCCAGCTCTTGATAGTAATATTCATCCTCTACTCTTTTATCATCATAGGGGGTGTATAGACCTTGTTTTCTATGAATAGGAACATCAAAGTGGTCATTGCCTACTCCCAACATGTTTATGTCATCTTCCTCTATTTTTTCAATTGTTTCTTCAACCTCACTTACATAGTTTTGATGAAAAGGAGGTGTAATATGTTGATCATCCTCTCTTTGCCTGTTCTGAGGTTGGTTTCTCCTAAAATTTTGATTTTGATTTTGATTTCTGTTTTGAGGAGCAGATTGGTTTTCTCTAGATTGTGCCCTCTCAAGTATGCTCACCTTTTTCATCATTTCTTCTAACATCCTTTCCATTTTCGAGCTAGATGTGGAGGGTGCAGATTCTTCCCTAAATGATACTTTCTTCTCATTCCTCATTCTAGCTCTTTTCTCCATCAGATTCACTTCCACAGCTAAGGCTCCTTTCTGCATATCTTCTAGAGTTAAAGGATCTCTCTCTCTCAGCTGATAGGCCATTTCAGGATCAAATCCTTCAGGAAATTTGTTCAAGGCTGAGCCTTATGGAGGTTTTAAGTCTGGGGGGAGGGCATTATTAACACTATTGAACCTAGTGCAATAATCTTGAACACTTTCCCCAGTGTTTCTTTTGAGATTGTTGTAGTCTGAAAGTATTTGGAGAGGGTTTTTCTTAACTTCCCACTTGTTTAAGAATAATTGATGGAGAGCTTGGAGATCATTAATACTGTTAGGGGTTAATCCTTTGAGCCATTTTCTTGCTTCTCCCCCTAGACTTTGAGAAAATAACCTCAGTTTGACAGTTTCATCATCAATCTCATTCCTATCGAAATAGTCATTCATCTTGTCCACATGTTGTGAAGCAGCAGTAGCACCACTTGCATCAAATAATAGTATCTTGGACTGATAGTCCTATGGTAGATTGACTAGAGGTAAAGGAAGGACTAGGGGAGCATACCATGTTGCCATGATAGGAGGTTGTGGAAAAAGTGGGGGGTTTACAAGTGGAGGAGGTTGATAAAATGGTGTAGTTTGAATAGTGGATGTGTGGATAACAGAAATGGATGGACCAGCAAGAGATTGTTGAGCAGATCTAGGATGAGAGAAACCAAAATTATGGAGGAAATGCAAATTAGGTGGAGTAGTTTCTTTGCTACCAGGATGTTCACCTCTATCTTGGCATGAAGGTGGAGACTCTAAATCTGTCTGATCTATATCATCAAGTGACCAAGTTCTGAATGGGTTTCTTAAGTCAACTTTTGAATCTTGTAGAGCTACGAGGTTTTCAGGAACATAAGTAGCTCTTTGGAGTGTTCTAACAATAGTTGAAGCTTTGGCCTTAGGAGACTTCCTAAGTATGCTTTCAGGATTATCAACTATCTTAGGAGGGTTTGGGTCAGGATAGGCTCTAGTATGAATTCTTCTAGAAGCCACTATGCTATGTTTTCAGACCCAACAACAAGAAAATTTTTAACCAAATATGACAATCTTTAGTAGGCTAATTGATCTTTTAGCAAGAAAACTTTAATCCTCAAAATCTTCTTAACTGAGTTTGAATGCTGTTATGATAATAATGAGTTTCCTAGTGGAGTCTTTAGGTCTATTTAGGATTGTGGAGTCACCAGGTGGAAAATTTTTAGCTTGTTATGAAGGTAAAATGTTTTGTGGTTCCACCACCATGTTTGTTATGAAACCAGTCTGAAATATTTTTGAATTTTCTGAGTTTTTTCAATCCTATAGGTTATGAGAGTGTCCTAAATCTGTTTCAACACTTAGCTAAGCTGAAGGGAAAAACATATTTTACTCTTATGGCTAAGCTAGCTGATTCCTTCAAGGTTTGATAAGGCTTCTTATGAGAATCCTAAGGGTTACTTAGTTTTTCACTGATTCAAATAAGTCCTATCATAATTACCATTTGCTTTGGTAGTGCTTGAATAGAGCTACTTATACTGCACTTAATGTTGAGTGTTTTTTTTTAAGGATTTCACCTAAAATTCCTAAGTGGAGTTTCTTAGAAAACTAAGGAAAATCAGCAGGCCTACTGATGTTCAGTGGAGTCACCAGGTGAAGGATTTTTACTTGATTTCAGGACTTGAAAGTTGTTCACCATCAAAAATCAAAACCACTCTAGGCAAACACTTGGTTCATTGTCAAAATGGGATTATCTGAGTTGTGAAGTTATCTATTACTTCAGAAAGCTCCCCAGTATGGTCGCCATAAATGTTAGGCCTCTGTAATTTAGTAGAGTGGCAAGACTAAATGCTGCAGAGACGACATCAAAAACCACTTTGGGATTCTAGGATCTAGCCCTCCTGAATCCAGAGAGGGATCTCTCTATAAGTGCAAAGATTGATTTATCTTTAAGGCTTTTAGTATGATATTAGGCTAGTTATTAAGAACAAGGGTTTTCTGTTTGTTTGGTTAGTCAGGTATGATTTTTAATTGGATGGAATATCACAAAATGAAAGAATTCAAAAGGTGTAGATGCAAGTATATTGAGAAGTGTTCAACAAATAGGATAAGTGTGAAAACAACTTTAAACCATTGGGCAATGGAGTCACAATAGGGTTTAATTGTACAACAATTTCAAGAGTGGTCCAAGGGGCAAGTCATCTATATCAAAAGATCCTTTAGATTAAATTATGGATTGGAACATTAAAGTGTTGTGAAGGTGGAAAAACCCAATAATTTCAACAAGGATTTATCAACTTTCCAAACAAGAAATCCTTTTTAAGCAACTGTTTAAAACCAACCAAAGACAGGGCTAACCATAAAATTCTTTGGACAAGCTTGTATTAAAGCCAACTTATTAGACAAACAATCCAGTAATCCACATGAATACTTTCAGAAGGGATGAAAATAGATAAGAAAACAAAGTACAGCTTAAGATCAAGTCAGATGCATTAAAATCTAGGCCTGCTTTCAGCATACTCTTAGGGAAACCTTCAAAACAACCTTTGGAGAAAGAACTAGAAGATAGGGAAAACCATAAACTTTCATAGTCTAACTCTACTTAGCATGTATTGAAAATATCATTCAAGAACTTCCTTTCAAGTTTTTCACATCAAGACATGGAAAAACCAAAATTCCTTGATAATTTTTACACTTAACTTAAGCTATTCTTAAATACACAATTGGAGGAAAACATAAAGATAAAGCTTATCAGTGAGAGTAGGGTACTTTTAACAGTAAATCCTAGCTCTATATTTGCTGTTCTTTATCAGAGAAAAGTGAAAAAAATGGCATACATGAAAGGAAAAACAATAATAGTAAGAGGTACTTCACCAATGATATAGACCAGGATCCCAAAAATCATCTTGTATATTGATGTCAATGAAGTTACAAACTACAAGTCCAATGTTTCATCACAAAAACAACTTCTCTTCTCAGCCTAACTTCTTCAATAACTTAACAGAGCTTCAAAGCTTCATAATTTATTTACATTCAACAATGATTCGATACAACAAGTATTACATTAGAAATCCAATAACCAACCCTTTACATGTGCTCCTCAAGGAGATTTTATAAGGAAATGAGAAGGTGGAAGAGTTTTTTAGGGTTCAGGTATCATTAATTCTACACTTAATACAACTCCTAGCCTTGAAAACCATGCAAGGCATAAGGCAAGAATGCATTCTATCTATAACTCTGTTTTCAGTTCTTTAGGCTTAGTGGATGAGAAGATTGACTTCGAGGCTCTTTCTTATCTTTGTAATAACTTTGCTGAAAGTTTGTAATAAGTTCCTTTGGTTGAAATAAATGTTCAGTTGTCTTTAGGCAAATATCTTCCGAATAGGAAATAACTATGCCTTGGTTTGATTTCTTTGAGGTTGCAGGTGGCTCTTTGGTAACTGGAGAGGATTCAATTAGCCTCTGATGTGGCATTGGAGGCTATTTCTTCTTGTTGTTTCCTAAAACACTTTTAATGTGCTTTTGATCTGTGCTTTAGGCTTAATCAACCTTAATCTTTGTCTTCTGATCTTCATACCGTTTTTATCTATGGATTAGGCCTTTGATTCTTGATTTTTTAGGCCTCAATCCCTTTAAAATTTGCTTAAAACCTTTAAAAAATGATACTCTTTGATCTCTGGTCTTCAATGCTGATATTCTTCAATAAATGGACTCTGATTGTGTTTTTGCAATTTTTCAGGTGCACAGAAGGTTGATGAGATCACCAATGCTCATGAGGCAAGGGTGAAATCGCAGTTGGAACACTGTAAATTCCATTTTCATGTGAACAATTGGCCTGGGGATCGTCATCCCTGGCCTTTCATTTCTTTTTGAAACTATGGAGAAACCTTAAAAACTTGCAAGAAATGAACAAAGTTATGAAAAATCTGGTGAAGATAGGTCAAAGGCTGCTTTGGATGCGAGATTAAATCATGGCCATTGGATGAAAACAACCAACGGTTGAGATCACTCAATGAGGTCAATTGGGAGGCGGTTGGATGAATGGTGGTAGGATTAAGTCCGAACGTTGGATAAAAAAGATGAATGGTGGAGATTGATCGGGATTTCAGATGGTGGGGGAAATGCAAATGGAGGGAAATTTTTAATCGGGACCGTCAATTTTTGGAGATTGACGGCGGAGAAACATCTGTGAAATGCTCGGGAGAGAAAACGAGGAGCAGAGACTTGGGGGTTAAAATGTAATATGAGCCGTTCGATTACGACAATCGACGATTAAGATCTTCTGATGAGGTCTTTCGGAGAGTAGATGGAGGAAGATGCATTGGGATAGGGATATGATCTGAGCTGTCAGATTAAAATGATAGACGATAGAGATTAAATGAGAAAATGCATTGTTGCGGAGGATGGTGGTAAGCGGAAAACCAAAATGGTTTTCACAAAAGATTTTGAGGGGTAAGTGGTTTTCATAAAAGAAATGCGATATGATTCATCGCATGACACCTGTCCCTCCCAAAGCCACTCTTTTCGCAAAAAATTTTGGGATTAAACATCAGGCGCAAAAATTTTGTGAAATGGAACGTCAGCCATCAGATCGAATGGGCTAGATCTGACGGTGTGGAAAAATTGTGATGGGAAAGCTGCACGGATGGGAGGCGATAGTGGAATACACGTGGCATATGGTGAGTGTATAGATGTTTTACAAGGCGGAGGTAGGTCCCAAAGGAGTTGGGTCTATCGGATTGAACCTCGACCATTGGATTTAAATGATGGATGGTCCAGATTCGATCTCGGGGTGGAGTTAAATGAATGGAGGGAAATGGCATGGTCATCGGGCACGACGATGACCGTTGATATGCAAAGATCAATGGTCTACGTTCAACTTATCATTTTCGTCGGGGAATGAGGAAATAAAAGGAATTACGAGTTTTGACAGGGTTTGGAGAGGTTTTAGGCCCTTTAAGCGCCCGTTTGCGGGGCTTATGGTCTTATGAGGTGGAGGGCTAAGGGAAATAAGCCCTCGGGGGCTAAAAACCGTCACAATGGAAAAAGACTGTTTTAGGCCTAAAATAATGATTTTTTAAGCCAGTTTGAGGTTTTCGGTAGGTAAATGGAATCTTTTTTAAACCAAATAACAGAGAAACATAAGGTTTAAAAGGGTTTTTGAAGTGATTTTGAAGGTTGAATGAGGCTTGTGGAGGGATTTTATAGAGAAAAAGGGATGAAAAATAGGGTTTATTTATGAGTGAAAGGGGGGGTAAAAATGATGGAAAATGGGATTTTCAAGCAGTATTCTTTTTGCAAACAGCAGATTTCATAGGATTATGAGGGAAACAGTAGTGAAGATTAAATAAAGGATTAGTTATCTTCATAAGACTTTACGAACTCACAATTTGGCCATGAAATTGTTTCTTGATGGCTTAAACAAGATCTAGGCACCATTTGATATGACAAATTTTTATAGGTGGCTAACAGGATCCATGTGTCTTCTTGCTTCCAACATATGGTGAGAGCTTTTGCTTACATCCTCTTACCATATTTTGGCAGTGCATTGCTCCACAAGAGGGCAAGCTATTCATTGAGCTCCATGATCTACATTGGGCCAAATTATATGATGGAGACAACCATATCTTATGTGGCCTTGGGCAAAGATGTTTTTCTTACAGTATGTTCATTTAATTTATATGATTAACCATGTAACAAGAAACAATTTTCCATGTATTCTTCTAAAGCAGTAGTATGTAAAACTGCGTTGTGAAGACTTGGGAAACTATTGGTACTCTCTTGAATCACATAGAACCTTCAGTATTTCCTTCATGATGGTGATAATCATGTTCTCATTTGCTGATATTGCTTTTATCTTGATGGGAGACATGATGTTGAGTGAGGCACATGGTTTGGATGTGTCCTTTTGGGAAGTAGATTCCCACAATTTCTACAGTGCATGTTCTAATGGGAACATGGGAAGAGTTGTGGCCACCATGACCAAAAATTTTCCTCTCTTGGAGGTGAGCCATGTGTGTGATGGGATACCTTATGATGATACTCTTCTATCCATCACATATGAAACATTTTGGGCTAACTGGTTTTACAGTGTTGGAGGGAGGATCTTTGCAGATCAACTCTTCATGATGCCACTTGAGGGCAATATCCTTACAGCCGAAGATCAGTTTGCACTCTACACTTATCTTAAGTGGAGAGGAGGACAGCGTGGGGTAGGCTATCTTGTCTACCATATGCAGATTTTCAACCCACCTATTTTGCGGGAGCTCAAGGTGGAGGAACATTTTCTGAAGTTGCCTTATTTGGAGGTAACTAGATTCTTATGGATGATAGCATGGGTGTGGGAGAAACTCATTGGGAGAAATTTTCCCCATGCTCTTCATCACTCCTACCCTAATGAGGCCATTGAGCAACAAGAAGATTACCACTTTCACCTTCCATTTTCTCATGATGTACACTTGCTATCTTACACTTGGAGGAAATCATTGGAGGACAGATTCATCGCTTATCATTTTCAGCCATGGTGGGGGCCATTGATGAGGCCACATGAAGAGGAAAGGAGAAGTTTTGTTCTACCTTGAAGTTGCTTGAGGACAGGCAAAATTTTGAAGGGGGAGGACTATAATATTCCTAACTAGCCCAAGCTAGTAGGAATATTCAATGTCATTTTATTTTTATGTTTTATGAATAAAATGTAAAGGAGAACAAATAAAAACTCCTAAACATGAAAATACATCAATGCCCAATGTGAACAGAGTCAAATCAGGGCTTGCTCAATAAAATCCACTTGTATGTGAAACAGGTTCAAGCTATTTGATCGGTCAAGAGGACCAAATCATAAAGCAGTCCAGATACAATGAACCTCCTAGATGATCAATGTAGTCCTATGAGGAGGTCTCCATGTGAAAAGGGGCAAATGTATGAAAGTGGTTTAGGGTTTTGCAAACCCTAATCTTATATAAGGAAGGGAAAGGCTCAAGGAGAGGTTGTTGAAGATATTTCAATTTTGAGATTTCTTGAGCAACTCAAACTCTCTTGGACGTTTAGCTAGAGAAAGAGGGATTTCTTGTTTAGGAATTCCTCCCTCCTTCCTTGAGGGTCTCTTGGCGGAGATTGTGTTACATTGATCCACTATCTGGCATTTTGGCCAAGCTTCACCTTACATCTACAACGTTGCTCCTGTTTTGGGTTGAGCGATCCATGTGAGCTGCAGCAAGTGGAATCAGATCTATTCAGATCTGAAGAGTTCTATTGCATCTTTTCAGTGGGGAAGTCATCTAAACCATTGGCAAGAGTGCAATAGCTGTTTTAAGCTCTAGATCCTTATCTTGGCATGAGGCCAAAGTGTGCATCACTTCATCAGTGCAGTTAGCTTTAACAATTGCGTTATTTTGCAGGCAGAGTTGCAGTGTTTATTTTCTAGCAGTTTGGAGGAGAGATCTCCGGTGAAAGGGCTTCTTTCCTTCACTGAGGTGATCCATGGATGGCCAACCAATCCATGTCATATTTCATATCTGATATACTGTGTGATGTATTCTTCAGAAATTTCTAAATTTTACTGCAGATCCATGGTGTAGATCTCAAATCTATTCACTGTCCTTCACTTTTAGCTGAGATCCCCAAGGGGAATGTACAAAAAAGGCATTTTTTCATATAGATCCCATTTATATCTATCATTTTGACCTCTGATCTGTTATAAATCTGAAACTTAATGAAACACTGCTTCAGATTTCTGAAAATTACACTGTCTGGTTCATTCTCTATTTCTCGTGTCATAAAGCTGGGGTTTTAAGCCTTTTCTTCAAGTGTAGATCTGTATTTTCTAATGTAAGATATTTTAATCATATTCTTAGCTTTTCATACTTTTATCTCTGCATAAAATCACCAAACCCTTCAAAAAATATGCTCTCTAAGCTTCAACAAATTTCTGCATACTCCAAGTCATGGGAAATTAGGGTTTAAGCCTAGTTTAGGAAGGAGGAACTGTTTAACTTAGCGAGGCTAATTTGTTTGAGCTGAAATTCAGAGCACAGGTCTCCCATGATCTAATATAAATAAACTCCCACCATTCCTCTTATTTTTACACAGAACTCTGAATATACTCATTTTAGGGCCAAAATCGTCACTTTTCGCCACATTTTTTCCCATAAAATGTTGTATAAGGTTGATACTGCATATTTAATTGAAGGTTAAGTGTTTTTACATCTATATCAGACATATTTCTATAGCTCCACATTGGTAATAACTCATATTATTCCCAATCTGTAGCTGTTCCTGAAAAAGGGATATTACAATCTCCCTCAACCTGTCAAATACTGTTTTCTCATTCTCACCTTGGATAACCTTAGTTGTTTGGATAGTTTCTTGCTGGTCATGAGATATTGAAGAAGTTGTGGGAGAAGTAGTAGATTTTCTTCCTACTTGAGAGGAGGATGGTGTTTGTTTAATCACCATAGCTACTTCTTGCTCTAAGTTCTTATTTGTATCAACCTTAGGATTTAGCATTTTTATATACCTATACATTATCTTAAATTATTTACCTACACTATCAGTCACTGAAGGTGAATCTTCTTCCCTGTGTCTCTTAAATGATTTCTCCTGTGGGACAAGAGTCTGTGATGTTGATGTTGATACCAGTTTCTCCTCAGCTTCCTGTAATGTATTTTCATCCCATACTGACTGGTTCATATATCTTTCTATCTCAGGCCTCTGGGTATGAATGTAGGGAGTAGTTTTATTTTCTAATCTCAACTTGGAAATGATTCCCAGAGGATCATAGGACCAGGTGAAACTTAGGTTGAAATTCATTTCTTTCAAAATTTTATCTGTCTCCTCCCTTGTTCACCTGCTATTGAAAATGAAAGACCCAATTTGAGTCTTGATTTTGAACTGGGACTTCTTTTTAGCTGATACAAAGTGAATTTCATTTGCATTCAACGTCTGTATGATATATTCTAGAGAAAAAATCATCACGAGGAGGTATTTTGGGAGCTTATAAGGTGCAATCTCGCATCCATAGACTTCGATCTCTGTGTAATTATGTTGTGAAACCAGCTCCAAAAATAGAAGAAAAGAGATATCAACGCCTTAGAAATAAGCCACTTTGAGGGGGCAACCTTCAATACATTACATGAATGAACAATTCTTGGATGATTCAAATTACAAAACCTCCTTTCTATATATAGGAGTCCATGGGGCCACAATGTAATCCTAGTGGGGCCACAATGTAATCCTAGCCGACCTAACAATAATAATTTAAGGGCATAATAATAACAATACGAGGGTTACAGGGGTAAAATAATAACAATAAGTGGGTTACACTAACAAAAATAAGGGACTATACTAGTAATATAGGGACCTAACATGCCCCTCTCCTTCAAAAAAGTGTTGTCCTCAATGCTTGAGTAGCTCTGGGTGTTTTTGTATAAAATTCTCATCCTCCCATGTAGAATCTTCAGTGGGTAAGTTCTTCCACTTGATAAGATACTTTGAAATTGATCAATTTCGTAGTTGTCGAGTTCTTATTTCCATGACTGCTTCAGGTTCCAATATGATTTTTCCTTCCTCATCAAGCTCCGGCAATATTGTTTGAACTAGAAGATTTTCACCTATAACCTTCTTTAAGAAAAAATGGGTCACAAAGATGTTGGGTTATGACTTTGAAATAATCTACAAAAAAGGGAAGCTAAATGTTGTTGCAGATGCACTCTCAAGAAAGAATGAAGAGGTGGAAGCATTGCTTTGATACCAAATGTTGTGAAACTAGCTCCAAAAATATAAGAAAAGAGATATCAACACCTTAGAAATAAGCCACTTCGAGGGAGAAAACTCCAATACATTACATGAATGAAAAATTCTTGGATGATTCAAATTACAAAAACCTCCTTTCTATAAATAGGAGTCCATGGGGCCATAATGTAATCCTAGTCGACCTAACAATAATAATTTAAGGGCACAATGATAACAATATGGGGGTTACAGGGGTACAATAATAACAATAAGGGGGTTACACTAACAACCATAAGGGACTATACTAGTAATATAGGGACCTAAAAAATTATGGTACAAGTACCAATCTCCTATCTTAGCCCGATCTGTCAAATGTAGAATTCTCTTAATGTCTTCACTTATCCTGGGTTATTCTGAACTGCTTAGGCCACACATAGTTGGGTGAACAAATTTTTCAATGAATTGTTTGTATGAGAATTATTTTTTTTCTATCAACACCAGAGACGTCCAAAATATCACTGATTTTTGGTTGATTTCTTAATCAAGCTTCTGCATGGAAAATTTGAACATGTCTGCCTAATAATATAAAAACATATATATCAAAATGGAAGAGTATTTGAACACTTCTTCAGTCTGAAACTTAAGAAACTACTCATGGATGCTGTCAGCTAGGAATTAGCTGAAATTAAAAATAATTGATGCCTTTCTATCTATGGAAATGATGGACATAAAGCCTAATATGGGTTCATCTACCCATGATTGGAATACTAACCAAGAATTTATGAAATTATGGTTATGATGTGTTTAGCTTGATCGAGGAAGATGGAGGAATGGTATGGAGGATTCTTCTTTGCCAATTGGGTATTTTATGGTAAAAATATGTCAAAGAGCTTGGATCTTTTAGCAAAATCAAGTTTTTGATAAAGCTAAGTGAGGCCTTCTAAGGAAAAAGGTGCGTTGTTTTCCACAGAGGGAGCTTGCATCATCTGGTTTATTAATTGGGAAGTGACGGTGAAAAGGGTTTCACCAGTAGGAGCAGTAATTTCTCTTTGATTGGGAATGTAGCATGTTTGGCATTTTCTGATGAATTCAAGGGCATGGAAGGTGTGAGGGAAGATGTAGTGTGGGAGATTGGACTCCTAGAGTCCAATCTCATATGTTTTTTCAACATATTTGTCTTCCAGCCAGCAATATATTTCAAACATTTCAAATTCAGATTTTGGCTTCGTTATCTTGTAATCTCTATTTGCTAAAGGAATATGGTCTAATTCTATGGGAGGATGGGCTAAAGGATTTAGGGAATCCTCCCAGTTCTTATTTTTAGGAGGCGTGTTTAATTGTGAAGTATTTGATTGGAATTAGGAGGAACAAGGTTACTAGGAACATGTAGCAGTTGTATGATTGGTTGAAGGAGAAAGGCAAGGTAGTGTGACTCGTTTGAAAACCGATCATTCTGATAAAAGATTGGCACAGTGGAAAAAACCTGTGGAAGAAGTCAACTTGCAGAAAAAAAAAATGACAGTAAAGGTTGAAACAAGTCGATTGCAGGGTTTATATCATGAATACAGTTTTTCTATTACCAAGGGCGCGGGTCCGTTGGATTAACGGTTATCCGATGGTAATGAAATGTTCAATGGATAAAACCTAGGGAAGATATTTGATTGGTAACTCTTTGGAAACATGGCAACATGATAGTGGTGGAGGTATTGGGTAGGGACGATGATAATAGAATGAGGGGGAAATGGTTTTCCAAGGGGGGGGGGGGTAGCAAGCGGTTAGTGGTTTAGGCAGGGGGGTGCGAAGCACAGAGGGGAGGCCATGTGGTAGTGGGAATGGGTGGGGAAAAAACTTTTTTTGGACCCCCCTGTCGGTAAAGTGAGAATGGAGAGGGGGTGCTGAAAGCCAACAAGTGTCGTCGATCAATGGAGCGGGGAGATCATAGGATGGATAGCTATGGAGTATTTAACCTTATGTGACAAGAGATTTTGTTGGGTTGTGCTTTTTACTTTTGATTGAGAAGTTAGGATAAAATATCATTAAATTATATATATCCCTTTATGCACCTGATACATACTGAAGATGAAAACTTAGGATAAAAGACTTTTCTAGTCTTTTCAAAATGAAATAATTCTACCTACTATTTCAAACTTAAATTCGTTTTGCTAAACTAACATCTTTTTATTTCTTCTAGGGGTACACTTAGACTAGAAAACCCATATTCATTTTTTTTATGAAAAAAAATTCTATCCTATCACTTATTTCTCTTATTGATTCAGATTAAACAGTTGAATCAGTGTCATTTTCTACCTAACTATTTATTTACCAAGATTAGACTGTTTGGAAAATATTTATTCTCTAACCTAATTTACAAAAATTCAAAATTGTTTAACCATGATTAAGTTGTATGGTTTAAACAAATATCTAGTCATTGTGGCATTTTAAACAAACTGCACACAACCTTATTTCATTTGGCAGAAAGAAAACTATCTATCAGTAGTGGCATTTGAATTTGCATCACTTTTAGTGTTATTTTCTTTTGTGGGGTCTTGATTTAATTTTCATTCTTTTTTCAATGTTTCTTTCTTTTCTTCTTTTTCTCTTTATTCATTTTTTTTAGATATACCCTATTTATTTTTGGAAATCTTTTTCTTATTGAAAATTATTTACAATATAAGATTACAGAGATAAAATACTCAATCATCTTGAGATCCTATAAATTATAGGACCCTAACACCTATCAAAATTCTTTTTTACTTTATTTTGTGACTGCTGATGATTAGTGTACACTTCCTCTCTTTTTCCATGCAGAGAAATGAGTTGATTTATCCATCTTTGGATAAAATTTTGGTTCTTCTTCCAACTACTAAAACAAATTAATTATTGGAACTCCAAGAGAAGTTGGGAAAATTGTTTCAGCTCCATATACCAGATCATAAGGATATGTACCTATACACCTCTTAGTACAAATTCTGGCAGCGCACAAAGCATATTTTAACTTCAAATTCCATAACCTTTTGTTTTCTTGCAAAATGTTCTTAATGATTCTAACTATGCATTTTTTTGATGACCCTGCTAAGCCATTACCTTGAAAGTAATATTATGTGGAATGACCAAGAGTGATATGATATTGATGACAAAACTAATCAGTTTTTTAGACTTGAAAGCTTGAGAATTGTCAGTAATAATTTTCATGGGACAACCAAACCTTGATAGAATATTGTTTTCCAGAAAATGGATGATGACTGAGTCTGTAGCTTGCCTTGTAGGGATAGATTCAATCCAATTGGTGAAGTAATCAATGGCTATCAAGATTCAATGATGTTTGCCTGAGGATGCACGGTGTATCTTGCCAATGAAATCTAATCCCCATTGCTAGAAAGGAGGTTCAACATATATGGGTTTGAGAGGTAAAGGCATTAGCTTCTTTTTCACATAAAAAATTTGGCACTCATGACAATAAAAAATCTATTTGTGGATGTCTTTGTAGTTAGAAGGTCAATAGTATCCTGCTCTTGGTATATTATTTGTTGTATCCTTAAAATAATGTTGTCCTCCACAATATCCCTTTTGAAACTCATCAATGAGCTTCTTAGCCTCATCTTCTAACAAGCAATTTAAAAGAATCCCACCGGTATCCCTCCAATATAAATTCTTGTTCATAATACAATGCCTTAGATACTTCAACTTTAAAATATGGATTTGGACTTGGTTAATTGGTGAGGAGCTTTTATATGCTGCAAAACAAAAATTACATCCCTATACCACTCATACATAAATAATTTTGTCTCTATAAGGATCAATTCCTCTTCTTCAATCACTTCTAAAAATTCTACAATGAAATTCATATCTAGGCAATCAAATTTGATTGTGCCATAAATTTTTCCAACCCATAACCTTTTACCAACTTGGTAGGCTTAATCTCCATATCATATTCCAACAAATTGGAAATTCACTTACCTCTTTTGCCATCTAGATCAGCTTGAGTCAGTATGTCTTTCACCACAGCATTAGGCACAAAAGCCACAATGTGAGAATGTAAAATATAAATTCTGAAATCTTTAAGTGCCTTCACTAAAGCATATGCTTGTTTCTCCATAATTTTGTACTTTAGTTCATATTTTTCAAGTATTCTACTGAAAAAATAAATGAGTTGTTCATTACCTTGATGCCTCTTTTACAATAATACTCTATCAATTTTATGTTCAGAAGCGAAAGTAAAAACTAGAAAATCCTTATAAAAATAATGAATTATGAGCACCAGGGCTTGGGTAAGGGCCTTCTTGATCTCTTCAAAATATTTTTTTTTCTTCTGTTTTCCATTTAATATCAGAATTCTTTCTAAGCATCTTAGTAATATGCTTGACAATTTCTACAAAATTAGGAATGCATCTCCTAACAAAATTGACCTTACCTAGAAAGGATTGAATCTCTTTTCTATTTCTTGGAAAATATATCTTTTGAATGGAAATGACCCTACTTGGATCAATCCTTATTCCTTCCTTTGATATAATGTGTCCCAATAAATTTCCAGTAGTCAAAGAAAAAACACTCTTATTAGGATTGAGGGAAATACCAAATTTTCTACATTTTTGGAGAATTTTCTCAAAGTTCTTGAGATGCTCTTCTTCCCTCTTTGAAAACACAACGATATAATCAAAGTAAACTACTGCTGACCTACCCTTTTCTTTAGAAAATTCAATGTCCATTGCCCTTTGGAAAGTTTCCACTGAATTTGTGAGACCAAAAGGCATTTTGACATACATAAACATCCCCCATGGCGTAGTGAAGGCAATTTTCTCTTGGTCATCTGGATGCACTAATATATGATTATAACCTGAGAAACCATCAAGCATAGACATCCTTCGGGATCCAACAATGTTTTGAAAATTTTTATCCATCTTTGGAAGAGGATAACTGTTTCTAAGAGATTACTTATTCAAATTTCTGAGATCAATGCATATCCTAATATCGCCATTATTCTTCCTTATAGTTACCAAATTAGCAAGCCACTTAGAAAATATCATTGGAACAATGATTTTTGCATCAAACAACTTCTTAATTTCTTTTCAATCAATGGCATGAGAAAAGGATTTATTCTCCTCAATTTTTGTTTAAAAGGTTTTTCATTTTATTTGATTGGTATGGTGTGTTGAATAATATTGGGATCATACTTCTTTAAGTTTGAATAAATCCATGCAAAAACATCAATGTACCTTTTCATCATATCGACATACCTTTGTCTTACCTCTGAAGAGATAAATTTGGACAACTTGATCATATTGGGATTTTCTGTGGTACCAAGGTTACAACTTTCAACCTCTTCATCATCATCTTTCATATTTGGATACTTAAACACATCATTCTGATCAAATAACTTCTCAAGGGGGATTAAGCCTTTAGGAATGCAATTATTCTTTAGCTGGAGGACCTATGGATTGGTTTTAGTTTCAACAAACATGTTATGTTGATCTACTTGAATGCTTTCAAATTCTTCTTTCAGCTTAAGAAAGTTTCCGACCTACTGATCACTATCAAACACTTGCCCATTGATAATACTATCAGGGATAGTTGGTCTATGCCTGACCTAAAATTCATAGCTCTTACTGGAATGAGTATGAATGATTAACAAGATGGCCAAAACAACTAAAGAATCAGCTATAGAATTCTGGTTTATAGCTTTGATAGTGAAACTATGTTCTTTGAAAATTTCAAGCAAATCAACAATCAAATTTCTATAAGCTCTCATTCTGACATCCTTAGTTTGATAATATCCCTTATACTTTCTTCATCACTAATTCAAAATCACCACAAATTGAGATTTTTTTTGTGCCTAAAACTTTCAAAGCTTCTTGACCCAAAAAAAAAGCCTCATATTCAGCCATGTTGTTTATATAATCAAAGTTCTATTTGTAAGAATAAAGCTTACTTTCGTCACCAGGGCTGGTAATCCACATACCTGCACCAAATTATTCTTTTCTAGCAACTCCATCAAAGTGAAAATTCCACCAACCTTCTTCATTTTCCTCCTTAATTTTCTGATTTTCTGCTTGCTGATATTTTTCAATTTTCTAATTTTCTGACTTATTAGTGACCTCATTGAACAAAATGGAAGATCATAATTCAGTCTCTACTACATAAATTGGAAATTTTTGTGGTTTATATTTGCTACTAACCATATAGGTCATCCTAGATTCTCTGTACAACCTCCTCTGCTCATGAAAGAATGGAATAGTGGCATAAGTCATGTCCATTTGCATAGTTCCTTTGATTTTAGTAGCCCAAGATCTAGATAGAAGCATGCCAAATTTTGGAGGAATGTCAGCTAAAACTATATCCATTAACACTGTCTTAGTATGAACTTGAGCTAAACCAACAACCACATTCTTAATGAGACCAATACACTGAACTCTTTTGGAATTAAAGGAAAACAAGTCTTTGTAAGGTCTGGTTATGTCTAAACCCATTCTCTCCATGATCACCTTAGGCATTAAGATGTGGGAGGGACCTTAATATAACATAGCATTATGTAAGATCATGTCATGGATGTTCAGGCTTACATAGAAAGGTGGAACTTCTTCATTTTTCTCATCTTCCACTCTTGGTCCTAGGAAAATAAAAGGATGGTCTTCTTGTAGATTTAGAATGTCAGAAGGTCTAGGCTGAGTGTTGAGCATCTTGACAATTTGGCTCCTATACTCAGTGACCTTAATGATCTTACCAAAAGGAACAATAATTTTGATCTTAGAAATCTCATTTTCTAGATTGAAAGCAAGTGTTTTTTTTCAATCTCTTTACCATGAGGTGGTGTATCGTTCTTTTGTTCAACTTGTTTTGGAGCATCTTTCTTTGGATGACCTTTATTGGTTGCAATAGGAACATTCATATTCCTAAAATTATACTGTTTTTTCATCTCAAAGATATTATGCTAGTAGCCTTTCAAGTAATTAGATTGCTTTTCGTCTTCCCCTATGTCATGACTAGATTCATCAGGTTCTTGTTTGGTTAAGAACATCCCAGACACATCCTCATCAAAACAATGAATGATGTCTTCCTGAAATTCAGGTTTTTTTTCTTCCTCATCCACTATATTTTTTTAAAAAGAAGGTCTAACCTGTTAATCAGGTTGATTTATATTGTCTCTTGGTCTTTGTTGGTTTTGAGGCCTCCTAAACCGATGGTTCCTAATCCGTGTTTCTTGTTGTGTAGTAGGTAGAGGATTAGTACCAAGAGAAAGCCTATCCATAAGCCTCCCCATAGTCGTGATCAAGGTATCAAATCTTACATTCGAGGATGAGGAAGGTTTCTCTTCTTCTTTTAACTATATTTTCCCATTTTAGACCTCTTGGCTGCAACCATATTTACCTAAACCTTTACAACATCATTTTGCATATCAGCCAAGGAAGTAGATTCTCTCTCTCTTAATAAAATGGAAATGTCATAGTCAAAATCTTCAGCATAATGTAATTGAGTAGCTCTTGGAGGAGGTTTAATGTGAGCATGTATAGAATTGTAAACCTTATTGAATATTTTAGAGAAATCTTGACTGATTCATCTGTGGATTTTTTCAAACTATTGTATTCAGTCAAGGCTTGAACAGGGTTCACTTCACTTGCCCAATTTGTTAAAAATTTGTCTTCTAATTGGCCCCAATTATGAAAAATAACTGGGGCTAAAGCTTTAAACCATTTTATCACCTCACCTATGAAAATCTGAGCAAACAACCTAATTTTCACAACATCATCATCCACCTCTTCTTGGGTATTGAAACCATTAAATTGGTCAACATGCTGCTCAAAAGTAATATATTATTCACTCCCAAAAGTTATAATTATAGTGGAATACCCCTCTGGAAGGTCATGAAGTATAGCAGGTAGGATAAGAGGAGCATACCTAGCTGGACCTGCAGGAGGGGGAGCTCCAATGATAATGATAGGGATTGTACTACTTGAAAAAGCAGTGGATGGAATTGTATTTTGACTGGGGGGGAATAATGAATGAGGATGAGATGCTAGGAGATATTGAGGTTGGAATTTTGAGTTTAGAGAGAAAAGAACTCCACTCAGGAAAAGGGACACTAGACCTCCTTCTTAACAAGAAATAAAAAGGATCTAGTTCTTTTAATTTTTCAAATGACTCTTGTTCCAGTGACAATTATGATGTGACGGTTTCCCAAAACCCTTATTTTTCTTATTTTGACAGAAGAGATGATGTATCAATTCCTAGTCTTTGTAGATCTAATATAACTTTAGTCAATTCATTCTCAGATTTAGATCTAAAAATAACTTCTTCTATATTTTCATCAAACTTTTTATCTTCAAAACTTCAAACAACCTTAGAGGGAAAAGATGAAACTCTTGAATGATATGGATTACATGATTTTGATGAGCCTCCAATACGTCTGATAGTTATTTTTGGATTCTCAACTATCTCAGGTGGGTTAGGATGTGGATTTCTCCTTGTATGAATATTCTTAAAAGCCACCTTTAAGTTGAGAATCTTAGTGGAGCCACCAATGTAGAATGCAACCGCGAATATTTATGACTTCCTACTACCTTCAAGAGTTCAGTAGCTTTGATTGAGCACAAATTTTCGGGAAAATGTAGCTTAAGGCTCCCGGCAAACGCATCAAAATGTTATCACCAAACTGGGGCTTATTGGGATACTCAATAATCAATTTATTGTAACTATTTCAAACCACTTAGGATTGGAAGTTAGCCCTTCCAACGAGAGAGGGCTCTCTCAAGAAAATGTATGCTATTCAATAATGAAGCTTAAAAAATAAGATGTCTAAATCTCATATGTATTTTGGATGGTTTTTTTGCAGGTGAGGGATGCATAATGGCTACCATTGGGCATGGAGTCAACATGAAAATCAATTACATAAAAAAACATCATTCATGGAATCTGAGGCATGTAAACTCTTACAAAAATAACTTCGACAACAAACAATATGCATAAAGGAAGTTGGACCATATCAATTTACTAATTCCAAGTAATTATGAATGAAATAATGTTATAGCATCATTTATCACCTGTATATACTTGATGACTTATGCATTAGCCTTGGGCAACCCTTCCATTTAGACTTCGTCACATTTCTAAAAAAAATATATTTTAAAATCCATAAGCGACTCTGCCCAGTTTTTTCTGTGTGCACACGTGGGTCCATCCATAGCTGACCCGTGTATGCTATTTAAAATATTAAAAAATATATAATTTCCCTATTATTGAGGCGGGGCTTATGATTTTTCCTATAACTTAACTACCCAAGCCTGTGGCCTAATTTTTCCTCAACTAAAAAACTCTTTTGAGGAAGTATAAATACACCTCAAGGGAATGGCCTAAGGGAGGAGAGAGAGAATATTATTGATATTGTATTCTGTTATAGCCCTGATCAAGTCTCATATTCACCTTGTGCCTCCTGCACTTCCCATGTTTCAGGAAACCCTTGTTTCCTTGTGATGATCACCCTCATTCTATGTGACATCCTTTGTGTACCATATATGGAAGAAGCTTTGTGAGGCTAGGGCTAGACGAATCCAGAGGACAATTTTGGTCAAGGCCATGGTAGATCTCAGGTGATTTCTCATTTTCTGTACATGTTATCAATAAATGAAGTACCATCATGTTCTTGATGTTCATGTGTTATCTGTATCTTATACATGCTTAATAATCTTGAATAGTTTATTTCATGTTATCTTTATGAGATTATGTATGCTAACATGCTAACATCTAGAACATATATGCTGTACAACTAGTTTTTGTGCTTGTTCTTGACTGATTTGCAGGTTCCAAAGCACAAGGAGTAGCAGGGGGTTTGCACCCTACGTGATCTACTTCAAACGAAGGATAAGCGGGTAAGGTCGGTGATCCTAACTTTCTAGTTTAAAGCATAAATATTAGTAATTTGAGTCCTTCTTGTGATGACATTCCATCCTCTTTGTTAGTTCTCTCAACCCAAGGCCTTAGGAGCTTTTCTCGTAACAAAAATGGTGACTCCACTCAGGATTACATCCGTGTAATTCCTAGTTAGGGTTTCTTTATCTGTATTGTGGGTTTGCTGACAGTTCAATCACATTTGCAGTCTAGTATGTCTTTTTCCCAACCAGGTAAAAGCCCTGATCTTCAAATTAGGCCTGATTGTTTCTTTTTTTTCCTTATTTCAGTTTATATACGCTACTTCAAATGTACACAGTTGCATATGCCCTCCGTTTTCTCCAAAATAACTCTCCTATACACGTGTTTCTTTGGTTACAGTTGAGTATACATGCGTGTTGCACACAACGAACCCGCGTATGCCTAGTAAATTTTGAAAATATGAATTTTAAGGCCTTGTAAGTCTTTCCTGTCTGTGGTTGGCCACTCTTGTGGTATCTTTTAGGTGTTTATATTGTGATTATTATTTTTGTATGTCAGTTCCTCTCTTTTTCTTTTGAATACCTAGTCATTTTATGGTTTTTCTTGTTTTGTGAAGTTTCAATTGTGGCTATAGAACCAAGACCTCTTCCTGGAGTTCTTGGTTTTTATGACCATTCAGAACAATGAGCCTCTTCTTGTTTGCTCATGTTTGCCTTATGCATTGCTTCACTTTTGGTTTTTGCCTCTTTGACTTCTTTGGTTTTCTTGTTTTCTTGGGACTAGCCTTCTATTGAATCTTGAAGTGACATTTTCTTGGTTTTTTGAGTTTTTGTTTACTGGAAGTGTGTCATACTATTCTGAATCATTTTCTTGGGTCTATTGCCTCTTGTTGCTTATTTGAGTCCCACTACGAAAGTAGCATATTTAGCTTATGCATTTTGAAGTCTTTTTGTGGCTCATTTTCTTGATTTTGGTTCTTGAGTAGTTTTATTCTTGTCTCTTTGAAATCTTTTTGTTTTCATTAAAAGTGAAAAGCCAAAAACACATTTTTTGTTTTCCATTGCTTTTTCTTTGGTTTCCTTTTTGCGGTTTTCATACATTTTGAAGAAGCTTGTTATTTTCTCGTTTTTTGGTTCATTTTCTTGATCTTGAAAGGAGTCTTTGTCTAGATTTCTCTCTCTTTTATATCAAGTGTATTTTGGAATTTTCTATGCAAAGGAGTTCTTGTTATGAATTTCCTTGCTTGTCTATCAAAGTGATTGAACCGAATCTCCCTAGAAATCTTTTTTCTTCCTTAGTGAGTAGTCCTAGAATTTGCATATCATTAGTAGTTTTGCAATAGTTGCACTGAAGCATTTTAGTCTTTTTTGATAGTTTTCTGAAGTGTGTGAAGAGTGATAACTGAAAATAAAAGCAAGTTTTTATTATTATTATTATTAGTTTCATAGAACCCATTTTGAAATCTATTTTCATCGAAAGTAAAATATTGCATTTTCATGTAGTAGTTTTCATTAATTTCTTTTGCGTCGAAAAACACCATCAGTTTCACCTCCGTCTACCTTTGACTTAAGTAACATCCATTTGAAATCAAGCACTCTAATTAAATGAAATAGAAGTTTTTGTATTGTCATTAATCATACACCAACTATTTAGGTCATAGGGCCTTGGAATAGGTGAGTGGGGAGTTAACTCTGCAAGGCCGCTCAAAACTGTCAAACATAGAAAATTGATTAATGAGCAAAATCCAATTCCCTTAAGTGGACCATGAAAGCTCTACCTCAAAAGAGTTAAGCGTAAGGGAGAGTGAAGGTAGAGAAGAGAGATACCCCCTCTCCTATTTGATTAATCTTGACCTAATATAGTTCCACCTCGCTACCGATATGGATTGGTTCCCTTAGTTTCCTCTCCTAGGGACCGCATAGGTGACTGTGGGGGGAATACCTGTGGTACTTGAGGCAGATGTTGCATCACTTTGATCAGTACTTATAGAGGCTGCCCTTGTGAAGCTCGAGGACTTGAACCAACAAAGGATGTTTTTAGGAGGTCAGCGTAACTATTTTTGTTACCTTCATTAGTAGGCCTGAGGCATAACTACCCCAGAATATTTTTGGAAGGTCTTCTTATTCGCTTTCTTGTATTTTGGTGTCCGGTCCTAATTACCCGGAGTGGAAATACGTGAAGGCCACTTAATCGAATGTATCTTAGGGAATTTTTATAGAGTGTGCTCTTTGCTCATATATTGCCTAGCTTCTTATATTTTTTTAGTCTAGTTAATCTCATAAAGTGGCTGATCGATTGCCTCATCGATTGAGGAGGCTTCATGGGCTTTCTCCTGCGAGTGCCGAGCCTTCTTCAAGAAGGCGTAGGAGTAATTTAGTAGGTTATTTTCACTCTGTGGTTTCAAACGCAACGGAGAGTTATCCTCCATCTGGGGTTGTTGTTTCTATGGGTGGTCCTAGTCCTAGTAGTATTGTAGAGAGGAGTACTCCACTCATCTCTAGAATCTTGTTTCCGGCTGAAGAAGTTGAAGTAGAAGAGGTTCCTCAACCTCCTGGTACTCCTTCATCTCCTCTTCTTGCTAGCATTGTAGACGTTCTTTTGTACGTTGGGCCTGAGTCTCAGAGACTGGCTATCCCCTATCCTTCATATCCCTTTCTTTCGATGGCCATGGCTAGGAACACATCTTCAGCTATGAGCACTGCAAGTCTGCATAGTCATCTTTGAGTCAAAGGAAGAGGTACCATTGCCATTTTGAAAATCAGTTCTATTGTTGCTATGTTTGGATCTACTTCTATTCTTTCTATGAGTGGAAGCACCCAAGCATATGCTTCTCAATCTGGCCCCTTTTCTTGTGGAATTCCTTCTAGTGCGATTCCTTATGTCTCCTTTACTACCGTTTCAACTATTTCCACACCCATGCCTTCTATGGCTAGTGGATCAGCTTCATTTCAGGGTTTTCCCTTTGGAAGTGGGCATATTCCTCATTCAAACCCTTCCTTAGGATCTTTGCCTTTCACCTCTCAAAATCAAGGATTCAATCCTTTCATCAGAGGTCAAATCTCTAATGATTTTTTAGGATAGAACCCTACTTTTATAGGGTTAGGAGCTGGGAGTCAGATTTTCTCTGGTCAGCAAGGGAATGTTCCTTTCCCTTTGGTAGGTGCTTCTTAGGGATTTTCTCCATTTTCCAATTCTTGGAACCCTTACTAAGGGGTTTCTTCCTCTTTTAACACTTCGATTGGAGGGAATATCCCTGTTTATAGTAACCCTACAATGGGAGGGGGGCCTTCTCCGAATGTTGGGTCACAAGACTTTTGTTGTGGCTCAACATTTTCTACGAATAACATCTGGTGGCCTAGTGCCTCAAAAAATCTAGGCTATTCTTTTCAGAATGTTGGGAATCCTTCCTATGGGGGATGGAATTCACAGGATCCTCTGTGCTTACCATTCTTGGCAACTTTAAACTTTCCAGATCTATTGAAATTGATGAATGATCCAATTCGGTATAGTCTGGGTTGGCCTCCGGTCCCCACTAAACTTCCCTCAGACATTCCAAAATTTGAAGGGAATACTGGTGAGGATCTGGCAGACCATGTCACCACTTTCCACTTATGGTGTTCATTGAACTCCCTTATCGATGATTCGATTAGGTTGAGGTTATTTCAACAAAACCTAACTAGGAAAGCAGCTAAATGGTACACTGAGCTAACAGGGGGTAGTTTTGCTACTTTTGGTGAGTTGGCTACTATGTTCTTAGCCCATTTTTAGTTTCCTGCCCATTATGATGTCGGGACTTATCTCTTGGCCAATTTCTAGCAGGACAAATAAACTCACATTTATGATCATATTCAGGAATGGAGGAGAAGGAAGAGGCTCATCAAAGCCCAAATTCCGAATGAGTTCCTTCTCAAATGGTTTTTGAAATCTCTGCAGCCAGAAATCTAAAAGGATGTATCCCTTTCAGGGATATTTTTTTATGAGAAGGCTATTTTTAGGGATTAAATATTAGAACTGATCTATTCTTAGTCTGGAGTCCTTAATAAAAAATTTCTGGATGCTCCTCACTCCAAGCTAGAGTTATCCAAAACAAATCTTGGTCCTCATGGTGACAGACTTATTGGTATGATCGATAGTGGTACGGTTAACCTGCTAAATCAATTGCAGTAGTTTTCTATACAATCTACTCCTTCTGGTCAGGCTATGCCTTCAGTGTCAAATCCCTCTCAACCCTTGACTATTAATGTCGTTCAAGCTTCTAACCCAAAAGGAAATAAAAAATCCGATGGGAAGAAGAAGGGATGGAATAATAAGAATAAAGACAAGGATGGGAAGGGGATGCGAACGGATCCAATGATCATGTTGGAGAGGGTAAGAGGGATAATAAAAAGAAGGTTAAGTTTCCATGCAAGTTATGCACTGAAGACCATATTACTCACCTCTTGCCGAAAATTCAGGATGCTCTGTTAGTGTCCCATGATTTGGCCGATTGGCGAGCCAAATGATGATGTAACATCAAACCAAGCTTTGGATCCCGAGGACCTAGCCTTCCTGGAATCAGAGAGGGATCTCTCTATTATATGCAAAAGATATCGGTGTGTTTGCTTATGGTGTTCTGATATTAGGCTAGTTATGAAGTGTGTTTTTGGTTTTTTTAGTTTTTTGTGAGGGATAAAACTGATCAAATACATAAACTGGATAACAAGATGTAGATAAATTGGGCTATGGGGTCAAACAGGTCAAGGAAGCTATGAGGTGATGATGTAAAGCTGTTGTAGGTCCGATTTGATTCACGGTAGAAGGGATCTTTGGGCAAAATGGATTAAATGGACAACAAGTTGGTGAAAGACAAGGGATTTCAAGTGTAACTAGTTTATAGCAGACATAAACATGTTATAGCAGACATAAACATGTTATAGCAAGCCATTAATCATGCTAAATGCAACTATGAGCTAATTAATACATAGAAATCGAACATTCCAGCCATACATAGAGGTATAAGACCCTCTAACTTCGGGAAATTGCTATCAGACTTTGGGGAAAACACATAAGACAAACTAACAACTCATAAACTACGCCGGAACGCCTAAACATAGTCTCTAAGTCATTGGGCACTTTGAAAAACAAGCTTTCATAGTTTTAGGCAAAGGGCTAGATCGGGACTAGGCCTCCTTGGTTCAACAAGATGATCAACAAATCAGTCGAAGAGAAAATTTTATGGACAGAACTATGGACAGCTTATAGGTAGGCAGGGCACACCATACATCCTACTCAACATGCATAGAACTTGTAAATAAAACTAGCAAACATTATCCTTAAGTTACTAAAGAGCAGTTAAGAATTCTTTAGCATAACTAGGGAAGAAGAAAACATCAAGCTATGAAGATTCAGGAATTTTGAGGTGCCTCCATGGGCATATCTCAAAACTAATCTCTACTGATCTATAGCAGCAAGAAGCATGTATTATGGATGAAAACTAGAAGACAACAACAAAGCAAGAATCCATCAACAATCCTTCATCATTCCTCAAAAGCATCCAAGAGGCAGTCCAAAAATCATAACACAAGTGTATTCTTCAAAGCTCATATGACCAATGTATTCATTCTTCTCTCAAGTTCAGCCTCTGATTTACAATGAAACCCATGGAATAAATAGGCTTGAGGAAGGAAAACCTCATGGAGCAACTAGCTATCCCATTGGCCAAGTCAAAATATCTAAACTTGTCCTTGAGGCTTTGCAAAGCCCAAGCCACAAAATATCCCATAAAATATCTAAAAAACTGCTAAAAACAGAAATTATATTGACTTTACATCATTTCCCAAGTATAAAAATAGCTTAACGCACATTTGGGAAAAGCAGATTTTTGAGGTTCAAAAATTACAAAAATACTTCATATTTATGCCTGAAAAAGGTCCCCTGACTTGCTGGATGCAATAGGAAGCCTTCCTGATGTTGAAATGAGGCTCATGATGGCTTGTTGGAAATATTTCTGTGTCTACTTTCCGGTGCAACTGAAACCATCTCAATCCGAGGCCTGGAAGTCATCAAAACTGTACTTGTGTGCAAAAACCCAGAAAATAGCAGACTGCTGATATGGCGGGCAGAATGTGCAAAAAGAGGGCATTTTTCGCCAATTTGAGGGGGCGAATGATCTCCGAATGCCTTGAAAATCGTTGGGGACCTGCTCATAGAATTATGGCATCCACTGGAATCATATTTATCCTTTGAAAAATCCTCAAACTGAAATGGCGCAATTATGAGTTTTTGGCTAAAAACCCAAAAAATGCCAAAAAACAAAAAGTTGTCGAAAAGGGCTCAAATTTGGCATGCATGACCCTCAAGGGTCCATAGCAACATGCTCCGAAGCTGATGCCAAAATGTCAAGAGATGATGTGCTTTTCTCCTCTTTCCGTGTCGGGTGCTTCTTGAAACTGTTGTTTATCACTACTGAGTTACTGCTGTTCATCAATGTGTACCTGTTGCTGTTCATCTTGGACCTGCTGTCCGTCACTTTCTATTTGTTGCTTTTCACTTTCTGTTTGCTGCTGTTCCTTTCTGTTTACTACTGTTCCTTTCTATTTGCTGCTGTTCCTTTCTGTTTGTTGCTGTTCCTTTCTGTTTGCTGCTGTTCCTTTCTGTTTGCTGTTGTTCCTCATCATGAAGCTGCTGTCTTTCATCACCTATCTGCTGCTGTCCCTCATCAATAAAAAATAGTAAAAAACACAGTCAGTAAGGAAACACAGTCCAAGTGACCTCTTCTGTGTTATTGTGATAAGAGTACCCTGCTTTTGATGTTTTGAGGACACAGCATCACCTTGTATTTTAGTTAACAGCAAAACCATAACCTTATTATTTCAAACACATCTCCCCTCTGGTGCAAGCCACCCCACTGGTGGATTCAACAATATGAACACAGTAAATGACAAAGTGTACCTACACAGTCAAAGGTAACTCTATGTTAATGCGGGGTGCCATGGCTTCAGGTGTTTTGAGGTCAGCATAATAACCTTGTAGCAAGCTAACATTTCTTCCAATAGAGATGCTGCTCTTGTAATCACCAATCCTCACCTATACTTTGACCATACCTCTTCTGTGCTTTGTAGTAGGGGTGCCCTACTTTTGATGTTTTGGGGCAATAAGACAGCCTTGTCTTTTTAGAGGAAGGCAAAAACAAAAAGCCTTTTGATTCAACAACACTGCTCTCTTTTCAGGCCACTTAATCCAATAAACTCAATCAATATGAACATAGTCAACCTTAGTGCATTCCCACAGTAAAAAGTCACTTGTACATAGGGCTAGGTGGCAGAGTTTATTGTGTTTCTATCATGTCACAAATAATCTTGTATCTTTCAAACCATAAGAAACTCCTTTTACACAAAACACTGCTTTCTCTATACTCTACTGCTCCTTGCACACAGCTTGACAAAAGACACTTCCAACTTATAATGCAGTTTCTTCACTGGTTATGCTTGGTGGGATTAAAACTTAAACATTGTTTGGCCTTGCTGACACAGAGTAAAATATTTAAAAAAAAAGGAAAAATCATTTATGGGATGCTTACTTTTTATTTGAAAAGAGGTATATTGCCTTTACTTTACGATCCTTAACCTTCCCTCTTACTTTAAACAATGCATATAGCTGACAAATTCTGACTCTGTTTCATCCTAGTTTTTTAGGGAAATTTCAGTGGTTATTCATATCAATGCAAATTTAACCTTCTTTAAAGCTTCACCACTAGTCAACCCCACAAGTCTTGATTTTTATTTAGACCAAACTATCCGCCCTCTCTTGGTGATCTTAACAAAGCAAACGGGCACATTGAATACCTTGAAACCGATGATGATTCTTTTTGAGGAGTTGAGCAGCTCTAGAAAGATTTTTTGAAGGTTTTTAGGCAAATTTTTGACCATTTCTACAGGAGTGCCGCAGGCTGCTACAGGCGCGTCGCGCAGCAGTGTATCCCTTTGTAAAATTTGTGCACAGGCGCGTCGCGCACTTTTCCAGGAGTGTCGTGCAAGTTTGCAGTCCATTTTGAAGGCCTTCCCGGTGTCGGAATTGGGCGCGAGATGGCTCGTTGGAAAGCTGTGGAAGTCTGCTTTCCATAAAAACTTGAATTTTTTCATTTGGTGTCCATTTGATCCTTCAAAAATTGATTTTCCCAACACTGGTCAAAACTGGTGTATGCTGGTGCAGAAAAACATAGCGTTGATTGCAGGCTACTTTTGGATACCTTCCTTTTGTCGGAATTTGGCCCGAGATGGCTCATCGGAAAGCTATGGAAGTCTATTTTCCATAAAAACTTGAATTTTTTCATTTTGAGTCAATTTGGTTGTTCAAAATCTGACTGTCCCATCACTGGTCAAAATGATGAATCCTGGTGCAGAAATTCTCCCGTGACATCTGAATTTTTCACATTTCTCACAAACCATGATACCTGTGTAGAAACTGAAGGAGGTTTTTATTTTTGAACCTATGAGGGACAAAAAACTCTCTCAATTTTGTAAATCTCATCTCTTTTTGATCAGAAAATCATTTTGAAACAAACTGCCCGGGCGCTCCTTAACCCTAATTTTGCTGTGGCAGAGGTATTATGATTCAACAACCATGCAAATTTTACTATCCTTTTGTATTTGCTAAGATCAGATATTTGAGCCTCTTTTTGTAATAGAACCATTCCATAGCTCAACTCTTTTCACTGTTTTACCTTCCTGGTGATTTATAGGCTTCTCTTTGGATTGTAAGTGCCATTTTTGGTTGCATCCATTCAAACTATATTTCTCTGTTTACTTAAGAGGAATTCCCTTTAAACTTCTTGGTATGTGACAGTGAGGTGACTGTGTGGCCTCTTCCCCTAAGGAAACTACCCTTTTTGTATCAATGGTCTGCATAGTCAATATTGTTTCCTGTCCACTATGAGGTATATTTTGACAGACATTTCCATATGAATAGGAACAAACAAGATTTTTTTGAAACATGAATACCATCTGTCACCTGTGTAAAGCTTTTTGCTTTCTTTCTTTGTCTCTTTCTACTGCACCTTTTGACCAATCAGTTTTCAAAACATCCAATGCCTTGGCCATCTGCTCATGGATGAAGGAGGCCCTTCACTAGGCAAAGTATCTGAAGATTGCTTGAAAAATCTGTTTAACACAGATTTTCCTTGGATGTGATGGTAAGCAAACAACTTGAAGAATCATCAATACTAGCACCTCTGCTTGCAATCATCATTGTGCTTCAGAAAAACCCTAGTCAAAGTGTAGCTGTCTCACTGTACTGCTTTGAGGGGAACTGAGATGTCATTATTTGCTTTGGTCATCTCATGATAAATTATTTGAAAGATAGTCTCTGTGACTTATGGAGGTCAGCACCCTTTGAAAACAAACAACTCTTTCTTCTGCCTGTGTAATGACAAGTTTGTCAGCATTTCTTCAAATTGGTCTTGTTGGAACAGCAGTTTGCTTATGATCAGAATGGTTTTTACCAATGATATGCCTCTCTAAAGTTTCATCATCTCACATGATTTGAAAACTTCTCATGATTTCCTTTACAAGACCAAACTCTGTTTTCCTTTGAACTTGCATACTTCAGACTCTATCTCTGTCATGATTATCACTCACATTCAGAAAACCTGGAGTTATTGTTTCACTGTGCAGTAAAAAGAAAACCTGGGTTTCTGCATTCCTTTAAGTCAATACTGGCCAGCGCCCTCTGCTTGTAGATGAAGGAGGTGCCCTAAACCCTCTGCTTGTAAATGAAGGAGGTTCTGGGCCATGACAAATTACCAGTTTGCTGTGACAGTGGTGTCTTTCTCTTGCTGTGATTTCATGCTGGAAGGAAAACTACAAGGTCTTGATGAGTGAATTTATGTTTTGCAAATATATCTCAGGCTTATGCTACATTTAGAAGCAGCTGTTCCTCTAACTGTAGATTCAAGAATTTTCTCCTGAGATGAAGTTATATTTCCTGTTCTTTGCAGAATCCATAAAACATTATGAAACACCTAATAGTCAGCTTGAGATTGGGGTTTATGCAGTGCTGAGACCTAGGGATATAAGTGGCACGACTTAGAGCTGTTTGTCAATTTCATTTGCAGAGTGGGAGGTCAGTCATGGTTGGTCTGTAACAGATGGAGGCTTTTTGGCTTTTTGATGATTGCCAAGGGTAAAATGCCTTAAAGCACCACTTCCTAACATAGGGGAGACTTTTGAAACAGATTTGGATTTGCCTTTTAAAGCTGATGGGTAGACCAATAGGGCTGAAGCTAGATAGGATAGTGGTAATGAGGTTTTGATTTCGACAGGGGTGGACTGAAAAGTAGAAGGGCAAAAAAAGTTTTAGGAGGGTTTTCTAGATGACATATTGACATAAAGAAATCAGCTTCTAGAAAACTCAGCTGTAGATATAGTCATCACTAACATTTAAAAAATACTGATGGCTAACATGCTCAATGCTTGTTATTTCAGCAGGGTTCTTCTAGCTCCTAGGATGTACTGAGAAATCCTTTTCCCCAATGGAAACAATTGCTTTCTGGTGCGAATGCGAATGCTTGAGCTCCCTCTAGGGGCAACCAGGAAGGGGAAAATTCATCAAATATATACATGATGAGTTCTCATGTAGATATTGCTACGAGATCTCGTGATTATGTCAAAGTTGAGTCTTCGAAAGCTAAAGGTGCTCCTAATAATGCTGAGCTGCTCCATATCAAGAGGCCTACAGTTGATTCTATACCTCTAATGTCGAAAGGGTCTAAAAAACATACCAATATCAATCCTAATGCCAAGGTTGCCCAAAAGTACTCGATTGTAGAAGATCTGGCTCAAATTCCTTGTGCCATGTCTGCGTTGGAGGTACTCTGATCGTGTCCTACACAAAGGAGTGCATTGCTCACTGCCATTGGGGTTGTTGATCCAAAAAATTCTCTTATGATCACATTTGACATGTCGACTTTCAAAAAGAGACTTCCTCGTCATATGGCTTTTTAGATTAAGTCTACATATCAGAAGTTCAATATCTTTCAAACAATAGTCGATGAGGGTGCTTCCACGTGTATGATTTCTGTCTCATGTTGGAAGGTTATTGGATCTCCTTCAGCTGTCCCTTCTATTACTGTTCTAATTGTGTTTGATGGTCATTCTCACAGGCCACATGGCATTGTTCTAGCTTTACCCATCTATGTTAGGGGTAAAACTGTCAATATCGAGGTCGATATAGTTGATGCAAATATAGACTACAAGCTTCTGTTGGGGTGAAAATTGATTTATAAGATGGATGATATTGCTTCCTCATTATTTCACATTTTATGTTTCCCTCACGAAGGGAGGATTTTCACTATTGATCAGATGGACTATTCCCCTGTAGATCTGAATGCATCTACTGACTTGATTGTTCCCTTGGTGAATGATACCAAGCAACCTGTTGAGAATTTGGGGGTTGGAATGTATACATATTTGATGGTTACTTTTGATTTTCCACCTCCTTCTACTCATATTCATGCTATTTCGTCCTCCAGGGTTCCTAATCGAAGAGAGTTATTTTGAACTCATTATTTTTTGGACCCTTGGACCTTTCCTTCTCCTACCTCCACATTAGAGGAAGGCCAAGTGGGTGGAATGGAATTTCCCATGTCTACAGTTGACATTGCTTATCGATCTATTGTTGACTCTATATAATCCACGCTAGTTTCTCTTTCACCAGAGGAATTGGATGGAGATGTGGCTCCAGCTTGGACTCTTATTTCATCTTCTGCTCATGATTTCCTTGATATCACAATTTTATCTGAAGAGGCCATCCTTGAAGCAATGACTGGTGTAGAAAGACCCTGGGATGATTTGCATCATCGGTCCTATTTTCTACCAGACTTGCAAGAAGTTGAAACAAGTTTGTATAGCCTTCAGTCTTCTGGTCCTTTTCCCCAACCTTGAACCCCATTCACACTAACACATGTATTTGTTGAAGGGAACATGGTTGTCATTTCTGCTACTACCTCGGTGAACATCTCCAAAGATACCAACATTATTGAGAATGTCTTTATTGGAGCTGAATGTTCCCTTCAAGAGTTTCATACTTACACCGATCTCTTTCAAGAATTCCAGGATGTGTTTGCTTGGTATTATGAGGAAATGCCTGGTATAGATCCATATATTTTCATGCAAGAGATCAAGAAATACAAATATACTAAGCCTATTCGGTGGAATCTTCGTCTGGTCAACCCTTGGAAGGCTGCATCTATCAAAGCCAAGGCTGAGAAGATGCTAAAGCTAGGTTTCATATACCCTGTTCCATTAATTGAGTGGGTTTCGAATCCAGTTCCTGTGGATAAGAAACAAGGGACGATCCAAGTTTGCATTGATTTTAGGGATTTGAATAAGGCATGTCCTAAAGATAATTACCCCACACCATTTATAGATCAGACTATTGATGAGTGTATGGGGAATGAAATTTTCTCCTTCATAGACGATTTCTCGGGTTATAACCAGATCATTATCTGTCCTGAAGATCAGCATAAGATTTCTTTTATTTTCCCCTGGGGTACCTTTGGTTACAAAAATATGCCCTTTGGCCTTAAAAATGTTGGAGATACCTTTTAGTGGGCTCTGTCCTATGCCTTCCATGACATCAAACATATTATCGAAGTGTATTTGGATGATTTAGCTACTCGTTCTTGCAAGCAAATTTCGTCAAGTTTTTGATGGTGTTGTTATTATAAAATTTGGTTGAGCCCTAATAAGTGTGTTTTCACTGTCACATCTGGTCGGTTTTTTGGGTTCATCATTTCTACGGAAGGGATTCAGGTAGATACCTTCAAGGTTGAGGCAATACTTCAGTTGCCTCCCCCGTCTTCATTCCGTCAACTTCAAAGTTTACAAGGCAAAGCCAATTTCTTATGGAGATTTATCACGACTTTTGCTGAGATTACAAAGGGATTTATGAGGTTGTGAAAGAAAGGAGTTCTGTTTTTCTAGGATGACTTTGCTCAATGCGTTCGATGCTTTGAAAAAAGTATTGATCTTTACTCCATTACTGAGTCCACCTAATTATAGCAAGGATTTCCTCTTGTATCTCGTTGCAGCAAAATCTACCGTTGGTATGGTTCTGGCTCAGGAAGATGATTCTCTTTGTGAGCATGTTTTGTACTACCTTAGTCGAGGCTTGGTGGGTCCTGAACTCCGGTATTCTCCAATTGAGAAACTAGCTTTGGAAGTTGTTCATGCTATCCAACGGCTCAGACATTATATCCTCCTTCATAAAACTTATGTTTTGACGATAGTTAATCCATTTCAATTTTTTCTCAGTAGGCTAGTGATTGGGGGAAAATACAATCTATGGATTGTCATTTTGCAAGAGTTTGATCTTGAATTCCTATCTACCAAATCCAAGGAGTCATTGGTATTTACGAAGTTGATTTATGAGTTACCCTATGGAGGAGAGATTGTTTATGAAGAATCGTTCCCTCATGAACATCTTTTTCTCGTTTCTTCACAGGATCCTTGGTATGGAGATCTCATTGTTTATCTCCAGATTGCGAAGTTTCCCTTATATTTTTCTAAATATGAGAGTCGAAAGTTTCATCACTTAGCTAAATATTATCTGGTTATCAGTGACACTCTATATCATCGCGGAGTCGATTCGATCCTTAGACACTTCTTAACTCTAGAAGAAGCTGAGGTTGTGCTGAATGATTGCCACAGTGGAGATTGTAGTGATAATTTATATGGGCTTGCTACAGCCCAAAAAAACTTGCGTGCAGGATAATTTTGGCCCTTGATTTTCAAATATTGTGTAGAGGCGGTCAAAAAGTGTCATCCTTGTCAATTCTATACTTAGAAGATGCACGCTCATCCAGCTTCGCTCTTTCCTGTCATCACTGTCGATCCATTCACAAAGTGGGGTATTGATCCAAGTGGATCAAATAGGTCCAAGTACAAGTGGCTTGAGTACAAAGGCTAAAAAATAAGAGTGTCTGGAATGTGAAAACTTAATGCCAAGTTTTAGATCTCATCTTTCTGATTCCAATAGTGAAGACGACACTCAATTCCGAGTACGTATGAAGGAGTTAGGAGAAGTCAAATTTTGAGGGTTGACTTGGTGACTTGGCATGCTTAAGGAGGCAACAATTTTGCTGGAACCTGGCCACCGGATTTTGGGTGAATTTGTGGGACCGTTAGTTTCACTCCTTCGGTCAATTTTCAAGAATTTCAAAACCGCCAATTTTGTTAATATAAAATATATATATATATATATATATATAGTTTGGTCGCGACACAACTACCCTCCCATCCAAGGGACCAAAAAACAGTTAATAAAAAAAGGGGGGTCGGTGACCATGACCCCGCCGCCCCCACAATCTGTGGTAACTATCATATAATATTAGGGGTGGGCAGCGGTCATGACCCCGCCACCCAACCACCCGAATCCACATATGGTATTGTAAACAAATTGTGGGTGGGGCCAATAGTTGTGGCCTCATGTCCCCAACCCACCATCTATTAATACATAGCAGTCGATGCGGAGCTAACTGTAGCCATATAGTACCTTTTCAAACAACGTTAATGAAGTATGAAGGGGCGAGCCGCCCAATGATGGCCAACCCCCCCACCCCCCACGTACCCTTTGGAAGTAATAAAATCTAGTGAGATTTTAAAAATATATACGGTTTTTTTAAAATAAATAATAGTTTGCCTCATTAAGGAGGGGTCGGGGTTTGACCACCCGACCACCTCCCAAACATTTTGCATCCAAACCAATTCGCCAACGGAGTCACTTTGGAAAATCCGCCAACCCAGTACTACATAAAATTTAATTTCTGTAGTGCACCGAGGGCAGATAGGAGAGGGCACATAAACCAAGGCAACAAAACCCTAGGCAGTGTGTAGGAGGGGGGGGACCTTGATTTGAGCCATTTTCCAAAGGGGCCAGATTTTCACTTTGTCAGATTAAGGTAAGTTTTATATGGATTCTGCACTACTCGACGCCATGAATCCAACGATGATGTCTATTTCTTCATCAGAGGTCTTCAATTTTCAGACACTTTCAGTCATGGAGGTATAATGGTGTTATTTCTCATTTTTGTACTTGTACTTTCATTTTTTACACTTAATGAAGAAAAGGGCCTCCCCACTATTTGAGCAGGGCCCAGAGGCATAGTCCCTCCTCGACAAACTCTGACATCAATTCTGTGTCTTCTTGCATGATGTTAAATGCTTCTCTCTTCTTATGTTTATGCCTTTAAAGTTTCTTGTCTTAAACTACAATTTTCACATGTAATTCTTTAACACATCTCGAACAAAAGATTTTGGATCAGGTATTGATTACACTACTTGTAACCCACCTTCGGCTAAGGGTCATAAGTACATTATTGTTACAGTAGAATACTTTACAAAGTGGATTGAGGCTATGCCTACTTTTGCGAACGATGGTGAGATAACAACCTTTTTTCTATTCAACCAAGTCATTTCTCGCTTTGGTATCCCCAAAGAGATTGTCACTGAACATGATAGTCATTTTCAAAATAGTATGATGGCTGAATTGGATCTCAAATTTGGCTTTTGGCAGGAGCATTCCTCTCCTTATTATCCTCAGGCCAATGGGAAAGTTGAAGCCATTAACAAGTCCTTGAAGACTATTCTTCAATGGAAAATTGATAAAGACAGATCCAATTGGCATGTCATGTTGTATCCTGCACTTTGGGCATAACAGATGTATTTAAAGGCTGCAACTGGCTTCACTTTGTTTCAATTGTTTTATGGGTTGGAATCTATATTTCCTATTGAATGTGAAATCCATTCCCTTAAGCTGGCCATTGAGCTTCTTCATGACACTTCTAGTCTCGAAGAATGCCTTATCCATCTAGAACATCTCGATGAGCAGCGCTGAGATGCAGCTAAAACGAATGAGGCGCATAAGAAATGAGTGAAGGTTCAGTATGATAAGGCGGTCAAGCCTAGGGTTTTCTTTGAAGGTGACCTTGTCTTGGTTTATGCCCAAGAGAAGGATGCCTTGGGGGCAGGCAAGTTCAAACCCATGTGGTATGGCCCCTTTATTTTCAAGAAGGTCCTAAAAAAGGGAGCTTATGCCTTGGTTTATTTTGATGGGAATGAGCTGGTGAAGCCTAGAAATGGGCTCTATTTGAAGAAGTATTATGCCTAGGCTTTGACCTAGAATTTTATTTGTTGTATATATTGTGTTTCTTGTACATGTTTGTTTGATTTTTGGTGTGAATTTGATGATTTTGATCTACTTTGGCAGGTATTATTGGATGAGATGAGTCATTTTGGCTTTGGAAATGGTACTAGTAGACATACCCAGAACCTACCTTATGTGGCTTGGGTAATTCACTATCGATCCAGTTAATTTTTAGTCTCAAAGGGTATATGCGTTGGTCCTACTTCAAAAAATGCGGCAGAATACACTGAAGTGGTCAACCTACTCTTGGAGGCAATATCTCTTGGTGTTGATTCATTCATAGTTTACTTGGATTCACAACTGGTGGTTTCAAAATTAAACAACACCTATCGTATCAGAGACCCTTTTTTTCATCGATTATTTTTGAGAGTGCATTTGTTACAACGCTCATTTCAATTTATTACGTTCATTCACATTCCTTGATCTGATAATTTGTTAGCAGACTCATTAGCTAATCAAGCACTTGATTGGCATATTAATCATTCAATACTTTAAAAAATATCAAAAACATCATTCATCTTTGAACATTTGGGATTATCACATCATAAAATCGCTGTGTATATATATATATATATATGTTGATCATCATATAAAATCTTTATATTTTTGTATATATATATACAAAAATTGGACCGTCATGTCCTACAAAATTTGGGCTTATGCCTGACCATGTATGTCATCAAAATAATAATACAGTCATATGATCAAATATATATCTATCCTTGAGGCCCCTGCCTAATATGTGTGTTTTGGAAGAACACAATGGTAGTAGCTACACGGTGGAATAACCGCACCCAATCTCGTGGTACTCCAACCAATCTCCTCTGGATAGCCTCAAGAAGATCCTCTATAGCTTCCATGGGTACTTGGCGAGTTAAACTCTCCAAGTTTCTCTGGATGGCATGGAGGGTTCTTCATGGGTCTTCAGCATCATCCACCTCTCCTCTGTAGCGCTTATGTCTTGGGTAGATCTCAGGCCTAACCAGTCCCATGTCTGCATCATGATTATTAAAATTTTGTAGGTCATATTGTCCTATCAATTTTTTTCTTCATTTTTCATTTAATTTGAAAAAATAAAAAAAATCACATAATCAAAAAATAATTGTGCAATCTTACCAATTGCACCCCATGCTTCTCCGGGTGGAAGAACCAAATCAGGATATGTTCTAAAATTCATCCCAGCATAGGGATAGTCCTCTACTGAGATGACCTGTTCTCCCCACCATTAGAAGAACTCATCGTCCCATGTAGTGCAGGGAACCTCACTTCCCCCCAGTCTCTTCATCAATTCTGCCCATCTGGCTATCCTTGGATCTTGTGGGCTACTGATGGTTGAGATAATCTTGGGTCGAAGCCCTGGGACTCTCTCAAAGAAGAATGTCAGCAAAATAGTACCATATCCAATTTTTTTTGTTTTTGCATGCCTGATAGAAGTTAGTTGTTTCTTCAGATTTGCCAATAAGGCTATGCACCAGTCATAGAGGTTGGTTAAGAAATTCACTGCTAAACTCATGTGAGTGCGTGAGGCCCGGTGAAGGGATGCTGACCCTGCCACTCTACCAATAGTGAAAAGAAGGATTTTCATGTAAAAGTCTCGTACATCCTTGATTGGTATCTATGTCTCCACCTTCTTTGCACCATCCACATAGTATACCTAGACATAGTCATCTACATTAATCCTTCCAGTGGGTTTCCATGCAAATCAACTGGTTCTCCCCTCTGGGAAAGTCTAGTTATAAAATAGATGTATTCCAGTTCAATCATCAATGGCATCTGATATTTCATGAAGTAGTCTTTGTCTAGTTCCCAATAATTGACCAACAACTCGAGCAATTGAGTATTGGTTTTCATATTTGGCATTTTGAAAAACTTTAACAAACCGCAACCCTGAAGGACATCCAACGATTGCTGGTCCTGCATGACTTCATTTTCTATTGCATTGTGCTCTATTTCCCTCCAACTGATAGTCATCCTGAATAATTTCATCCATTGATTCATTAGATATCATTTTTTGAATTACGCTTTATGCATTCATGACTTCGTTCAGACACAGTCGCGTCTATATGTGAGTTCGTCACGATGAACCCACGTATACGCATATGGTTTCAAAAAAAATATATTTCTTACGGTAAAAAATCCCAAAAATTGCTTGAAATTATAATGAAATTGACAAAAATGTTGAGTATGAGGCTTAGCTGACTGGTTTGGATCGATCCGGTGGCCAGTTGCTCCATTTGCAAGAAGGGGGGTATTTTGCTTCAGAGCTCTTTCTCCACTTCTGCACTGCACAAATGACCAAATGTGAGTAAAAAATGCTTATTTATGCCCAGAAATTGAATTTTTTTCACAAATTTCATTTGTCTCTATTTCTCGAAGTTGTTTAAGGATGTTTAACCTTTTGGCTTATAAGTATTGGAAAAATTTATTTTCAGGTACATTCTGGTGATTTTGAGGTATTTCCAATTTTTCTTCGGATCCATGACCGCTGACTTGTCATGGCATGTATTTGATTCTGAATTGGCACATAGGTTAGGGAATTCACTTCTCGTTGCACTTCTGCATACTAGCCTCCATTCTGATTATTTGCCATAGGGTCGACCCCATCATGTTATGACTATTTGAACAATTTCAGTCACCGGATTTTAAATCATGACATGGTGGTAGAGCCATCCTTTACATGGGCTTCCTAGTTAGTTCCTCACTAGCATTTGTTTCCCATGCTGCAATTTGTGTAGGCTCGGGAGTCCTCTTTAGTCCCATCATGACTTATGTGTTGAAGCCTCATTCTTCTTCTTCTTCTTCGCTATCTTTATTCTGGCCATATACCTTAGAGGCTCCCATTGTTGTCGAGTTGTATTGCTACTGTTATCACTCATTAGTTTAAACAATTCCATTGATAGGGTTCATGCTGTCTCATAAGTCATTTTCATGAAATTGTTGAGAATAATCCCATACATTCAAAATCCCATTCAAACCCCCAAAACTGACATATATAACCTTTCCTGGTTTATTAATTTATAAACCCATTTATTATAAATTTTCAAACTTTATGCTATAAGCTCCATGACCCATCGAAAAACTGGGTTATATATAAATTACGGTTATATATAATACATATCATATGTGTGAAAAAGGAGGAGCTTAAACCATTGCTAGGACCCCTTGTACTTTCATCGCATATCGCCATCGCAAAGTTTTGTTACAAAAATCAAATGCTAAACTTATAAATTGCCAATGCGATATGAAGTGGGACCCATTCCCCGCCATGCTTCCCTTCCATTTCATTTTTCATTGAAATATATGTTAACTTACCCTTTTTCTCCTTTATGCTTTACCCTTCCACCTTTACCGTTTCATCGCTTTTCATCACCCGATCATCAATTTACGATATCACATTGCATTTTTTTTAATTTGTGAGCGCCCACAATCTATTTTATTTAGTTTGCGATGTGGTAAGTCGGCCCGACCTCATGCAGCTCGGCCCCCATTAAAAAATCGTCACAATACATTGATATACCACATAAAATTTGTATCACTTACCGCTTAAACCTTGGCCGATTCATTAAAATCCGCCACATAGCTAGTGGGTCCCTCTTCCCCTCTCTTCACAAATTTTAAAATACAACCCCCATAGCTTATAACTAAAAGTTGAAAGTTGTGATCTGTGCTACAGTCTGGTCCCACTTATTCCCTGCCACTTCACTCATCTCCTCCCCCGCGCATCACACTTCACAGTTTTTAAAGTTTACATATTCCACGCTTATAACTAAACACTACAAATTGCGATGTTCACTACTGTTCGACCCCACTTACCCTCCACGTCACCTCCCCATTGCATCGCATCACCAATCATATTATTTATAAACTAAACTATAAAAGTTGCGAAGTGCATGGATGCGATGCACTTCAGAATTGAAATTTAAAATATTTCATGTCCGGTATATCGGTTTTTCATGCTATTTTTCTTATAAAAAGGTTTTAATACATCAAGAGTATTTTGGGTAATAAAGCAACAAGAAGGTCGATGTTGGGCAACAAAAGCATTCAATACTCTATTTACATAGGAGATCTATTAGCATAGCTCTCATTTCGTCTGTCAGCATATCAACAAATTGAGGTCCACGTCCTAAACTACCCCACTTCATTAGCACATTAGTAGCAACGCATCACAGGAAAAAAAAGTCGATTAAGCTCAACAATAAGCAAATGCCATGTCATCATTTCCTTAAAAATAGGATGATTGTTTTGTAGTTTTAGTAAGGTCATTTATTCTTTTGATAATGGATAATTCCATTTGAGCACCTAATCCTTATCTATGTAATGATCCCACTATTAGAGAAGTGGAGGAAATAAATGTAAGTAGAGTCCTATTAGGAGATAAACTCTTAAAGTGAAATGGTGTATTTTTATGTTCTAGAAATAGAATTTTTAGTGATGTTTAGCTATCAGAGTTAAGTTTTGATGATCCAACATCCTATGCAATGAAAAAGGAGTCTATTTATAGATAGAAAATCAAATATCAAAGGGTTGGAGAATGTAATATGCCAAAATAGGAAAAGAAGCAATATTGAACACAATAATGGAAATAGCAGTGTAAATCAATGTATAAACATGAGAGACCAATATGGAGCCATTATATTATGAATATGGACAAAAAATCAGTACAAGATAGTGAGGCACAAATCATATGCTATGAGAAAAAAAGCCTCCCATAAACAATCACTCCAAAAAATGAGATGCTGCTACAATAAAAATTGTCGGAGAGCTGCTACAGCGAAGTCATAATGTGTACAACTATAGCTATAGATCATAAAATGATGTAAAAATAATGATATATGCCTCAATAGATACTACACATACAGATCTAGGCTCTATATCATCTTTCCAAGACAACCCAAGAGGGTTACCGGAAAATACACAAAATATACAAATATGAGCTGCAGCCCTAGGGCTGAAGGTTTGCTGCAAAAAAATGAATGAGAAGATATGGCTAAAGATGATGTAGAAATACGTAGCTCTCCTCTAATAGATCCTTCGGATGAAAGGTTGTCCCCTCCATTGAAGAAATCACCTCCCAAATCAACATTGCAACCACCCCTACAACTCCTTCATAAAATAACACAGATCCATACTAATACTGCGCTGTAGGGGATAAATACACCTTGGACTGGTGCCAAATGTAGAAATAAAGCTTAAGGGACTTCCTTGCTAGCCTCCCAATGGAAGGAAACCTTCCTCCACTTAAAAATAGCTTAGAAATAACCCAATACAATCTTCCACTACTGCAACCTCCAACACAACACAACCCTAAGTAGAAACTGCGCTGTTAAAGAAAGATGAAGCTTGGGCTTATGAAAGAATGTGGAAATGTAGCCCCAATACTTCTCCTGAGTGAGCACTCAAAGTCCCCCGAGGATGAAGGTGGGATTCTCGCTCGGGAACACCCTTGTGCTAAACAACACTGCAATCTTAGGTAAACAGCTGAACAAAGCCACAAGTCTTAATAGACCATAAACAAAATAATAATCCAATCTTTCCTTCTATAGTCTCCATCCCCTTCCTTGTATTCTTGGTGAGCTTCCTCACCTTGGGTCCCACTCATTAAAGCCACTATCTCCGTGCATGGGATCTCCTTCCAAAACTACGATGTCCCTCAATGAATTCCATTCCTTCCATACCAACGTTGTTGATTTGGTAAAATTTGACCCACTCTACATGCTGCAGCCCCTTTTCACACACAAGGGTACTCAATCCAGCTGTCAAGATGACCTCCATTCACACTAGGAGTGTCTTTGTTCCTACTAAGGAGATCTATGGGTCTCCATACCCTCTTATTCTTCTAAGTAAGAAGAAAAATAAAAAATAATATTCCAATTAGCTGTGTGCTAATTTAGGAATATTACAGTCCTACCCTCCCAAATGTTGCTTGTCCTCAAGAAACTGCAAGGACAGAACTAAAAATGTAGGGAACCTTCATTCCCATGTGGAGCTCCAATCTCCAAGCTATCATCTAGACAAAATGAATCACCCTCCAGAGTGGTAATTCATAGAAAAACTCCTCCCAAGTGCTCATGAGAGGTACCTCACGAGTGCTCAAGTTACCCAAATGGCTCATCCCATAAAGAAACAAGACGCCCAATGTAGTAATCATGGATGGTCCAATGCTCTCCCTGAAGTATGAAACATAATTAATGTGGAGAATCTCATATCTAGTAGGAATATCCAATTCATTTGTCATCTCTCCAATCATGCCCACAACAATGATAAGGACATAATCAACATATGGGATCATAATTAGAGTCATACTGGTTGCCATATATAAGAATGGAGAAGGATGATGATCCCTCAAGTGAAACCAACACAATTTTACTCCTAACTTCCTCAAAATAGGAAATGATGAGTGGTTCTCCAACCACTTGCTTGCTTTCCCAATCCTCTCACATGCTTGGAGAAGGTGAATAATGTTTGGTGCCAATGGAGTACACCCTGAATGAAAAATCATCCCCCTAAAATCTCCTAGGGAGTTTACATCACCATCACTGCTTGTGGCCCCAAATGGACCTTGAGGTATATAAGAAAGAATGCCCCATCTTGATGCAATGACATGTACATGGATAGCAAAGAAATGCAAGAACATAGTAAGTGAATCATGATGCACATAAACACAATAATTACCATGTACATTGAACAAGTTGGTGAAGTGGCTCATAGATGAACCTCTTCTCATCCCTAATGAGGAAGTAAGTGGTTGTGTTAACTCTATCAAAGAGTTATGTCCCTCCTCCAAATAATCCATGCATCTCCTCATGTGATGGTGCATCTCCTCTTTGATGCCTTCCCAAGTGAATCTCCCCATGATAGTATGTTATGTCCTCATGAAATGACTAGAGAGAAAATCCCCATGTGCTACATGCCAATCCTTCTTCTTGTGCTTGGAGGTCCAAGTCAAGAAAATCATATCCTGGTAGTATATGTCTCCATCCACCACTTCTAAATCATAGTGCAATGTATGGGGGGAAATCAGCCCATACACTCGCAAGAGTAACCAGAGCAACAATAGCTCTTGCTTCCTCCCCATATCCCCATCATATAGACCATGGAGTGAAAACATGATGATTGACACGAAAAATGCCACATCATCCTAATGCAACCAAACTCCTTGCTTCCATATAATGCAAGTGTCATGCCATATCCCAACTACTAACACACCCTTAAAGATAGGATATGTTACATGATGGCAAAAAATTTTCAAGAGTAGCCAACGCAGCCTTGCCTCTAGCTGCCCAGTGTCATAGACCTGCAAGTGGCTCACCAGGCTCTTGCTTATCACCATCACCCATCCAAACAATGGTGAGTCTCTACTATCATGCTCCAAATGGGTATTCCTCCAATGGAGAATACCATCCTCCTGGAGATCTCCATATGAATACCACTCATCAATGACCATGTTGAATCCATAAGGATCCAAGTATACTGAAGGCAAAGTCTTATCATTGAGAAATGAAGTGCTCATCAAGAAATATCCATCATAATAATGGGATATAAGATGTATCTCATCAACCATATGCCTATCCCCTATTACACATGTATAATGGTCATTGGAATGATCCAATAATGGTTGAGCCCCCAACTCATTATTGTTGCTAAATGACAACGTTGCTAATCTCCATGATGGTGCATATGTTGTCTCATGATCATGTTCAATGTTGAACATATGGTTTTGCATTAGATAGTTTAGGAAAATACTCATCCTATCCTCCAAAAATCTACACTCCAGCCCCAAGAGTTGTGTGCAACTCAACAATGACATACTAGGATAATTTATATCTCCTCCTTGATCCAATCAAGGGTCCTCTGCGCAGTGATAGTTTGTTACTCCAAATAAGTAGTGTGTTTTGATCCTAGGTCATGCAATGGCATGTTCCCACAACCTTCCATAATATGTGCTGAAATAATATAAAGTGGAAACATTTGCATACCATAGTACTACTTGGGAACATCTTGTACTGCTACAAGGGTTCCTCCCACCAGTGTGATGGCTTCCCCAACTACTGGTGATGATGGATTCTCCTCTACTGATGCAGCAACGCTGGTATAAGTCTTCACCTCCTCATGCATCTCTTGAATAATGCATGGGACTCTAAATGTCAAGAGATCAAGACCACTTTGAAAATGTGCAACTATTCCTTCCCCTGATGTAAGTATCCCTGCAGCAAGTGGTGGTGGAAGTTTCTTTTCTTCTAGTTTCTTCTTGTAAAACTTCTTGATCAACCTTTGAGTAAAATATGCATAAGTGATCACTCTGGCATGACTCAAATGGCTGAACCACCAAATGTTTTCTTCACCCTCAAGGTGCAGCGCTGCAATCTCAACAACGTCTTTTTCCACTATTGGATGTAGCAGGAAGAATGCATATAGATTCTCCTATAGGCCCTTTCTGTGCATGTAGATGACCCATCAAAAGTACATAATAGGTATCTATTTTTCTTTCTTCTTGTAAGGCTGCAAGGTCTCCTTTCTTCTTTAATCTGAATAAACTGGGGGAGAGTTAGATTCTCCTTGAAATTTCTTGATTGAGATTTGTATTCTACAAGATACTCACTTAGAATCTCATGTTCTAAGCTTGCTCCATCTTCATGTCTTTCACCTTCCTATTCAAAGAAAGTGGACATAGAATGTTGCTTTGGAGTTCTATGCAATATGGGTTTTTTCTTCTGCTGACAGGAAGTGCATGGAGCTTCCTCATCTTGAAACCCTAATGAGGTCTCATTGTTCCTCTACATTTTCATTTGCTTGACCTTCTTGGTGAGGTCCCTCATAGATCTAAAAAGAGATGAGATAAAACTTGTTTTTTCCATGATTTCTGATCTCTTCTTCTTCTTACTCTCCTAATAGCATAATGACTGAGATCCACAGGCTGAGCCAAGATTATGCTCTGATACCACTATAATATTCCAAAATAGGAAAAGAAGCAATATTGAACACAATAATGGAAATAAAAGTGTAAATCAATGTATAAACATGAGAGACCAATATGGAGCCATTATATTATGAATATGGATAGAAAATCAGTAAAATATAGTGAGGCAGAAATCATATGCTATGAGAAAACAAGCCTCCCATAAACAATCACTCCAAAAAATGAGATGCTACTACAATACAAAATGCCAGAGAGCTGCTACAGTGCAGTCATAATGTGTACAACTACAACTGGAGATCATATAATGATGTAAAAATAATGATATATGCCTCAATATATGCTACACATAAAGATATAGGCTCTATATCATCTTTCCAAGACAACCCAAGAGGGTTTCCGAAAAATACACAAAATATACAAATATGAGTTGTAGCCCTAGGGCTGAAGGTTTGCTGCAACAAAATGAATGAGAAGATATGGTTGAAGTTAATGTAGAAATAAGTATCTCTCCTCCAATAGATACTTCAGATGAAAGGTTGTCCCCTCCATTGAAGAAATCACCTCCCAAATCACACCCTGCAACCACCCCTGCAACTGCTCCCTAAAATAATGCAGATCCAGACTGATATTGTGTTGTATGGGATAATTACACCTTGTCCTAGTGCCAAATGTAGCAATAAAGCTTAAGGGGCTTCCTTGCTGGCCTCCTAATGGAAGGAAACCTTCCTCCACTTAAAAATAGCTTAGAAATAACCTAATACAATTCTCCACTACTGCAACCTACAACACAACACAACCCTAAATAGAAACTGCGCTGTTGAAGAAAGTTGAAGCTTGGCCTTATGCCGGAATGTGGAAATGTAGCCCAAATAATTCTCCTGAGTGGGCACTCGAAGTCCCCCGAGGATGAAGGTGGGATTTCCACTCGGAAACACCCTTGTGCTAAACAACACTACAATCTTAGATAAATAGCTAAAGAGAGCCACAAGTCTTAATAGACCATAAACAAAATAATAGTCCAATCATGCTTTCTATGGCTGCCATCCCTTTCCTTATATTCTCGGTGAGCTTCCTCACCTTGGGCCCCACTGATTAAATCCACTATCTCCATGCATGGGATCTCCTTCCAAAACAATGTTGTCCCTCAATGAATGCCACTCCTTCCATACCAACACTGTTGATTTGGTCAAAGGTGTCCCTGTCTACATGCTCCAACCCCTTTCCACACACAAGGGTCTTCAATCCAGCTCTTAAGATCACCTCCATTCACACTAGGAGTGTCTTTATTCCTACTAAGGAGATTTATGGGTCTCCATACCCTCTTATTCATCTAACTAAGAAGAAAAATAAAGAATTAATATTCCAATTAGTTGTGTGCTAATTTGGGAATATTATAGAGAATGCTTTTGACGCATCTACTATTGTAATTTCTGATATCAGTAATAGACAAACAGTGACTTTTCTTGCTTTACCTGAGATTCTTGATGTGTTTCAATGGACTCAGGTGTCTCTTTTATATCTTTCTTCCAATAGTATTAATGCTAAATTACTCAGAATTCATATCATTTATGCTCTGACTTCCTTTCAACATTGAGTTACTAATTATTCCCATGTGTTAGTGCTATTCTATCATTGAAACGGAAAAATCCTCAGCTTACAAAAATACGAATGCTTGTCATTGATTTCCTTTTATTGATTCCATAAGCCCAATGGTAGTTGAATCTTCCTCATTTTTCACCTACAAACACATACACTAAAATACTCACAGAGTTAGCCATTTGTATTAAGAACTAATTGAGTAAATCCTTTGATACGTTGAGGGAGCCCTCTCGGACTAAAGAGGCTAATCTTCAGTCAAAATTTGGTTTGAAATAGTTACTCCAAGTTGACCATTGAAGCATTCCAATAGGACTCAATTTGGTGATTAAATTTTGGTATTGTTGCCAGGGATGAAGGTCTAAATTTTCTCTAGCAAGAACGACAAGGTTCAAATTTGTCTTCTGATGGTGAACACAAGCTAAACATAGGAAGGCTATACCATTCACCTGGAGACTCCATTATTCAAGATCCCAAGCTTCAAGTTCAAAGCGACTTCACTGGGAAGAATTTAGATTTCAGAACATTCATGGTGATCCAAGATGACAGGGTATGTGGCAAACCCTTTATGTGATTAAATGTTACAAAATGTAAGGGATGAGTTAGCATAATTTCAGATAGATGAACATTTCTCAACAATAGTATTCTGTTGTTTGAAATCCAGTCGACTCACACCTGAAAATAAAATTTGTTTTCTTGGTTTAGCTTCTGAAAAAATTAGAGAATGAAATTGAGCTATTGGATGTTCAAATTGGATCATATGATTTCCAAGATCCTAACCATTCCTTGGAAAGTATTCCTCCTCCAAAAAAGGAGGAAATTGTAATACCATTTCACTTCCAGATAAATAAGGAATGTGGTTATGATCTTGATATTGTAGAGTTGGAATTAAGGTTCAGCCTTGATGAAGAAAATGAAAAGGATATCCAGGATCAATTTTTCATTGAGAGATTAAAAGGGATATCAATAAATTGTGTCTTCTATGATCCCATAGCTGATTACATGGAAGATTTATATAGTACAACTTTTCAATTATTTTTTCACTATGAAAAACAAACCTATCTTCTCTTACCTTTATCATTTCAGAATACATTTTTATTTTGGTTCAAGTGCAGTCAAGGGGTTCAAGTGTCAGATCAGCTCATTGACTAGCTTTATTGGAGGTTTCATGTTGCTTGAATCAAACATGAAGATTGTAGTTGTTAGGGTAGGTAGGAGTGTGTGTGAATAAGCTCAAGTAGACTAAGCATTTTTTTTCAGTATGTACAGATTTGTTTTTTCAACAGTAATCATCAAGATTGAGCCCGAGGAGAAGGCCATAAGGGTTTGAAGAAGGCCTGCTGAATTTTAGAAGTTTTTATTTTCAAGAGGGATGGAACTGGAACTACATGTTCTTTGTTGTACCACAGGAGCACATCATCCCCATTGGATACACTATTATCACTCATTATTTTAAACAATTCCATTGATAGGGTTCATGCTGTCTCATAATTCATTTTCATGAAATTTTTGAGAATAATACCATACATTCAAAATCCCATTCAAACCCTCAAAAACCATGTATATAACCTTTCGGGGCTTATTACTTTATAAACCCGTTTATTATAAAGTTTTGGACTTTATGTTATAAGCTCCACCACCCATCGAACAACCATGTTATAAATAAGATGCGGTTATATATAATACATATCATATTTATAACAAAAGAGTAGCCTAAACCATTGGTAGGACCCTTTGTACTTTCATCGCATATTGCCATCGCAAAGTTTTGTTAAAACAATCAAATGCTAAACTTATAGATCACTGATGTGATATGAAGTGGGACCTATTCCCCACCATGCTTCCCTTCCATTTCATGTTTCATTGAAATATACATTAAATTACCCTTTTTCACCTTTCTGGTTTACCCTTCCACCTTTACCGTTTCATCGCTTTTCATTCCTTGATCGCCGATTTGCAATATTGCATCACATTTGTTTTACTTTGTGAGCATCCACAATCTATTTTATTTAGTTTGCGATGTGATAAGTCAGCCCCACTTCATGCAGCTTCGCCCTCATTGCACAGCCATCACAACACATTGATATACCGTATAAAATTTGTACCACTTGCTGCTTAAACCTTCGCTGCTTCATTAAACTCCGCCACATAGCCAGTGGGTCCCTCTTCCCCACACTTAAATTTTTTTAAAAGTTAACCCCTGCAGCTTATAAATAAAATATGAAAGCTGCAATCTGTGCTGCGGTCTGGTCCCACTTCTTCCCTGCCACATCACTCATCTCCTCCCCCGCGCATCGCACTTCGCAATTTTTAAATTTTACATATTCCGTGCTTATAACTAAATGCTACGAATTGTGATGTGCACTACTGTCCAGCCCCACATACCCTCCATGTCACCTCCCCATCGCATCGCATCACTGATCATATTCTTTATAAACTAAATTGTAAAGTTTGCGAAGTGCGTGGATGTGATGCGCTTCAGAATTGAAATTTGAAATATTTCATGTCCGGTATATTGTTTTTTCATGTTATTTTTCTTATAAAAAGGTTTTAACACAACAAGAGGATTTTGGGCAATAAAACAATAGAAAGGTCGATGTTGTGCAGTAAAAGCATTCAGTACTTTGTTTACACAGGAGATCTGTCAACATAGCTCTCAACTCGTTTATCAACATATGAGGGAATTGAGGTCCACGTCCTAAACTACGCCACTTCATCAACACATTAGCAACAACGCAACACAGGGAAAAAGAGTCAATTCAGCTCAACAATAAGCAAATGCCATGTCATCATTTCCTTAAAAATAGGATGACTATTTTGTAGTTTCATTAAGGAAATTTATTCTTTTGATAATTGATAATGCCATTCGAGCACCTGATCCTTATCTATGTAATGATCCCACTATTAGAGAAGTGAGAAAATAAATGTAAGTAGAGTCATATTAAGAGATAAACTCTTAAAGGGAATATTTGTCTTTTTATGTTCTAGAAATAGAATTTTCAGTTATGTTTAGCTATCAGAGTTAAGGTTTGATGATCCAACATCCTATGAAATGTAAAAGGAGTCTATTTATAGACATAAAATTGAATATCAAAGGGTTGGAGAATGCTGTTGACACAACTACTATTGTAATTTCTCATATTAGTAATAGACAGATAATGAATTTTCTTGCTTTATGATTCTTGATGCGTTTCAATGGACTTATGTGTCTCTTTTATATCTTGTTTCCAGTACTATTGATGCTAAATTACTCATAATTCATATCATATATGCTCAGACTTCCTTTTATAATTGAGTTACTGATTATTCCCATGTGTTAGTGTTGTTCTATCATTGAAACAAAAAAAGCCTCAGCTTCCATAAGTAGGAATGCTTATCATTGATTTCCTTTTGCTGACACCATAAGCCCAATGGTAGTTGAATCTTCCTCATTTTTCACCTGCAATCACATACACTAAAACACTCACAGAGTTAGGCATATTTTTTAAGACCTAATTGAGTAAATCCTTTGATAAGTTGAGAGAGCCCTCTCAGACTGAAGAGGCTAATATTCAGTCAAAATCTAGTTTGAAATAGTTACTCCAAGTTGACCATTGAGGTAGCCCAACAGGACTCAATTTGGTGATAACAATTGCATTGCATATTGACTAGTTGTTTATCTTGGCCTTTAGCTAGCTTCATTTAGACTGGTGTTTAAGCCGTCTTTTGACCATGTATTTATGCACAAGTTAACCATGCAATCACTTAGCTTTCGCAACTTAACACCTTTTACCCATGGATGGAACATCCCTTTGAGTGTCACTTACCAGTTTTTGCCACCTTGCATTGAGCATAGGATCGTTCCTATCCGAAGAACTAGTGCATCTGTTTACAGACACTCATTCTATCCATTGTACTATAGGCATTCTTTTATTATTTTTCAGGCTTTGAAATATGAAAAAGAAAAAGAAATTAAATATTTGAAAATGAGCGGGAGTGGGACAATACTTCCATACTTAATGGCAGCTACAGTGTTAGCTGTGTCGCCCTTGAACAAAGCACAAAAAAGCTAAGTCTTTTCTCCATTTGGGATGGTTTTAGTGTTTGACTTAGGAGAAGCCATAACCTTATTATCGAGTCAGTACTCCCCTGGTTAGTTACCTCTTCCAATCATATGGAGGGTTTGATTATGCCTCCTGCATGAAAAACTTATACAGAGTTATCATTTGCTGCCATAGTCAAAATGAGTTGTGCTTTTGTTCAAGGGGAGTTAACTTGATTCGGCTTTTATGCAGTGTCCCTTGACTAATTTTTTAGTCGGCCATCCCGGTCTGTCAGAATCTTGTTCTATCACATCAGATATTTTGTTTCTATCACTTCTTTCTGGCAGGTTTGTTTCTTATCGACTTCAACATATTTCTCTGAGAGTAAACCTATAGCCGCACCCTAACCCTATTTACATCATCGATAGGTGACCTAGTGCTCAACATTTGATCAACATCATGGGTATTTCACTGAGTCATTTCCCTTATGTTCAACTTCAGCTTACATTATCACACTTGGGATTCGTGTAGTACCTTGATTTCCATTTGACCCTATCGATGGATATCTCGCCTCTTTTTCAACATTCATTATTGGTTGGTTTAGAGGGTTTCTTTCATGCGCTAGATACATTTTGTGCATCTCAAAAATGTACTTTGGGTTGGTTACTTCACTTTGCTTCGTCTGATTCCTTACAAATCTTGGCCTGCAGGTTACACTCACGCTGGATTGATGTGGGATACCCTAATGCCTTCCTTCTAGCAGATCTTCTCCCATTGAATCTAGCTGATTGCTATGTGAATAAGGTCTAGAGTCCTTTTGTCAGTACCTTAGGGTTTAGAGTCATCAGTGGAAGAATACTTCACTATCGACAGTGAGAATACATCAATGTCTCCTGATTGGTATATTCTCTCAAGTGTTCTACTTCAACTTATTTATTCGCACTTGTTATATTGTACTGGGGCACCTTGAAACTCATTATCATTATCGGTGGGTTGTCTCGAGTTTGTTAATGGTATAAATTAATGACTGGTAATAAAAAAAATTCTCACATGGTCGACCTCAGCTCATTTATTCCCATTTTCTAGAATTGTGCCATGGTGATCGGTGAAGACCTCATGTTTTCATTAGCATGCTTTGATTCACTTTGAAAACTCCTTCATTTTTTTTCCACTGACACCATCCACCCTTATACGTTGCAGTTCATCACAACAACATCTTATATGTTGGCACCCAAGTTGCGTGTTCTACCATTTGTTCCACCACTTATGATTTGGTACTTGGAGATTCAGTTGTGACTTCAGTGATCAGATATCTATGCAACATCATTGATCAGTCTTCTATATGTGATACTTAGGCGTGATTTTGACTTATACTTCTAGGTAGTGATAAGATGATTCACTATGTAATTTACATTTAAGTTATACTTATATACATATTGGATCTAATCCATACTTGATATGTGGACATGCTTTTATTTCACTGAGCATGGGCATGCCCACCTTAGACATGAAGTATATTTTTGATTTCTATCGCTAGTTTTTGGCAGGCTGAAATCTGGTGAAGTCCTCTCTAGTCCTCGCAAGGTTATTTCTATGCACATAATACATTTTAGCCATCATGTACCCCTTATGACCTCATATATTATAGTTCATTTGTTATAGAATCATTTATCACCTATATATACATGCTTACTTATGCATTGGCCTTGGGAAGCCCTTCCATTCAGACTTGGTTACATTTCTCAAAAAACTATATTTTAAAATCCATACACGACTCTGCCCAGTTTTTTCCGCTTGCACACGTGGGTCCATCCATAGCCGACTCGCGTATGCTATTTAAAATATTAAAAAATATATAATTTCCCTATTATTGAGGCGAGGTTTACGGTTCTTCCTGTAACTTAACTACCCCATCCAGTGGCCTAACTGTTCCGAAACTGAAAAAACCAATTTGAGGAAGTATAAATACACCTCAAGGGAATTTCCTAAGGGAGGAGAGAGAGAATATTATTAATATTATAGCATGTTATAGCCTCGATCAAGTCTGGTATTTCCCCTCTACGTCTTGCACTTCCCAAGTTTCAGGAAACCCTTGTTTCCTTGCGATGATCACCCTCATTCTATGTGACATCCTTTGTGCACCGTTTATGGAAGAAGCTTTGTGAGGCTAGGGATGGACGATTCCAGAGGACGGTTTTGCTCAAGGCCATGGAAGATCTCAGGTGATTACTCCATTATTATTTTTTGTACATGTTATCTGTTATCACACTAAATTTTTTTCTAAACTTTGAAAGTTTACCTTGTTTTAGTCATAATTTCAAAATAGGTCTTGAGTCATTTCATTCTTGATAAAGGTAGGTGATAGGTTTAGAAGTCTTAAGAAGTTAGTTTTCATTTCCAAATAAGGTCTTTACTTCTCATCCCATGGTTGAAAAATCTCATCATTCATTTAGAAATCATGTTTTAAACTTTTCGAAAAATCCTCTGCAATTAGCCACAAAACCGCAGTTTCATAGCATGGTCAGTTCAAAAAACCAGTTGTGCGCTATGAAAGCATTGCTACTTTTGTAGCACATTTCACCAAAATTTCACTAGGTGCGCTACGAAAGTGCAGATTCTTAGAAATGTCATATCAAAACATAAAAATTGTTAGAATCCATTAGGTTATCATACAATGACATCATAGTGAGTTAGTTAGAGGTCATTTCCAAAAATTTTAACCATTCATACCCATAATTACTACCGTAGAGGTGTTATTTGTGAAAAGAAGTTTCAAGTTTGAAAAGGCTGATATGTGTTACTTGTTCCAGTTTTCATAACAAGCAGTGAAACATATCTGTTTCGAGTTTAAGCTTATGGTCATATTACACCAAAGCTATTCTCGTCTACTATCAAGCGAGGCTAATCCTTCTACCAAGTGAGGCTGATCCTTTTAAATCAAGCGAGGCCGATCATTAAATTCGAAAGGAAGAAAACAAAAATTTCTGAAGGCAAGAATGACAGAGGAGAAAAAGAATCATAGGTTAGGACATTGTTTAAGGTTTGAACCTGAAAGCACAAGAGTTCTTGCTAAAGACAAAACAGTGTTAGATGCTTTTAGAAAGGCAGGATGTTTAAAGTTCTGTGAAAAGCAGCAAGATGGATACAGTCAGGTATCAAAAGAATTTTCTTTGCATTTCAATGGTACAAATACAAAGGTGGGAATGTTGAACATGTCAGTAACCCCTGAAACTATAGCTCTAGTGACTGAGATACCTAGAGGACAGGAAACATGGTTTAAGGGTTTTAGATTTTTTATGGAGGCATGCAAGGTGTTTTTAAAGCTAGAATATATAGAGATGGATTTAAATAATGAAATTACCAGAAACTGCATTAAAGATAGCTATGCTAAACTACTCTTCAATATCTAGAGATATTTCACATGCGAGGGCAGGTACCACAAATTTTACTCCTACCATTTCAAACTTCTATTACACTTCACAGGTATGATATCTCTAGACTTATCATTTTTCCTGTAGAGAAGCATTGCTAAAATGGCTGATAAGGTTCAAGTGAAATCTGAAGAGTGTGAAACATCTCTGTTTCACCATGGTTTAATCAAACTGTTGGTCTTGAATCAGCTCCAAAATATTAATAGAGATTGGTTATCTTTTCTATTTATATGTGGATTTGGAATAGAAGCTCAAAATCCAATCAAGAACCCTAAGGCAAAAGAATCTCTACTAGCAGAATCCAGCAAAGCTGTAGTTACAAGGAAAAAAAGGTTTGTGAAATTGAAGCCCATGAAACAAGTAAAGGAAAAAGTAGAAAGGATACCAGTGGTGATTGCAGAAACCCATTCACCTGTAAAACAAGGGTTACAAGAAATCAAAGAAGCTACACACAAACACACAGCTGGTAAGAAAATTCTACAGAGAATTACTAGAAGTCAAGCTGCAAATTCAAAAAGGAAAACATTACTTTCAGAAACAAGTGATAACCCAAGGAACTTAGATGATATTTTGAATGAAATAGACATAGAAGAGTCTCCTTTATTTCAATCTAACTTCATAGGAGTTAATGAAGGCAAACAGAAAAGGGTGAAATCATCAAAGAAGCTGGAGTTTAAAGATGAAGATGCAGCATTTGTTTTCAAGGCTAGGATGCATGTAACTAGACAGTCAAAGAGGATACAGGAGCTTAATGCATAGGTTGAGAAAATAAATGAAACACCTACTATTTATGAAGAGATAATAGACCTTTCTTCACCTATATCAGAACATACCAAAAACAGAGTATCTTCAACACAAACATAAAAAATCAGTTATGAGAGAATGGAGGAGAAATTAAAATCAGAAAACCATGAAATTTCTAGGTTGAAGAAAAGATCTAGAAAACATGCAATTGAGAAAACAAGGTTCAAGAGGATGAGAGCTGTTTGGGAAGGTGAAAAGGTTTCTAAACCATAAATACCTAGCAGTGAGGAAACGTTCTTCACCTGGACAGTCCCAGCCATAAAAGAAGAAAAGTTTGTGAGAGTCATGAATACTCATTTGAGAGCTAGCAACAGGAAGTTAAGAAGACAAGTTGAAGATTTGGAGATTCAGCTAACAAAATCTCAAGAAAAGCTAAAGGAACAGTGAAACAGAGTAATTGAAACAATGCAATAAAGTGATAAATTTATAAGTCAGTTTCTCGTTAAGGTGAAGACAAATTTTGATGAAGATCATGTTTTTGAGGTCAGGTTACTATGTTTTTGAGATATTTACAACCCTCATAAGGTTTAAACATCTCCAAGTTATAAATTTTGAAGACTGTTTTGAGAAAATTTCTTGCACAGTAGTTTCGTAGCGTAGATAGTGCAAATCTGCTGAAATGCGCTACGAAACTGCTGAAGCATTCTTTTTGCACAATTTCATAAAATTTTTGGGATAAACTCTAATGAATTTGGCTTTGAAATTACTGGTGGAAGTGTGGATATAGCATGAGAAGGCTCCTTTGAAGAAAACAGGTGAAAAATGATTGAAAAAGGAATTTTAACACCAAGCTACAAAAAGCGCTACGAAAACAAGCTACTTTCGTAGCACAGGCTTATCCTTTACCTTTTTGCATCATTTCGGATTTGGTTTTATGCATAGCTGGAAGACTAAAGAATTATGGGAATATTTGGCAAACATGACACATGTAAAACCTGATCCATCAATGATCAAAGTGCTCGAAACTGATAATGAAATGAAAGGGCTGAAAAGCAGGAGACATGTTTCCTAATTTATAGGAAAACATTACTACTCACAGAAGGGTTACTTCAAGTGAATGGTCAACATCTAAATTTGAATTCATGGGATTGCAGGTGTCAAAGCATGGATTAAAGACTAGATAAGGTTGTTAGAAGGATATTTAAGAGTTTTAGTCCTATTAGAATTAGGTCTTTTCAAAAGCAGTATAGTTGTCATTTTGTAATTAATAGCATGTTTTAGATTAGGAAAGGTGTCAAACACTTTGAATTCGATGTCTCTAGTGGAGGATAAGAGAATCATATCTTGTAAATGTTCTATAAAAATCATAAGGTTGAAATCCAAGAGGTTGGGCATTTTTATTAGCAAAGACTGTGTGTTATTGTATGTCACCGTTTCTTCTTAACTTAATACAGAGATCTGTTTTGACAACTCAAGATTCATAAGAAGTTTATGTTCATCATTGTTCTAATGGATTTCTTCAATATCTCTATTTGCAGTGGTATTTGTATGTGATACTCAGAATTCATTTAACAATGCTCTAACTTCCTTCATATGCAAATGGACTGTGTGTTTTAGTGTGTTACTATTTTATTCATTGACTTAGACTCCAAATGCCTTGACTTCCATGCTTAATAGATTGTGATGTTTTGTTGAAGACTATCTTGACTCCATGGCCCAATGAATGTTTTCTAATCTATGATACAACCAATTATATCATTTTATATTTTACCTTAGAGTTAGCCATCTTTCCATTAATCAAAAATCATAAAACCTTTGGGAGAGCCCTCTCAAGTTGAGGAGGCTAAGCCTCAGCCAAAAGAGTGGTCTGAAACAGTTACACAAAGTCCACTTAATTAGAAGCCTATCAGGTTAGATTTTGTGATAACACTTTGGTGCGTCTGCCAAAATCCTGAAGATTATTCATTCCCGAAATCAAGAAGCTAAACTTCTGAAGGTAGCAGGAGCTTAGGAAGCTTTTCGGCACTGCATCTACCTTGGTGACTCCATACAATTTCAAAAGTTTAAAGGTGGATTCGAGAAGGAGATACACACAGAGAAATCCTGATCCCAATCCACCAACCATCGTGGACAATCCAAACACTATTTCAAGAGGCAGTCAAAGAATTTCAGAAACATCAGGTACTCCATCTCATTCGAAATCTTTGTCCTTTGAAATATTAAGAAGTCCTAAAGACAAAAGAGTTGATCATAAAATTCATGAAGTGTTGTTTAGATCAGAAAGTGAACAGGAACTCATTGATATTATCTTAGACTTACATAAAAGAGGAATTGACACTTCAGCCCTAGTAACACAAGAAGACAAAGAAGAATTTTGGGAAGTTGTTACCTCTGAGCTGTTGTTAGAAAAAGAGTCTTTAGATAAATTGAAAGAACTTGACCCTTTTGAAGTCTTGCTGAAATCTAAAGCTGGTTTACCCCTTCCAAATTGGAGCTCAATTGTTAGTGGCTTACAAAAACCAAATAGTCCTTCTCATATCAGTTCTTCATATTCTGTTTCTGCCATTCCTAAAACTACTGTTCATCCTTTAAACATGGTTGGTCCTGCTAGGTATGCTCCACTTGTCCTTCCTGCTGTTTTACATGATCTCCCTAGTAAATATGCTGCTAGGATTCATGCTTGGGGAAGAGATGAAGAAATCACAGTAGAGCAACATATAGATCAATTTAATGATTTTATAGATAGAGAAGAGGTTGGTGATGAAGATGTGAAGTTAAGATTATTTGCACAAAGTTTTACCGGTGAAGTTAGAAAATGGTTTAAAGCTCTCACACCGGGAAGTATTCAAACTTGGGATGAGTTTGAGGATAAATTTTTGAGAAAATGGGGAAAAAAAACTAATCCAGTTCAAGCGCTTACTGAATATAATAGTCTTAGAAGGGCAGTTGATGAATCTGTCCAAAAATTTTCAAAAATATTTAATAAAGTTTTTGGTTCAATTCCAGCTCATTTGAAACCTCCAGAAGCCTTAGCACAAATGAAATATACTGAAGCATTTGACTATGAATTTTCTATCTTTTTGAGAGAAAAAGAATCACCTACACTTCCTGAAATGAAAAATGATGCAGTAAAGGTAGAGGTAAACATGATAGCTGCTAAAAATTCAAAAATGGGAAAAATTCAATTGAAAGAAGAAGAGAAGCCTTCCTCTTCAACTTCTGATGATAAATTTGATTCAATGATGAAAGCTATGGAGAAGTTGATGGATAGGTTGGCTCTTGGAAACACTTCTGCTCCTCCTGTGCAACATGAACCTCAATTTAGAAATCCTCAATTCAGGAGACCTCAAAACCAACAAAGGCCAAGAGAAAATATAAATCAACAGGCTGATCCTCCAGTGAGACCTCCTTTTCAGCAGAATTTGTTAGATGAAGAAGATGAGCTTGAAATTCCTGAAGAATCTATTCATTGTCTTGATGAAGAATGTAAGGAATTTTTTTGACTAAAGAAGAGAATGATGAGTCAGATTTGGTCAATCAAGGGGAAGAACCATTAGACTATTTTAAGGGGTATCAACATGTTATTTTTGAAATGCAAAAGAAATACAATCTCAGAAACAGAAATGTACCTATTATTGCAAACAAAACGCAACCCAAAAAAGATATTCCAAAGGCTGCTGAAGTCAAAAAGGATACTCCAAAGATTGTTGAAGGTAAGAAAGACACTTCACTTGGTAAGAAAGACACTCCACTTCCTCCTCCTATCAAAGAAGTTGAAAAATATTTTTCTTTTTTCAACCTTGAGAATGAAATTTCAAAGATTAAAATATCAATTCCATTTAGTGAGATTCTCAAGGTAAAAATATAGAAGCAAGATTGTTGAGATGCTAAATTCACAACCAGGAGATGCTGATATTAACGTGAGCATCACCTGATGCAATGAGTGCTAAGTGGACTATTCAAAAATCATGAGAAATTAGTCAGTTACGACTACCTCTCATGAAAATGGTCATAGATGAATGACTAAATTAACGCAGTTGAATCCCAAAAAATGATATCTAATATAATGCACTGCGTAAACCCCTCATACTTAAAATACTAAGAGTAAAGGGATCTCTTCTTGAATGGTTCATGACGCACAATAGTTGCTAAGGTTTTGCAAATGGGGTAGCAAGCTAAGTGGGCTTGATTGTGGGGAAAACCCCACAGTTAAGCGCGCTTGAGCCAGAGGAGTTCTGGGATGGGTGACCTCCTGGGAAGTCCTGGTTACCGGGTGCAAGCCTCGGAAGTGATGATTGACACTATGTGATTTATTTCACTAGTTTCAATCCCACTTCTTCACCCCTGTGAGCATCACCTTTACACATGTTGTTCAAAGACATTTTCTGGGTAATAGGAGAAGTATTTCAAAAAACCAAGAGAGGTTTTTGTTCAAGACAGATTGGTATTCGAAACCCTCCTTCATTTTTGCAAAATAAATTATGGGTGAGAAGATAAAAGCTCTTTCTCAACACCTATTGTTTAGATAAAAATAGGGCAGTAAGTGACAAATTATAAAGCAGTTTTGTCATAAACAAGGACATTACTTTTTGAGGGAAAAATATTTCAAAGTCAACTTTTTTTGCTTGTTAATATCTATGGAAATAATTTCAAAAGTTCAAATGTCCTTAAGACTACAAAATTTGAAAAAACTGTGTAAAAGAGGCATACATAGTAGTTTCGTAGCGCGCTACGAAACTACTGTAGGTGAATTTTGGGTATGTTTCATAAGTGTTTTGGGGGTAAAAATAGTTTATTTTCAAATTTTTATGCTGCTGGTAGATATAAAATGGTCATATATGAAGATCCAAGTTTCAAAGCAGAAGAAAAAAGGTGTTAAAGGAATTTTTTATAGTAATGCAAATTCTGCACTACGAAAACAGCTGCTATTTTCGTAGCGCAGTCATACCCTATCTCCTTTATACTATTTTGGAGGTTTCTTTTTGAACAGGTGAAGTTTCAAGGAAATGATAGCACATGTCACATATCTAAATTAATCAAAATTGCTAGCAAAAAAGGATTCGAAGATCAGCATGAAGGATAAAGGATAAAATGCAGGAAACATGTTCCCTGGTTTTTAGGTCAGTTAAGACATGAGTCAGCAGGTTTACAACAAGGCTAGATGCATCACCAAATTTGACCTCATGAAGTTGCAGCTGTCAAAGGAATTATTTAAGTATTATATAAGGTTGTTGAAACATGTTTTAGGAGTTTCACTCCTATTTGTATTAGGACTCCTGAAAGACAGTTAGCTGTCAGTTTGCAATTAAGAGTTTGTTTCAATGAATAGAATAGGTGTCAAAGATAGAATTCAAATTCCTCTGATGATGGATCATAGAATCCAAGGTTTTAAAGACTCTATATGTAGCATGAGATCGAATTCCTCAAGGTTGGCATTTTTCATTAGCAAGCAAACTATGTTATTGTAGCAGACTGTGTATTTTCAGCTTAATACAGACTGGCTTTACTACTCAGGATTCACAAAGAGTTTTTGGTGTTTGATCTCTCTATGGCTTTCCTCATCTACCTATTTACAGTGGTATTGACATGTGTTACTTAGAATTCATTTGAAAATGCTCTAACTTCCTTCACATGTTTGTAGACTGTGTTTTATTCACTGTGTTACTATTTTGTTTATAAACCTAAAACTCTAAGTGCCCTGAATTCCATGTTGAGATGATGTTGATGTTTTGTTGAAGACTACTCTGACTCCATAGCCCAATAGATGTTTGTTAATCAGTAATTCAACCAGTTATATATTTTATCCTTTTATTCCTAGAGTTAGCCATCTAATCAATAATAAAAATATTAAACCTATTAAGAGAGCCCTCTCAGGTTGAGGAGGCTAAGCCTCAACCAAAAGATTGGTTTGAAAGAGTTACTCAGAGTCTACTTGATCACTAGCCTATCAGGGTCTGATTTTGTGATAACACAAGGCTAGAACATGAACAAAATGAATAATTTCCTCCTTTTTATGTGAGCATTAGCATTCATGACATGACATAATGCTATGTTAGATTCAGGGGCTTCTCATAATCTTATGCCAAAAGTAATCATGGAAAATATGAAGTTAGAAATAACAAGACCATATAAGGATTTGTTTTCTTTTGATTCAAAAAGAGTTCAATGCATTGGTTTAATTAAGGATGTTTTTGTTGGTATAACACAAATCCATGCTAAGACAGTTGTCATGGACATTGTAGTCGCTGACATACCGCCAAATTTTGGTATGTTATTATCAAGATCATGGGTAGAAAAAATCAAAGGCACAATGCAGATGGACCTTACCTATGCTACTATTCCTGTTTTTGGTGAGAAAAAGAGATTGTATCGAGTGACTAGAATGCCTTACATGGTTAGTAAAGACAAACCTCAAAACTTTCCAATTTATGCCTTTGATACTGAACTTGGATCTGCTATTATTTTCAATGAGTCAGTTGATAGTGTTGAGCAAGGAATAAAAGCAGAAAATCAGCACTCTGAAATTCAGCAGCCCAAAAATCAGCAAACAGAAAATCAGCAAGTAAATGATAAAGAGATGAAAGGATGGTGGTCATTGTACTTTGATGGATCAGCAGGAAAAGAAGGGGCAGGAGCAAGGATTTGGATTACAAGTCTAAGTGATGAGAGTAAGTTTTACTCCTATAAACTGAACTTTGATTGCACAAACAACATGGCTAAATATGAATCTTTGATTTTGGGTCTAGATGTTTTGAAAAGAATGAAGGCTCAAAATATTTCTGTTTTTGGAGATTCAGAATTAGTTATTAGACAAGTTGAGGGTGTTTATCAAACAAAGGATGTAAGAATGAGAGCACATGGAAATCTAGTTTTAGACATGTTGGAGAACTTTCAAGCCTATTCTTTCATTGTCAAAACTAGAGACCAAAACTCCATTTCTGTTTCTCTTGCCGTCTCTGCAAGTTTTTTCATCATTTTTATACATTCTACTGAAAAATATGAGATTGAAGTTTGTCATAGACCAGCTATACCAGACAATATCACCAATTAGCATGTTTTTGAAGATGATCAATACGTAAAGAATTTTATTGAGCTGAAAGAAGAATTTGAAAATACACAAGTAGACCAACAAAACATGCTTGTTGAATCTAAAGGAAATTCAGAAGTTTTACAACTAAAGAATAATTCAAGACCAAAAGGTCTTATTCCCCTTGAGAAGCTTTTTGATCAGAATGATGTTTTCAAATCACCAAAGATACAAGCTGATGAAGAGGAAGTAGAGAGTTGTAATCTTGGTACAATAGCTTTGCCTAAAATGATAAAAATTTCAAAGTTTCTTTCAGCTGATATGAAATACAAATATATTGAGATGATGAAGAGGTTTATTGATGTTTTTGCTTGGAGTTATGCTGATTTAAAAAAGTATGATCCTTCCATTATTCAGCATACTATTCGTATGAAAGAAAATGAAAGACCTTTCATGCAGAAATTGAGGAGGATGAATCCCATTCTTATGCCATTTATTGAAAAAGAGATTAATAAGCTCTTTTATGCTAAAATCATTGTCCCAATCAGATTCTCAAATTGGCTTGCAAATTTGGTATCGGTTAGAAAGAAGAGTGGAGAAATCAGAATTTGTATTGACTTCGGAAATTTGAACAAAGCTTCACTAAAGGACAAATATCCCCTTCCAAAGATGGATTCAATTCTGAAAAATATTGTTGGTTCTCAAATAATGTCTATGCTTGATGGTTTTTTAGGTTATAATCAGAGTCTTGTACATCCAGATGATCAGGAAAAAACAACCTTCACAACACCATAGGGTACATTCATGGACGCCAAGATGCCTTTTGGTCTCATGAATGCGGGAGCCACTTTTTAAAGAGAAATGGACATTACTTTTTCTGAAGGAAAGGACAAGAGAGTGGTTATTTATCTTGATGATATAACAATCTTTTCAAAGAAAGAAGAAGATCGTTTGAAACACCTAGAAAAAATTCTGCTGAAATGTAGAAGGTTTGGTATCTCTCTTAATCTTACCAAAAGCATTTTTACTTTAACTACAGGAAAATTACTTGGTCATATTATTTCTGAAGATGGAATTATGATTTATCCTAACAGAGTTAATGCAATTCAAAAGGTAGATCTACCTAGAAGTAGGAAAGAGATCTAATCATATCTTGTAAAAGTGAATTTTGTTAGGCGATTTATTCCTAACTTTGCTGAGATTGTCAAATATATAAAAAGGATGTTAAAGAAAGGAGTTGATATTAAATGGACAGTAGAAGCAAAACATTCTTTTGAAGAAATCAAGAAGGCACTCACAAAAGCACTGGTACTCATCAGTCTATATTTTTCCAAAGAATTTCTGGTTTTTACTTTTGCTTCAGAAAATACTATTACCGGAGTTTTGCTACAAAAAGGACAGCAAGGTATTGAACAACCTATTTCTTTCTTTAGTAGAACATTAGAAAATGCTGAGCTGAAGTATAATATTCTAGAAAAGCAGGCCTATGCTTTGGTGAAGGATCTCAAAAATTTCAGAATTTACATTCTTCATTCTCACATTATGGCATTTGTTCCAAGTACTATAGTAAAAGACATCCTAACTCAAGCCGACCCCGATGGTAAGAGGGGAAAATGGATTGTTAAATTGTTGGAATATGACATAGATATTAAACCAAAGAAATTAGTGAAGGGACAAGGCTTGGAAAATTTAATGACACAATCAAACTTGGACTGTCTTGATATAAATTTGAATGCAGAATTATCAGAATTTTTTTATGATGAGGAGGAATTAGTCCCTATTGAAGAGAAGTACATTACTTCAGATTGGTATAAGGAGACAATTTTTGTTCTACAACATCACAAAGCTCCCGCTGATCTAACAAAGTCCAAAGCAAGGTTTGTTAAACTGAAATCTTTGAGATATTTTATATTTGACAGAAATATATTTTGGACGGAAATTGGTGTAATTTTGCTAAACTGTTTGCTGGAAGAAGAAGCTGATAAAGTAATTGAAGAATTCCATAAAGGGGATTGCGGAGGTCACCATTATTGGAAGGCTGCAACAAAAAATATTCTAAGAGCAGGATATTTTTGGCCTACAATGTTTAAAGACATTTACAAAAGAATTGTTGCATGCCATGAATGCCAAATCTTTGAAGGAAGAAGAAAGCTTGTGTCTTTACCTTTGGTTCCTCTCTATGTGGAAGCACCTTTTTAGCAGTGGGGATTAGATTTTATTGGAGAGATACATCCATCATCATCAGGACAACATCGCTGGATTCTCATAGCAACAGATTAGTTCACCAAATGGATAGAGGCAATCCCAACAAGGCAAGCTAATGATTCTGTAATTATTTATTTTCTAGAGAATAATATCTTGTCTAGATTTGGTTGCCCCATGAATATTATAACAGATAATGCTCAAGCATTCAAGTCTAAGAAAATGATCAATTTCTATCATCAATAGCATATCACTCTTGGACATTCTACAACATACTATCCACAATGAAATGGTCTTGCTGAATCATCAAATAAGAGCATTGTAAGGATCATTAAAAAGGTATTGCAGGAGAACAAGAAAGCTTGGCATCTGAAGCTGAAGTATGCCTTATGGGCTAATAGAATATGCGCAAAGAGGTCAATTGGCACTTCACCATATGAATTAGTGTATGGTGACGAAGCTATTTTGCTAACATCACTAGGGGTACCTGTCATGAAACTAATTCAAGGACTTGAAGAGGTACCAAATGCTATTCAGAGGAGGATTAATCAGCCGATATCTTTACAGGAGAAGAGAAATGAAGTTTATGACAGCCATCAACATTCTCAAAACAGAATCAAAAATACATTTGATAAGAAGATAAAAGAAGAAAATTTTCAAATATAAGACAAAGTGCTGAAATGGGAGGCCAAAATTGTAGAAAATTTGAATAACTGATATATTATTCACCGAGATTCTCCTGATCACACACTATTTTAGCTTCATGCATAATACATAATCTCTTCTACCATTTATCATTACATGCGGAAATAAAATCAATTGCATGCACACATTAAAACCACAAACAATCACACATATGAACACAATATTTAATGGGAAATCTTAAAGCTGAAAACCCCAACTATCTGTATATTATATGTCATGGAGATCATGTAACAATCATAGTACAAAATATCCTCACAAGCTCTCATGCACACCCTCAATTGCTACACACTATCAAGCTAGATCTAGCAAAACACATGCTCCAATCTTTTGCCACTTGATAGCCAGCCTCTATTGCATTTTCAATGCTATGGGATGGCCTCATTAAATAGATAAACCACCTGGCTTGAACTGCGCAATCCTCATGGGTTTCTCCACCTATCTGTGTGTTGCAAATAGCAATTGTATAGTCACAACTGACAGTTAACCTGCTCTTTCACCTATTTCTACACTGGTCTCCACTGAAACTGTCCATGCACTGAAGTTAACTAATGCATTCTTTAGTTGATTAATGAGTTTATAATTAGTGAATTATTTAATAATTAATTCACGCCACTCTCACTAATTGTATCAATTAGTTAAACTGAATACAAATAGCTCAAATATGTTTAGATTAGTTAAACTGAATACAACTCCACTAACTTCCTCAATCAACTCCACCAAACACTGTCACATGAGTTGTAACTGAAGTCTTCATGCAATAGCTCCACTTAACGCTTAGGAATAGCTTAATTCCTTCTGTCAGCTCCTGTGCCACATCTGTGCACTTAAATGAAGTGCTCCAAAAGAATAAGATAATGTTTAGAGTCCAAATATTATTAAGAGCTAATAATATTCGACATATCTATTTTTAGACTGACAATCTAAAAATAGATTTTGCCCAGTATGTCTAAAAATAGAAGTCCACATATTTTTTCCAACTTGACCAACCATCCACAACTAGCATCCTGCAACTCATAGAACATGATCCATATGTCTAAAAATAGACATAGTCTAAAAATAGACTTTGCGCCAAAAATACCCTGCGGGCCCACTTAGTGAAGGTGACTCTTTTCACTAAGCTCATCATCTTGTTGCAATCTCAACACTCCCTCTCAACAAGATAAGGATTATCTGCAACCCGTATCCTGCCTCTGTGGTATTTGAATTTTCTCCTGGTGAGCGCCTTCGTCAAGATATCAGCATCCTGATCCTCCATAGGAATATATGAAAGTAACATGATCTTCCGCTGCACACAAACTCTGATATGATGATATCGGATGTCAATGTGTTTAGATATATCATGAAATACTGGATTAACTGAGAGTTTAATGCAACTATGATTATCACAATAAATCACAGTAGGATCCAGGTGTGAACCGAACAACCCGACCAGGATCTTCCTCATCCATATAGCCTCGCATGCAGCCAAACTCGCTGCCATATACTTTACTGCTGAATCGAGTGCCACTTGATCTTCGTTTCGTCAGATTCAAGAAACCACTGTCGACTGGACATCGAAAAATCCCTCCGTATGTGCTCTTTCTATCCGTTGGGCTCCTCGCCTATTCGCATCCGTCGTGAAGCCACATAGCTTCACCTCATCTCGACTGTCATATTTCATAATCCATATCCCGCGATGTGCCTCTCGAGATATCTCAATACATGCTTGTTCCATTTCCAAGAGCTTGGTTGGCTTAACCATAGCTTGTGAAAGCTGGTTCACAACATAGAATATGTCGGGTCATGTCTTGACCAGATACATAAGCGACCCCACCAACTGTCGATAAACACTGGCATCCACTACCTCCGCTGAAGTAGCATCCTCCTTCCTCCAACCACCAGGAAGAGGAGTATCAATAGGCTTGCAGCCACATGTTGAACTTCTCCAAAGATTCCCGTGCATACTTACCCCGAGAAAGAAACAAATTAATTACCGCACCGCCAAATTTCCAATTCCGTGAAATAATGAAGGAGGCCCAAGTCCTTCATCTCACTTGCCTTTCGCAAGATCACCTCTGTATGAGTGTATCAATAGTTCATCACCCGTCAAAATCAAATCATCTACATAAAGTTCAATGATCAAAGAATCCTTACCCTCCACCACAATCTGGTATAGGTTCGATCCGCCTCACTGGATCCGCCTCACTTTGGAGAATCCAAGTCCGGTGAAATAACTGCTCATATCCATGTGTACCAAGCACGAGATGCTTGTTTCAACCCATACAAAGCTCTCTTGAGCCTGCAGACATGCCACTCGCTGCTGAAGACCTCGAAACCTTCGGGCTGCTCTATGTACACCTCCTCCTCAATCAACCCATTGAGGAACTCAGTCTACACATCCATCTGATGAATGTGCCACCCCATCTGCGCTGAGAGAGCAAGAATCATCTGTATGTAAGAATACCTTGCGACAAGTGAAAAGGTCTCCTCATAATCGATCCCCTTTATCTGTGAAAGCCTCAGGCAACAAAATTTTCCTTATACTTCTCCACACTCCCGTCAGCTGCCTGCTTCACTTTGTAGATCCATCTCGAACCCACCACTGATTTCCCCTCCGGCCTCGGGACAATCTCCCATGCACTGTTTCTGACAATCGAATCATACTCTTCCACCATGGCATCTACCCATGCGGGGTCCTCCATAGCTTCCTCGAAAGAGGATGGCTCTGTCACGATACACTTGCTCATAAGAACCATGTATCCAAGAGGTAATGGGTCAGGTGACTGCCTCTGCTCAGACACATATAATGGTGCTCCTACAACCTTCGCATCTCGAGCGCTCGTCAGCTCTTCTCAGAGGTGCGCTTCCGCCTCTAATGGTTGGCACGTCTCGAGTGGTCTCTTCCACTCCATGAACCTCATCTTGTGGCTGGTCCACATCCCCGAGACTCATCCCCTAGGAAATCCAATAGCTCCTCATCCTGGGCATTTAGTAAGTGTGGCTCCCTCTCAAGCGAACACTTCATGGCTTTCTCCTCCTAAAATTTTATATCCCATCGCACAACAATCTTGCAACTGTCCGGAAAATACACACGATAGTTGTGGGGCGTATCAATGTACCCCACAAATATCCCAACCTCTGCAGTCGGCTCTAGCTTCTTCCTGGCATCCTTCGTCTCATGAATGTAAACAAGTGAACCAAAAATCCTCAAATGGGAAATATTAGGCCTCTTACTAGAAAACGCCTCTACGGGTGTACTCATGCCATGTATCTTGTGAGGACAATGGTTTTGCACATATACTGCAGTATTGCATGCCTCCGCCCACAAGTGAATGGGTAGGCCCTGATCATGCAACATCGCCCATGTAGCACCCACGATCGTTCTGTTCTTCCGCTCAGCAACCCCATTCTGCCGTGGGTTATGAGGTGCTATGAGCTCTCTTCGAATTCCTTCTCAAGGCCGCAAAAGTCCTTGAATCTTCAACAAAGATGAATTCACCACCATTGTCGCTCCTAAGAGCCTCACTCGTTTCCGATTCTTCTCAACCAAGGCCTTGAACTCACGTAACTTTGAGTATGTCTCGCTCTTCTTCACATTTAAGAAGTTCCAAGACTTACGAGAAAAATCATCAACAAATATCACATAATACCCGTGCTTTCATAGTCAGCTACTGAGAAAGGTCCACACACGTTTGTGTGAATTCTCTCAAGGATCGTCGTGAAACGACTATCCTTCTCGTGAAAGGTGGCTTTCACAAATTTTGCCAAGGTACACCCCTTGCATTGATCTGACTGCGCAAGAGTACCCTTAGGAAGACCAGTGGAAATCTGCTGCAGTATCTTCAAAGCTCCATGGTGAAGGTGGCCTAATCTCTGGTGCCACAACTTGCCATCATCCCGGCTCACCACTCCTTCTGCCTTGCCTGCCATTGCTGCACAACCATCTACCTACAATTGATAAATTTTCTTAACTCGAACCCCTATCCTCCGGGTCTCACCATTTGCCTGCATCGTGCAGAAATCCTTCTTCGCTAAAGACAACTTCATATCCCTTTGCCTTCTAACATCACCACAGTAGATAAGATTCTTCTTCAATCCTGGAACATGCATCACTTCCTTCAATACGAAGGGTTTACTAGACTCCCTCTCAAAGGAAATGGTACCAATACCAGTCGCACCGTATCTACCATCATCGCCCATCTCGATGTGCACTCCAAGATCTTTCTCATCCAGATCAGTAAACAAATCTTTGTCTCCGGTCATATGAAAAGACACACCACTGTCAAGAAACCACACTGAACCCATCATACTTGAGACCAAGCATGCGATCAATGAAAAATCCAGCTCAAACTGCGAGGCTAAGGCCTCTCCAGCTGCAGATCCAACAACCTGCTTATTTTTCTTCTTCTGTGGACAATTAGTGGCGTAATGTCCGTGTTGGTGACAGTGAAAGCACTTCACCTTGGACATGTCCTGCTTCTTGCCTTTCGCACCAGAATGAGAAGCTTTCTTGCTATTCCCCTTCTTTGCTTTGGAAACCAAAGTACAATTCTCTTCATCAGATGCCTTTGATGAAGATCCATCCCTGGTACTCCGCCTTATCTCCTCTTGTACAAGATCCGACCAAAGTCGCTCCCATCCTGGAAATTTCTCCCGACCATTGACAGAGTCCTGATAGGAATGCCAACTCTTAGGAAGCCCAAGGAGAGCCAAGCTTACCAAGTCCTCATCATCAACAGTAACCCCCACACTTCCCATCTCATCCCTGCATTGGATGAACTTCGTGAGGTACTTGGGCATACTGTCGCCTTTCTCCATCTTTATGTTTCTGAGTTTATCCTTGAGCGCCAACTTCCTCTGATCGCTCTTGCTTTGAAATAAATCTGTCAAAGATTTCCACATCAAGAATGGAGAAGCCTTACCATGAAGGCTGGACACTATGTGATCCTTCACACCTTCCAATAGAATCCTTCGACACTTTGTTGTCTTCTTTTGCCATGCGCCATGTATGGCAGCATCAATAGAAGTAGGCTTTGGGACTTTAGCATCTATGAACTCCTTCAACCCATTGTCATCTAGCACTGCCTCCATCCTGTCCTTCCATGCAATATAATTTTAGCTGCCCTCAAGGGCATACTCCAATCGCAATCCGTTGAAAGACATCTCAACTTTGACACCAAGAAAACACTGCTGCAAATTCGAATTCCACCAGCACAAAACTCAACCGCTTCAATGTTCTGCAATTGCTCCAATGATCAATATCGCTCTGATACCATGTAGAAATTTGAATAACTGATATATTATTCACCGAGATTCTCCTGATCACACACTATTTTAGCTTCATGCATAATACAAAATCTCTTCTACCATTGATCATCACATGCGTAAATAAAATCAATTGCATGCATACATTAAAACCACAAACAATCACACATATGAACACAGTATTTAATGGGAAAGCTTAAAGCTGAAAACCCCAACTATCTGTATATTATATGTCATGGAGATCATGTAACAATCATAGTACAAAAGCTCCTCACAAGCTATCATGCACACCCTCAATTGCTACACACTATCAAGCTAGATCTAGCAAAACACATGCTCCAATCTTTTGCCACTTGATAGCCAGCCTCTATTGCATTTTCAATGCTATGGGATGGCTTCATTAAATAGATAAACCACCTGGCTTGTACTGCGCAATCCTCATGGGCTTCTCCACCTATTTGTGTGTTGCAAATAGCAACAGTATAGTCACAACTGATAGCTAACCTGCTCTTTCACCTATTTCTGCACTGGTCTCCACTGAAACTGTCCATGCACTGAAGTTAACTGATGCATTCTTTAGTTGATTAATGAGTTTATAATTAGTGAATTAATTAATAATTAATTCACACCACTCTCACTAATTTTATCAATTAGTTAAACTGAATACAAATAGCTCAACTATGTTTAGATTAGTTAAACTGAATACAACTCCACTAACTTCCTCAATCAAATCCACCAAACTCTGTCACATGAGTTGTAACTGAAGTCTTCATGCAATAGCTCCACTTAACCCTTAGGAATAGCGTAATTCCTTCTGTCAGCTCCTGTGCCACATCTGTGCACTTAAATGAAGTGCTCCAAGAGAATAAGATAATGTTTAGAGTCCAGATATTATTAAGAGCTAATAATATTCGACATATCTATTTTTAGACTGGCAATCTAAAAATAGATTCCGCCCAGTATGTCTAAAAATAGAAGTCCACATATTTTTTCCAACTTGACCAACCATCCACAAATAGCATCCTGCAACTCATAGAACATGATCCATATGTCTAAAAATAGACATAGTCTAAAGATAGACTTTGCGCCAAAAATACCCTGTGGGCCCACTTAGTGAATGCGACTCTTTTCACTAAGATCATCATCTTGTTGCAATCTCAACAAAAATCGAGGAGAAAGGAAAACATGGTAATTTTGAGAATTTATGGAAGGGTCCTTTCAAGATAGTTGCTTTTCATAGGAACAACACTTATATATTGCAGGAAATTGATGGAGGATCATATGTTAGAGGGACTGTTAATGGCAGATTCCTAAAGCATTATACTTGCTGAAGTTTGATCAATCACTTATGACATTTTACATATTTCATCTTTGTCAGTTTTATTGCTAATAATGACAAGCTGAATTAGATAGCTTGAGCCCGAGGTGAAGGCCATTAGAGTTTGAAGAAGAAGCTTGGCAAATCAAAAATGCTTTTTTGTTTTTTTCAAAAAACGGATAGTAGCACTGGAGCTACGGGTTCTTAGTGTACCACAGGGGCACAGTATCCCAAGTGGAGCCACTGTTATCACCGTAAAATTTTTTCCAAACTTTGAAAGTTTACCTTGTTTTAGTCATAATGCCAAAATAGGTCTTGAGTCATTTCATTCTTGATAAAGGTAGGTGATAGGTTTAGAAGTCTTAAAAAGTTAGTTTTCATTTCCAAATAAGGTCTTTAAGTTTCATCCCATGGTTGAAAAGTCTCATCAGTCATTTAGAAATCATGTTTTAAACTTTTGGAAAAATCCTCTGCAATTAGCCACAAAACCACAGTTTCGTAGTGTGGTCAATTCAAAGAACCAGTTGTGCACTACGAAAGCACTGCTACTTTCGTAGCGCATTTCACCAAAATTGCATTAGGTGCACTACGAAATCTCAAATTCTTAGAAATGTCATGTTAAAACATAAAAACTGTCAGAATCCTTTAGGTTATCATACAATGACATCATAGTGATTCAGTTAGGGGTCATTTCCAAAATTTTTAACCATTCATACCCATCATTGCTACCGTAGAGATGTCATTTTTGAAAAGAAGTTTCAAGTTTGAAAAGGCCGATATGTGTTACTTGTTTCAGTTTTCATAACAAGTAGTGAAACATATCTGTTTCGAGTTTAAGCTTATGGTAATATTACACCAAAGCTATTCTTGTCTACTATCAAGAAAGGCTGATCCTTCTATTAAGCAAGGCTGATCCTTTTAAATCAAGTGAGGCTGATCATTAAATTCGGAAGGAAGCAAACAAAATTTCTGAAGGCAAGAATGACAGAGGAGAAAAAGAATCATAGGTCAGGACATTGTTTGAGGTCTGAACCTGAAAGAACAAGAGTTCTAGCTGAAGACAAAATAATGTTAGATGCTTTCAGAAAGGCAGGATGTTTAAAGTTCTATGAAAAGCTGCAAGGTGGACACAGTCAGGTATCAAAAGAATTTTCTTTGTATTTGAATGGTACAAATACAAAGGTGGGAATGTTGAACACGTCAGTAACCCCTGAAACTATAGCTCTAGTGACTGAGATACCTAGAGGATAGGAAACATGGTTTAAGGGTTTCAGATTTGATATGGAGGCATGAAAGGTGTTTTTAAAGCCAAAATATACAGAGATGGATTTAAATAATGCAATTCCTACAAACTGCATTAAAGATAGCTATGATAAACTACTCTTCAATATCTAGAGATATTTCACATGTGAGGGCAGGTACCACAAATTTTACTCCTACCATTTCAAACTTTTATTACACTTCACAGGTATGATATCTCTAGACTTACCATTTTTCCTGTATAGAAGCATTGCTAAAATGACTGATAAGGTTCAAGTGAAATATGAAGAGTGTGAAACATCTATGTTTCACCATGGTTTAATCAAACTGTTGGTCTTGAATGAGCTCCAAAAGATTAATATAGATTGGTTATCTTTTCTATTTATATGTGGATTTGGAATAGAAGCTCAAACTCCAGTCAATAACCCTAAGGCAAAACAATCTCTACCAGCGGAATCCAACAAACCTCTAGTTACAAGGACAAAAATGTTTGTGAAATTGAAGCCTAGGAAACAAGTAAAGGAAAAATTAGAAAGGATACCAGTGGTCATTGTAGAAACCCCTTCACCTGTAAAATAAGGGTTACGAGAAATCAAAGAAGCTACACACAAACAGACAGCTGGTAAGCAAATTCTACAGAGAATTATTAGAAGTCAAGCTACAAAGTGAAAAGGTAAAACAGTACTTTCAGAAACAAGTGATAGCCCAGGTTTGAAAGGGAACTTAGATGATATTTTGCATGCAATAGACATAGAAGAGTCTCCTTTAGTTCAAGCTGACTACATAGGAGTTGATGAAGGCAAACAAAAAAGGGTGAAATCATCGAAGAAGCTGGAGTTTAAAGATGAAGATGCAGCGTTTGTTTTCAAGGCTAGGAAGCCTGCAACTACACAATCAAAGAGAATACAGGAGCTTAATGCAGACGTTGAGAAAATAAATGAAACACCTATTGTTTATGAAGAGATAATAGACCTTTCTTCACCTATATCAGAACATACCAAAAACAGAGTATCTTCAACACAAAAAAAAAAAATCAGTTATGAAAGAATGGAGGAGAAATTAGAATCAACAAACCATGAAATTGTCAGGTTGAAGAAAAGAGCTAGAAAACATGCCATTGAGAAAACAAGGTTCAAGAGGATGAAATCTATTTGGGAAGGTGAAAATTTTTCTAAACTAGAAATACCTAGCAGTGAGGAATAGTTCTTCACCTGGGCAGTCCCAGCCATCAAAAGAAGCAAATTTTGTGAGAGTCATGATTACTCATTTGAGAGCTAGCAACAGGAAGTTAAGAAGACAAGTTGAATATTTGGAGATTTAGCTAACAAAATCTCAAGAAAAGTTAAAGGAATAGTGAAACAGAGTAATTGAAACAATGCGATAAATTGATAAATTTATAAGTCAGTTTCTCATTAAGGTGAAGACAAATTTTGATGAAGATCATGTTTTTGAGGTTAGGTTACTATGTTTTTGAGATATTAACAACCGTCATAAGGTTTAAACATCTCCAAGTTATAAATTTTGAAGACTGTTTTGAGAAAACTGCTTGCACAACAGTTTTGTAGCGCAGATAGTGCAAATCTTCTGAAATGCGCTATGAAACTGCTGAAGTAGTCTTTTTGCACAATTTCATAAAAGTTTTGGGATAAAATCTGATGAATTTGGCTTTGAAATTACTGGTGGAAGTGTGGATATAGCATGAGAAGGCTCCTTTGAAGAAAACAAGTGAAAAATTATTGAAGAAGGAAGTTTAACACCAAGCTACAAAAAACGCTATGAAAACAAGCTACTTTCATAGCACAGGCTTATCCTTTACCTTTTTACATCATTTCGGATTTGGCTTTTTGCACATCTAGAAGATTAAATAATTATGGGAATATTTGGAAAACATGGCACATGTAAAACCTGATCCATCAATGATCAAAGTGCTCGAAACTAATAATGAAATGAAAGGGCTGAAACACAGGAGACATGTTTCCTAATTTATAGGAAAACATTACTACTCACAGAAGGGTTACTTCAAGTGAATGGTCAACATCTAAATTCGAATTCAAGGGATTGCAGGTGTCAAAGCATGAATTAAAGACTAGATAAGGTTGTTAGAAGGATATTTAAGAGTTTCAATCCTATTAGAATTAGGACTTTTCAAAAGCAGTATAGATGTCATTTTGTAATTAATAGCATGTTTTAGATTAGGAAAGGTGTCAAACACTTTGAATTCGATGTCTCTAGTGGAGGATAAGAGAATCCTATCTTGTAAATATTCTATAAAATGCATAAGGTAAAAATCCAAGAGGTTGGGAATTTTTATTAGCAAAGACTGTGTGTTATTGTATGTCACTGTTTCTTCCTAACTTAATACAAAGATATGTTTTGACAACTCAAGATTCATAAGGAGTTTATGTTCATCATTTTTCTAATGGCTTTCTTCAATATCTCTATTTGCAGTGGTATTTGTATGTGATACTTAGAATTCATTGAACAATGCTCTAACTTCCTTCATATGCAAATGGACTGTGTGTTTCACTGTGTTACTGTTTTATTCATTGACTTAGACTCCAAATGCCTTGACTTCCATGCTTAATAGATTGTGATGTTTTGTTGAAGATTATCTTGACTCCATGGCCCAATGAATGTTTTCTAATCTTTGATAAAACCAGTTATATAATTTTATCTTTTACCTTAGAGTTATCCATCTATCCATTAATAAAAAATCATAAAACCTTTGAGAGAGCCCTCTCAGGTTGAGGAGGGTAGGCCTCAGCCAAAAGATTGGTCTGAAATAGTTAGAAAAAGTCCACTTGATGACCAACCTATCTGGTTAGATTTTGTAATAACATTATCAATAAAATAAGTACCTTCATGTTCCTGATGTTCATGTGTTATGTGTCTCTTATACATGCTTTATAATCTTGAATAGTTTATTTCATGTTATCTTTATGACATTATGTATGCTAACACACTAACATCAAGAAAATATATGTTGTACAACTAGTTTTTGTGCTTTTTATTGACTAATTTGCAGGTTCTGGAGCACGAGGAGTAGCAGGGGGTTTTCACCCTACGAGATCTACTTCAAACGAAGGATAAATGGGTAAGGTCCACGATCCTCACTTTCTAGTTTAAAGCATAAAAATGGGTAATTAGAGTCCTTCTTGAGATGACATGCTATCCTCTTTGTTAGGTCTCTCAACCCAAGTCCTTAGGGTAGCTTTTCTCGTAACAAGTAAGATTAATTTATATTGAGTAGGTAAATGAGACAAACACATAAGGGCCCACAATGAATCTCATGTCTGAAAAAGGTTTTCTGCAACTGTATATTAACTGAGTAGAGAAAATATTACAATAGTAGCATTGTTTGTGACATCAATCAACCCTCTCTAACTCTAAAATCTCTCTATTTATAGAGTGAAGCTCCTTTTACATGAAGTCTTCCACCTAGGCTACACCCTCGAAGCTGCTAAAGAGATCTAATCCAAAAGGAGATGATTACATGGAGAGAAAATAGAGATAATTATGTTTATAAGGAGTTTGTAACCTAAAAGGAATCTAACACCATTAACTTCATTAAAAACTTTTAAATAACCCATACATGGTGATGATTATCGAATCAAAAAACTTTTCCTGAGGTGGAAATGACGATGATCAGGAGATAAACTGCCATACTAGAATCTAGGCTCTGGTACTTGGAATTTTAGGATGTGTTGTATGTTGATGAAGTGGCACAAATATTGAGGTAGCAGCCATGTCACCTTATTGTTGAGTGGTCTCTATCAACAGGTGTCTTCAGTGATACACTTTAACCTCTTCTGATGACTCATATACTCCCAGGAAACATTAAGCACTACAAAAAAACTCAAAATTTAACCTCGCTGTAAAAACAGAGTATTTTAAGGTAAGTTCGTAGCGAAGTTTTGTAGCGTTTTCCATTTAGCACTCTCTGCACCCTTTATAACTTTGTTTCTTATTGGAGGATCTTCATTAGGAAAAATGAGGTAAATACATGCTATTAACCACCCCTGTTATGAAATATTTGTGAAATTTCACCTCAAAATATTCTTCAACGAGTTCGTAGTGAAAACTCGGCTTTAAGCCTGAAGTACGCTAAAAACTTGCCAAACTTTTCTAGAATTTGAAATTTTCACTCTTTAATATAAAAAACATATATAGAGATATTTTAGCTGATTATATGGATTATACTAAGATAGAATTGGCCAAAAATGTGTCTTACCCTCTTTCAAGGAATAGCAGGGTCATCCAAAACAATCATTTTCAAACCTCTTTTCTTCAATTATGTCTACACCATTTCCATTTGGATTCTAACTCTTTGAATTGGGCTTGTAGCTTCCTCCTATCTGACTGCAACCACTTGTTTCTCCTCAATATATGCTTCATCATCCTATGCATTGGTAATGTTATTCTCAGCATCTTCCTTGACCTTTCTGCCACTTCATCAAAAAATCAATTTTTTTGTTGACTTTCCTTTTGAAATCTGTGAAGTCCTTACTTTATTTTTTAAAATATTCCTACTCTAGTTTATCTTCTAAAACTTCTTCTTTGGATTCCTTAAGTTGTTCTCTTAGAAGCTCCACTTCATACTTTTCTCGGAACTTTTCTTTGCCTTTCTTTGTCTTGATGATTTCTGCTTTAGCTGGGGATAACTCTACGATTTCTTCCCTTATTTGTTGCTTCTTCTTTTATGTCTCTTTATGCAATTTATCAAACTTTCCTCCCTTTGTTAGCTGTGACCTAGTGAATGGTTTCCTAGGTTTGAATACAAATCTCGAATCTTCATTTTAAAAATCAAGATTTTTTGTTGTAAGACCCATCTTCTTCATTTTTGTTCCTTTAACCTCTACAGGCTTTACAACAAGGGTTTCTTCAATATCAATTGCTTGAAAGATATCTTCAATTTTTCCTTTCCCTTCTGTTTGACTCCTGGTGATTCTCCTATGAGATCTTGTATCAATTTTGAGCTTGCTTCTGGTAGGGGTTTGATGAGGTGCCACTGTCTCCTGCAACTGATCATTCTCTACCTTCATTGGATCTACTATAGGCTATACCTCTACCTCAGGTTCAACCTCTGCTTTCGCTATTGGTTCTTTGTCCTTCTTGGGAGTAATTACTTTGACTTGGGTGTCTTTCTTGGAGTAAGAACATCTACATCATAGCCACTATAAAACAATAAAGTAGCCCAATCCCTGTTCAAGTTATTCAACTCTTCTATGAATAAACATTTGATTAAACCATGATGAAAAATGGATGTATCACTACTTTCAGGTTTATCTTGTACCTTGTCATCCATCTTACCTAAAATTTTGAATAGAAATAATTGAATATCAAGAAGTTATTTATCTATGAAATGAAGTAAGAGCCTGAAATGATATTGGTAAATCATGTGAAATCTACCTTCACAAGTAAAATATTTTTGGATCACCGTAAGTATCTTTGAATAGTTATCTTTGAGGAAACTCTTGGGTATGCCTGAGGTCATGTAAACTCCTATATGCTCTTTCTTGTTGCCTTGAACCATTCTTCTCCAGACCTCATAATTTCAGTTGCTTGTGCAATGGTCTAAGGAGAAACAACAAAACTTAAGATGCCCACATTTAAAGCCATGCCAATGAAGTTGACACCAAAATCCTTAGACACCTACCAAAATCATTAAATGCCTATGAATGGTAGCCCTGCCGTTTTTGGAAAAACCTCAAACAACCAACATTTGTGAAGGCTTGTGAAAAGCCTGGGTCTTCCACAAACAGCTTCAGGTCCATGGTATCGTATCTGACTATAGAGCCACCTTTGTTGGGATTTTTATGTGAAGCCATGCCCTCCAATACAACGCTCACCAACTTCAAGCTTTGACACCTGCAAGATTATCTAGGAGAGAAAGAAGCTTACTTGAAAGAGGTAAGAGCTAACCTAAGACAAAAAATAGATAAGAAACAAAATTTAAAACTGCTGGCAGAGCGATCAAACAACTTACAAGGATAAAAGGTAAGTGTTGTTGTTCGAATGAGGTAAGGCTAAATTAGGAAATAAAGATGGGAGGGAAAATTGAATGATGTAGGGTGTGATGATTACCACGCATGTAATATGACAAATGATGACACATAATAGTTATTTACCATGATGAAAAAAGCAGTTCTGACCACTGAAATGATGACAATATATGATCACCCCACCGTTAGAAGAAAATCTAGAGTTCGTAGCGATTTTAGTTAGTGGGATGGCAGATTCACTACGGAACTGTCAGGTGAGTTCATAGCAAAAACATGTTGTTTTACACAGGAAACATTGCAAACTCAGGAAAAATGTGCCAAGTGTCATAAAATGACTCTATTAACCCATGCAGTCAATTTTTTTTTAAATTTTACTTTGACAAGACCTTAATCACATGACCAATGGCCATTTAGACCCTTTGAAACTATATACAAAACATGAAATTTAATGAATTTCATGACTTTATTTGACCCTAAAAACCTAACCTAACTCAAAAAGACATACTTAGATCAACCTAATTGTTATTAGGGATAAAAACTCCAATGTAACCAATCCAAGAAATGGCTACTTACTTGAATCATGCTTACACTTTCCTTGAGAAGGAATAACAAACAAAATATAGGAAACTCCAAGTGTCCACTAAATATGTGCTCATGATCCATAAATACAAGAAAATACATCATCCATATTGCCTATAGAAAATCAGTAAAAGGATCCTCAATAATCTGAAATGTTACCCTGTCTTGAATTCTAGCAGAAATACAAGCACTTCTTTCATTTTCCAATGAAATTTTTTTGTCAGGATGAAAAAGGAAATATGTCCATCAAGTTTTTCATTTTCATCAGGATAAAGGGATTTTTTTTTCTTGAAATATGCATTTGAGGCAACCATATTATCAATAGTAAAAATGTGTACATCCATATGATCCGAGACAAACATCTCTTCTTCAAGAAACTCTTCATTTTCTGATCCTAGAGGAAGATCATCATGTGCAAGATGCTATAAAACAACCTCTTCTTTATCGTTGCTCTCCTCTTCATAATATTCTTGCAATTTTTAATGATTATTATCTGCCATAATTATGTTGTTTGAAACTCGCACATGTGCCAATTTGAAATTATGATTTGCACGAATACGCCCTTGAAATAGTTCTTCAGAAAATGGATGAGATGGAGAGACATTTGTGTGGTGAATGTCTAGCGATCTGTGCTCATAAATTTCATCAGAAACCTCATCTTGGTCTTCACAAACCTGATCTTGAAATAAAAACCTAGAGAAAGAACAATATGAAAAAACAAGTGAATGACTATCTTCATACCTCTCATCCAAAAGACATGGTTTTGGATGCTCATGGAAAAATTTAAATGCACAACCACTTCAATTGTATTTTGTTTCTCATGTTCTTCAACAGGAAGAATATCAACTTGATTTTGACTGCATAAATACTGAAAAGGCTGTAAATATTTGTTAAATTCATGGGATATAATCTGACTGTTAGGATGCATATCTATTTGAACTTCAAGAAAAGGAGTTGTTGTGTATTGTGAATGATCCTTTGTATCAAAGCAGCTAATCTTTGTTATTTTCTGTTGGGAAGAAAAGTCATAAAGGGCCTCTACGATCCCATCATCTAGACACTCTTCATCACCAAAATCCTCTTCAATATATTGAATTAAATCTTCATAGGATTCACAACAATATTCGAACAACAAAAATGAATGATGAGATTTTCCATAAACTCAAAGAATGTTGTGTGGAAATATTTAAGAGAGAATAAGCTACTTGGCTTCAACCCTTCATACCATGATCTTTCTTTCCCTTCTAGGGTAGCCATAAAAATTTTCATCAAACAATCCTAATGAAACCTAATCCCAAGCTTATGTATATGCCAATGAAATTTCATTAAATGCAGAATAGCCTCATCTTCATTTCCATCTATGAATTTGGGAAGAAAAGTTTACCAATCTATGCAAGGTATTTGATTTGGAAAACTAGGAATGTGAGCATGATTGATAGGAGCATACCTTATATCAATTGAATCCATCTTGAGAATGATATATGAACTAATAAATCCTTTAGGGTAATCATTCTTCTGCCAGTGGAATCGCCAATAAAACCAAATTTATGGATCCTTCTTCCAGTGGATTCTTTGAATCAGGTTGGCGTCGCTAGGTGAATGATTTCAAACTTCTTGTGTTTGATTATTGTACACCATCAAAAATCAGATCTAATCTTTGTACAATCTTTCCCAGAGAAGATGAAACCTTTCTTTTTCCTAACAATGATTCCAAAATGTTATCACTCCTTAGTTTCCCAAGGTTGAGAAAGGAGACCGAAGAATCTAACCTCAGACCATCTTTGGATTTTTTAGCTAGCCCTACCAAATCAGAGAGGAATCTCTCTTCAATCTCATTTCCAATGAAGTCAATGGAGAGAAAAATAGGTCTTAGGCTAGATATTCAGCTCACTAGGGTTTTGATTTTAGGGTTTTGTTGGATAAGAGCTCTAAAAATAGGAACTAGGTCAAATATTTCTAAAGGTCAGCTACAAACATAACATGGGGCAAGGTAGATGTAATAAATGGCTCAATTTTTTTTTTCATTATAGTAATGGTGAAGAAAATGTAGCAGAGATTAAGTGCGCAAAAGCATTAATTCACTTATGAAGAAAAAATGCTTAAATGCTTAGCTGAACAAAAAATAGAGCATACATGTGACGATTTCTATTTTAAACTTTAGAAGATAAAGCATAAGAAGCATATATATGTTAGCTAGATAGATATAATAATAAAATATAAATAAAACACTAGAAAAACAGAGCCACAAACCACGACACAAGAATCCCACAAAAATAGCTACAACTGTCTATTATATTTCTGCAAAATAGGTAAGTAACAAGTCCAAGTTTGAGCTAAAAGTATCCAATGCTTAATTTGACTTCAATCAAGATAAATATAGATGAAAAAATACATTCCCCCTCTCAAGGTCGAATCCATCATCATAGGAACTTTTTACATCAAAATCTCTAACCAAACCTAAAACTATGTAGGTTAGAAACTAACTCCCTGTTTAGACTTAATTGACCCAGTTTGACTTTACAAGCATTGATTACCATGAAATTTACATGAAATTGATCTTTACCACTACTATGAAATTTAATTACATCATGTAAACTCTCAAGAAGAAATATTACATCAAGATAAGTTGATTTTTACCAAGCAAAACTCGAAATATGGCTTTTCCATAGAAGTGCAACGAAATACAGATAAACACAATGTGGTCGAGTAGAAGCGCAACATGGTATTTGAGGAGATTTTTGGGTGGCTTTTGTGCATCTTCAAGCTGAAATGATGGTTGGTGAAGATATCCTAGGATGTGTAGAAGACCTATGAACCTTTAAAACTACAAAAATCTACCTCCATGACACCTAAAAATCCAATCTCCCAAGGCTACTACAGAAGTGCATCATAGGGTCCAGAAAGGTGGCAGAAATGTGAAAAATGTCTTGTTTTTTTACTTTTTCTCCAAAAATATGAGCTAACATGAAATAGAAAGTGCACATCCATGATGTAGGTGTAAAGAGATATCCACACATGTAATCCACTTGTCGTTTGGATTCTCTGAGAGGAAGCGCATCGTGGTCATGTTGTGCTTCCGTGCATCAAATTGCCAGAATTAACACAAAAATTCAAAAATCACAAAAAATTCTCAAAATTTTATGCTTCTTCAATTTTTAATCATGGGATAGACAACTAGAGATGCATCAGCAATAAAATCTAAGTTATCTCTCTTCTTTGGCTTGATTAGGGTTTTCTTAAGCCTTCTCTTCATATTCCTAACCCTAATTTTTCAAATCAAGTTCGTGGTGTAATAATGTCTTACCATGTGTCTCTGAAGGTTTTTATCTGTATTGGCCTTATTCACGAGCTTCTATAAGTGTTCATTGATTATCCCAAGCCAAAACTCTTTGTCCTCTTCAATTTCTACTGCTATAGTGTCATCTAGGTTTTGGTGTACTTGAGGAGGAGATGTTTCATTTTCCTGTCTTTCCAGTCTTGTTGATGCTCTGGTCTTTGGCCTTCTTGGCTACACTTGAACTTATTTGTCCTCTAGTTGTTCCACATCTATGATAACCTTTCTCTTATCCTTCTTTGCCACCAAATATATCCTATTGTATGAGGGGTGATCCCCTTTAGGTCTGCTTAACAATATTTGATTCACATTGTGTTTCCTGTTCTCTTGTTGTAAAAATGATTCTATGAAGTTTGCCTTGGCAAGGTCATTTTTAAGCCCTTTTGATCTATGCATCTTTTTCCTTGATTATTTCTTCAGTTGATTTGTCTTCATTGGGCTCCTCTAGTTCAGCCATGTCAAAATCAGTGGGTCCCTGCTCTTCATTATGCAATTGTGCATTATTTTCACCTTTTGATATCTCTTGTCTCATAGTGCTAGGCTAAACTCTTTCTTCACTTATAGGGGAAAACACCAGTCTTTTAACTCTGCTATAATTCTTTGTAATCTCTTCCCTAGGTGTCTTTGTGACTGATGGCCTACTTGATGAGCCAACCTCCTATGGCCTAGATGGTGCTAATGAAATGCTTTGACTATGAGGTTGAATAGTGGTAGGGATAAGAGCATCTAATTGGATGAATGTATCCAATGGTATATTAATCTATGGAAGCTAATGAAGAACTATGATTTTGACTAGATCATGATGAAATAAAATTTTGTAATATCCCAAATGGGAATCATGCAGCAATACTTAACAATACTGCTCAGAAATAATGCAGTTCAACCAAATAAAATCAGGAGGCCAATATGGAGGCTCAATAATGACATTTACATCAAAAAAATAGAGTTATATTGAAGCCCATGAGTTATAAAACAAAAAATAGAAGACTTTACATGAATAAATGCTCAGAAATGATATGCTGCAACCATATGATATGACTGAAAGAGCTTGAAAACGTTATTTTATTAGCTGAAAAGAGCTGTAGATTACACTTCAGATCTAGAGCAGATCTGTGTATAAAAATTTAGATCTATATCAGATCTGTACACTAGATAGTCTCCTCTCCAAATGCCCCTTGGGGATTTCAGCAAAAGATGAAGTACAAGGAGTAGATCGGATATTTAATGATTCAGATCTGCAAAAATATTCAGAAAATATGTAGCTTCAGATATGATATATACAATACAATACAATGATCCTAGCTAATGGATCTCACAATGTGAAGGGAAGATCCCCACTCACATGAAAGCCAATACTCCAAAAGATGTGCCAAAACACCCTGCAATTGTACACTTGTACATAACGCAATACTGGAAGATGGACTGCGCTGTAGGCTCTAGAACATGGTTTGGCCTGATGCCAAGATCTGAAAATGTGCTCCAATCATCTAATGTTCTCTTTTCAAGGGGATAGAAGGTTGTCCCACTGAAAAGAGGAACTAGAATTACCTAGATCTGAGTAGATCTAGCCTCCACTTGTTGTCTTACAAAGACAACCAAACCCTCAACAAAATCTGTGTTGTAGTTGGAAGAAGAAGCTTGGCCTTAAGCCTGATAATGGACAATAAATGCAAGACTCTTCCAAGAGGCCTCTCAAGGGAAGAGATGGGATTCCTAAACAGGAGATCCTTGTGCTAAACAACATTATTCTCTGCTAAATAGCCAAGAGAATAAGAAATGTCTAAACAGAAAAAATCTTCAGAAAATGACAATCATCAACGACCTTCTCATGCTGTCCTCCCCTTCCTTATATAAGTTTGTGAGCTTGCAAAACCCTAAACCATCTCAATGAAATATCTCTTTTCACATGAGCCTCCTCTAACTAAAATTGCATTGTGCCTTCATGAAGATCACTCCTTCCAGACAACGCTATTGATTTGGTCATGGTTGACCCAGTCAAAAGATTCAACCCCTTTCACACCTAAAGGTGCTTATTTACATAGCCCAGATTTAGCATTGTTCACACATTGCATTGATTTATTCAATGTTTAGGAGTTGTATGATCCTCCTTTACAATTTTATTCATGAAACAGAAAATAAAAAACAAAATTGAATATTCCCATTAGCTTGGGCTAGTTGGGAATATTACAGCCCTCCCCTCCAACATGTTGCTTGTCCTCAAGAAACTGATAAGGTGAGTGCTGCAACTCATATCCTCCTCCATTGGTGACACCAATATGAGTTAAGCTTCCTCCATAAGCCAAGCATTCACCAAAACAACCATCCATGACTTGCTCCTCCAAAGTTCGCATGAGATGCAAGTAGCTCATCCCATAAGGAGACAATAGATCGCAGGAAAAAAACATGGTTTTCCCAATGCTCTCCCTGAAATATGAGACATAAGGTACATGGGGAGTAGCCATCCCATAGGGCACATGCATGCCTTACCTCCTTCCTCCATACATCCCCATAAAAAGTACAAGTACATCATCAATATAGGGGATAAAAACAATGTACAAACAAACAGAAATTTGTGCACATGGAGGTGGGTCATAGTCCCACATGTGGAACCAGCGTAGAGATTCTCCTGCCTAGATCAAATCAATATGTGGTAAGTGGATTTCCCACCACTTACTTTCTATCCATACCTTCTCACCATAGCTGAAAGTGTGAGATATATTTGGTGCCTTAGGGAAACACCCATCATGTTGCAAAATCTCCCTTTTCCTTCCAAGGGAGTGGCCAAATTCAGAAATGTTTGTGGCCCAATATTGGCCATGAGGCTTACAAGATATAATGCTCCTCCTTGGATTCATGGCTTGCAAAAACATGGTAGAAGAATGCATGAATCAGAGTATAAAACATGTGTAACAAAAGCATGCTCTTCACCAACAATCCTCCTCATATCAATGGAGTGGTGCATAGATCTATTATCTTCCTCAAAGAGAGAAATAGAGGGCTGATTTAACTCTTCCTTAGAGTCATGTTTCTGCTCCAACTCCACAAGGTTCATGCATCTTTGACAATGTTGATATAGTTATTTTTCAAAGCCCTCCCAATAGTAGCTCCTCAAGATGATGTTGTTGAGCTTCATAGAGTATGTGTGGCTGAAATAGAACTCTTCATAAGCCCTTTGTAGTAACTTCTCATTGAGCTTGGAGGCTCTAGAGAAGAATATACTACCATGGTTATAGATGACTCCATCTAGGATTGAATAGCTTCCATCATGTAGCAAGTCATCTAGAATCATGCAAGTGTGAATATCCTTGGAATATTCCACCAGCAGTTGGGATTTCCAATATGGATCTAATTTTCCCAACAATGACAGTGCTGATAATATGTCCTCTGAAGTGTCTGCCATGTTGCTGCTCCCCTCTTTGACATTTCTCATGTTAAAGGTGTATGTTGGAAGGTCATGCCTCCCATTTTTCTCCTCCTTGACATCTCCCATGCCCAAGGTATAAGGTGGAAGGTTTCCATTCCTTCCTTTCTACCTCTCTTGCATATGCACATGCTCAACAGAAGATGGAAGTTATTGGAAGTTGGTCTCCCATGGAAGGCTATCATCTATCCAAAACCTCCTTGGCCTTGCCAAAGTATGTATGTGTGACCACCATCTCTCATCATGTATGGAAAAGTGTTCTCCAAACAAGTTTGTCTTCTGATTCAAGGATTGCCTTCCTTGATCCATGATGGTGTCATCCTTTATTCATGTAGCAACTTTCCTCAGTGCAATATCAGATGAAAGAATGGATAATGGTGTTAAGGACAAAAAACTTTCCCTCTCCTTGAACCTTCCCCATACTCTCAGCATTGTAGTATGGTCTTCTAGTGCTCCCTTCCTCCTTGGATCTATGAAAGGAGCATCGATGCATGAAACATCTTTCTCCAAATATGAATAAGGTAGTTTTACAAGTGGTATACCACAAGATAATGATGTCTCAAGGCTCATTCCCATATGAATAACATAAGGGAACACATTATGACTGCTTCCACTGTGAAAATCCATCTCTGATTTTTGTGTGGAAGTCTCATGATAATGGGGCATCACTCTTATAGAGGTAAGAGTGCTTTTGAGTGGAGCAACTTCCAAATCTTATTCTTCATGTAATAGAGGATCACCTCCTATCATATCAGAGTTGTGATCCTTCATCTTCTCTCCTTCACCCACATTCTGCAATATCTCACAGTATAAGGTGCTTCCTTTAGATGTAGTTAACTCATGAACACCTATCATCTCCTTGGTGTCAAGAGTTTTGATCACAAAGGATTGATCTGTCATAGTGTGTGTTCCCAAAATTGAATGCAATGTTGGAACACATTCCCTCCATTGTTTTGTCTCATGGTCTATCATCATAGACACATGATACTCATTCTCTTCATGTGTAAGATCCTTGGGGCCTTCTTGCAACGATACAAGAGCCCTCTTAGTGAAAGCAATGGATTCATCTCCATCTCCCAATAAAAATAGTTCTCCTCCTACTGTCATAGCGCTGGAGGAAATTTTCATATCTTTTGATTTCTTCTCCTCATCAATGGAGCATGCCTCATCAATAAGAGATCCTTTCTGTATCTCTCCTTGAAAAAGGAACACTCATGTCTTCGTTTTGAGAAGAATGTTCTTGCTGAAGTGGGGCCTTTGCCCTTGGAAAATCATGTAGCAGATATTTAACCCCTTCGACAATGTTCTGGAATGGAGTTATCCTCATGGATCTTTCCATCTCATGCAAAGGTTCTAAATTCTTGGGCTTAGTTTGCTCACCCAAAGAAATTTCAGATGGTTCAACATCAAATCTTTTCACTAACCTCCTAGTGAACTTTGCATAAGTAGAGATGTTTACATTTTTCAATGAAGAAGATTCAAATAACCACCAGGCATAAGCCTTACCTTGGAGGTGTAGCACTACTAATATTATGGCTTCTTCTTCAGAAACTTGATGTAGCTGGAAATATGTGTCTAGCTTCTTTACCCAAGAATTGGCTGAGCTTTCGGGTGATCCATCAAATGTAGGTAGAAAATTCCTACCCAAAGTGGGCTGCATGCACCCTCTTCTTCTCTTTTATAGGCTGGATCTTCTCTTTGAATCTTTTAGACTGAGATTCATATTCTTGGAGATAGTCACCAAGACTCTCCTCTTTTGGTGTCTCTCCTTCTACTTCTTCTCTTGCTAGGAATGTAGGCATGCTACAACGTTGCAGATCTGATTGTGTGGCTGAATGCTCACACACAAAGTATGAAGAACTGGGGCTTCCTTCATGTGAAAATCTCTCCAAAGGATCTGCATGTCTTGCTTTCCTCATTCCCCTGATTTCATTCTTTACCTCATGTACCTGATTCCACTGCACAATTTCAACTCTATTTTATGTGTGGAAGTCTCATGAAATCTAGAGACCCCTCTTAGTGGTGTAAGAGTGCCTATGATTGGAGCATTTGCCCCAACTTTTGATAGTGGATCAGCTTTGTGATCCCTCCTTTGTTCTATCTCACTATCTTTTTACATAGTCACATGCTGCTCATGTCCTCCATATGGAAGATCCTTAGGAATTCCTTGCAAAGGTGCAAGAACCCCTCTAGTCGAAGTTGTTGCTTCACCTCCGTCTCCAAATGAAAATAGACCTCCTCCTACTGTCACATCACTAGAGGATATTCTCTGCTCTTTCTCTCCCTTCTCCTCATCATTGGAGAATGCTTCATCATCAAGAGATCCTTTTTCTTGATCTCTTAGTGAAGAAGGAACCCTCATGTCTCCTCTTTGAGAAAATAGACCTTGTTGTGGTGCGGCTTTTGCCTCTGGAAAATTGTGTAGCAGATCTTCAACCCGAATGGAGTTGGCTACATGGAATCTTCCAACTTATGTAAAGATTCAGATTTCTTGGGCTTGATTTTCTCTTCCCAAGAAGTCTCAGAATGTCTCACATCAAATCTTATCACTAGTCTCCTAGTGGACCTTGCATAAGAGGAGATGTTTATCGCTTTCAAGGAAGAGGACTCAAATAGCCACCAAGCATAAGCCTTTCCTTGAAGATGCAGTGCTGCTACTCTCAAGGGTTCTTCTTCTAACACTTGATGCAACTGAAGGTATGTGTAAAGCTTCCTTACCCAAGACTTGGCTGAGTCTTTAGGTGATCCATCAAAAGTAGGTAGAGAGAATCTACCCAAAGTGTGCTGAAGGTACCCTCTTCTTCTACTGTAGGTGCCGGATCTTGATTCTTTGAGTTGAAAGAACTCTGGGAAACTGAGATGCTCTTTGAATATCTCTGATACTAACTCATATTCTTGGCGATAATCACCAAGATATTCCTCCTCTGGTGTTCCTCTTTTTCCTTATTTCTTTGACAATAAAGTACACATGTTCCAACATTGCAGATCAGGTGGTGTGGCTACATGCTCACACACATGCTAAGAAGTACTGGGGCTCTCTTGATGTAATAATCCTCCTGAGGCATCTACATGTCTTTCCCTCTTCATTCCCTAGATTTCTTCTTTCAGTACATACATAGCTTGAGAAAGAGTTTTTTTAAACTCTTCTCTCTGCAAACTTCCAGTAAAAGGGATCTTACCCTTTTATTTTGTGTCTTCAGTGTAACCACACTTCTTAATCAGTATTTTATTTCCATGAAAATAAATATTGGATCTTCAGTAAGCAAAGCATAGGCTGTGCAAGATAGTTTCTCTGATACCACTATAATATCCCAAAATTGGGACTACTAGCTAAGCATGTCTGAAAAATTCATTTTTCAGAAACAGCTGCTATGGAATTGGAATTTAGCCCTTGGATCCCTTATATTTGATAATCTAAGACCCAAATCCAAGAGGAGAGTAGAAAAAAATCAAACTAGGTGGGTTAAATAGATCTCCCACACATAGGATGGCTTGGAAATTGCCCAAGGAAGGGGTTGCAACAATACAAAAGAACACTTCCCAGAAAATAACGCAGTTTTAATGAACACCTGTAGAAGACCAATATGATAGCTCAAAAATAGCTTATACAACAGTAAATTAGATTGACAATATGGCCCATTCAGTGTACAAGAGAAATATGGAATACTTTTATGAAGGAAACCCTCTAAAAGAGGTGCTGCAACAATGTATTTCACTGCAAAAGCCTTGACAACGTTATTTTTAAGAGAATATAGCAGTTGTAGGTTACAAATTAGATGTAGAACAGATCTGTGTACAAAATATTAGATCTTTATCAAATATGTAGACTTGACTGTCTCTATTTTACATACCCCTTGGAGTTTTCAACAAAACATGAAGCATATGGAGTAGATCTGAGATCTCATGTAGCAGATCTGCAGATTTCTACAGAATTCCTGAAGCTTATACAACAGTATTCAAATCATATCTAAATATGACATGGATAAGAACAGAAATCCATGGATCACCACAGTGAGAGACAAATTCTCATCACTAGAGATCACTCCTCAAATGTTGCCAAAAGTCCATGCAACTCTTCTCTTGCAAATAACGCAGTCCTGGAAGATATACTGCGCTGTAGACTTGATGTACAGTTTGGCCTGATGCCAAGGTATGGAACTGAAGCTCTGATAATCCAATACACTCTTCCCAATGGGATAAAATACTTTCCCAGTGAAAAGAGGCACTAGAATGGCTTAGATCTGAACAGATCTAACCTCCACATGTTGCAGCTTACAAAGACAACCAAACCCTCAACAAGATCTGCATTGTAGTTGGAAGTAGAAGCTTGGCCAAATGCCTGATAGTGGACATGAAATTCAAGACTCTCCCAAGAGGACTCTCAAGGAAAGAGGTGGGATTCTCGATCAGGAGCACCCAAGTGCTAAACCGCACTATTCTCAGCTAAACAGCTAGAGAATGAGAAGTGTCTAAAAAGACAAATCCTTTCAAGATAATATGTTCAACAACCTTCTTTTGTTGTTATCCTCTTCCTTTTATAGGATAGAAGCCTTTCAAAACCCTTAACCATCTTAAAGGTTTAGCTCCTTTCACATTGGTAGCCTCCAACTAGAACTGCGTTGTGCATCTAGGAGGTACATTTCATCTGGATAACATTGTGGATTTGGTCTGTTGACCCAGTCAATTGTCTCAATCCCTTTCACACATAAGGGAGTTTTATTAAGGCAGCCCAAATTTAGCCTTGTTCACATTGGGCATTGATTTATTTACTGTTTTCAGGAGTTTTTATTTCCCTCCTTCACACATTTATTCTTGCAATAAGAAAATGAAACAAAAATGTATATTCCCATTAGCTTGGGCTAATTGGGAATATTACAGATAGAGAGACGGGGACACCGAAGAAAACTACCCGAAGCGCATTTTTTTTCCATACGTGTTTTTTCTTCAAACCCGAGAGGTTGAGGTTGAGGTTGAGAAGAAAAAAGATTAAGGTTGAGGTTGAGGTTGAGAAGAAAAAAAGGTTGAGGTTGAGATTGAGAAGAAAAAAAGCTTGTTTTTGAGGTTGAGGTTGTGAAGAAAAAAATCTTGTTGTTGAAGTTGAGATAGAGATAGAGATAAAAGTAGAGATAAAAATAACATAAAATTAAGTGGGAAAAATTTGTGAGTGCTAAAATGAGATGAGATGGTGGTCACTCGCTTAAAAATATCTAAAACAAAAACAAAAAAAACATATCCCCACATCTCTTAAAGCGGCATTCTGTCAACTTTGAGATAGAGAGACGAGCACTGTAGAAAAGTACCTGAAGCTTGTCCATGCTGAAATCAAATCCTGGCCACATGATTAAAATCGCGATGCTTGACTATTATAGCTTTTGTAAGCATTATATGTAATCTTGTTTTTTTATTAAAGATTATAAATTGTTTGTACTTAGAACATAGATCTAAGCTGTCATAAATTATAAATGGTTTTGATTCTGAGAAAATTTCACATTATGACACATGAGTTCAAAACAATTTTGGTGTTAGGTGCAATTTTTTTATGGTTATAGTTTAGTTTAACATTTTTTTTACTTAGTTATAGGATTTGTGTAATTTTTTATTGGTTTTTAAATGAATTTAATGTTTTGAAGATTTATTTAATGAAAAACCATCAAATAACCTTAAGTAATCAATAAATGAAAACCATCAAATAAATTGGACCATGCCAACAATAAGATCCATACATCATAAATTAGCTCTGTAAACTATAACAATATCAATAATCAACAATAAAAACATGAAAAAACACATCTCATTAAGGGAAACTAAGAATAATACCATTCCTATATAACAATGTCGATACTACCATTGTTATTATCCATAACAACATCATTTCACATTCGTAATGTAATAGAATACAAGCGAGTACACTAATCTATATAACTTAACGATTCAAAACTAAGGGAGGGAATTCCAATCTCCACCCAACTGTAAGCCAAATGCATTGCAATATTTTTTATAGTTGACTGCCCATTGATGCCAGTCAATAGATCACATAAGAATCCATAGACTACCCCACCTCCACCACCTTCTTTAGGATTATATTTCTCCAAGTGCCTCCACCTGTTCACCCAAGAATCCAAAGTACACTAACATCCATGTTCTAATCTTGTAGATATAAGAAACACATAGAGCTTTCCCTATGCAAACTAGGGGTCTAGAGCACGGTGAGTTTCCAACCACACAACTTGGTAGGACTCCAAAATATACAATGTCTCCACATATTCTTCCTCTTCAACCACGATTCCCAGCTTGATCCATCTCTAGTTCCAACACTTTTCCCAACATTATCCTTCTTTCCCGCAATTTCTCTTGCAAATTGTTTTGTGCCTAACCCCACACATAGCACCCAAAACACACTACCCATGTCTGTGAAAATTTTCCAATATTCACAATGCTTGATTCCTGCATGCATGAAATTTTTGCATATCACAGTGTTTTCTCCAAGCTCATGTGAATGATCTCAGTGACTATCCCCTTCTTCCTTTCATGTTGGCACTTTTCTACATTGACCCCCTCACGGCCATTATGTGTTGACTCCATAACATAGCTTATGAGGAAAAAAAGAGGGGTATGGGCTTGTCCTCCATTCAAGAAGCCCATACTCCATCTCCCTTCCTGCCATGTAGGCCATTAAAACCCAGTTAGAAATATGGTGGCCACTTAATGAACAACTTTGACTTAACCCATTGCCAAGCAACTCCTCCTCAAAGCTCTTAATCCCTATCCACTCTTTATAGTCAATTATTGTGTGTAGATTTCCACAATATTTACATAAATTACAATTCAAAAGGATAATTAAGATTATATTTTGTACCAAAAACAATTTTAACCATGCTCTATGCTGAGTACAAATTTTCATCATTCCTCTTTACTGAACACTAAATTCAAAAATATTCCATGCCAAATACAAAATTCACAATGAGCTTTATATAAAAAAATGGGTATGATACCCTCATATGATTAGCCATCTCCCATGTGTCCTCATCTGGTCCAAAGTGCCTCCACTACACCTTGACCTCGTCGACTATTCTATTAAGGAGTGTGATCTTCCTCTGATCTAGAATGCACATTAATTTTGGATAGAATTCTCCCTAGGATTCGACCCATATCATAGACCAATCAACAACATCATTAACATCATGTACATACTTTCTAACTTATAAGATATATGGAAGACATCATGCTACTTCATAGTGGGAGGTAAGTTAAAAGATATGGAAGACATCATGTTACTTCACCTCATTGAAACACAATGAAAGAGTTCTTAAATGAAAGAGATGTCTCAATTGAGGAGAAATATGACCATGGAGGGCATTGTGAGAAAGGTCGAGGGAGTGGCGAAACGAAAAATTGGTGAGGGAAGGAGAAATGGTGTCTTGTAGATCTATGGAACTGAGGTCGAGCGTGATAACTCTGTCAAATGGATGGTGTTGGATACATGTAACTGCAGTCCAATTGCACAAGGGAACGATAGAACTCCAACTAGCCTTGAATTGATTAGCATTGCGGGTGATGAGTGACCTAAATGCTAGTAGTGATTGTTGATCATCGTGAAATGAGTGAGTGTAGGAAATGATGAAAAGTAGCAAAGAAAGTGGAAAATAAAATGAGGGAGATGACATCATAACTTGAAATAGGTAAAAGTGAAGAGGAGATCGATCCATAATGACCTTTATATACAAAACTCTTTAATTTCATGTACATTTAAATTTACATTTGATTAACTAGAAAAAAACAAAATGGGTATGATATCCTGATATGTTTATCCATCTCCCATGTGTCCTCATTTGGTCCAGAGTACTTCCACTGCACCTTGACCTTCTCGATTACTCGATTCTGGAGCACAATCTTCCTCTAACCTAGAATGCACATTGGCTTTGGCTAGAATTCTCCCTCGAATTCCACCCATATTAGAGACAAATCAACAACATCATTAACATCGTGTAGATAGTTTTTAAGTTAAGAGATGTGGAAGACATCATATGCCTTCATAGTGGGAGCTAAGTCCAATATGTAGTCCACTGGCCCTTCTCTTTTTAAATTTTAAAATGGCCCACAAAACCATGGTGCTAGCTTAGCATAAGACCCAGTCTATAAGGAACTTTTCCTTGGTCTAATTCGAAGGTAAGCATCCTTTCTCACTTGTAATTCCTTGTGTATTCTATGTTGATATGCATAGTTGACTATCCTAAGCTATATTTAATTGTTTCTTGATAGAAATTAATTTTTGTTCCATTTCATTGAGTTTGGTGTAGTGCTTGTTCTCTCTTAGCACTTGCAACATCATTGTGTTGTCGTTGCGACAACGACCCTCGAAAATTTATGCCTACTTCAATTTTTGAGCCTACGTGAACTATCATTATAAGATACCTAGTGTTGTCACATTTTTCCCTTGACTATCATGGTGTTTTCCATAAGTTCTGGTTCCTCCTAAGTCGGTGTTTCCCAAGTTTCATCACCTTATCTTTACGACCGGAGTACTTGTGTTATCTTACCCAAAGATAGGAGATGTTGAAACCTAATCCTAAGGGATTGGGTGATATTGTATATTATTATAATTTAGTAAATAAGGAAGGCCAAGAGACATTGGGAACTGAATCCCAATAGTCTCACCTCCATGTATAAGTACACACATAATCTCCATCTAATGCATCATCAGTTTTGTGGAGTTAACTCCTGGCCTGACATGGTATCAGATCTAGTCCCCTTTTTGGCATTCCTGCCCTTGGTGTAACTCCCTCCTGTCTATGTTCTGCATTTTTGGAGACTATCACTATGCATTCAGATTTTTTCTGCTCCTGCTGCATTTTGGTCATTTCTAGCATTTAATTTTCGTACTGCATTTTGGTTTCTCCTAGCAGAAGTGCTCCTTCTCCAATTCTAAAAATTTCGCTTCAATTTTTCTGCACACCACTGTGCAATTTCAACTCAATTTTTCTGCACACCACTGTGCAAACTCAGCTCATTTTTTTTATTGCACAAATTCATCTCATTTTTTTTTACTGTGCAAATTCAGCTCATTTTTTTTAATGTGAAAATTCAACTCATTTTTTTTACATCTCTCACCATTCCCTCATGCACTCCTTGTCGCCTATAGTCACTCTCACCATTCCCTCACGCACTGCTCGCCTCACTCCCCGTCGCATGCACCCACTCTCACCATTCCATCACGCACTACTCGCCTCACTCCCTGTTGCCTGCACTCCCCACCCCCTTTCCTGCACTGTCCACCCCCTCGCCGCTCACCTCACATCCCTCCCCCTATCCTCCCATGCATCCCCTATCTACCTCACGATCCATCCCCTTTCCCACCCCCCTCCCTCATGACCTGTCCCCCTTCCCACCACCCTCCCTCACAACCCATCCCCCTTCCCACCCCATTCCCTCATGATCCATGACCCATGCCCTCCCCTCCCCCCGTCTCTCCCCTCCCATCCACCTCCCTGCCACCATCGACCTCCCTCGGCCTCCTTGTCCATCTCCTCCCTTGGCCTCCTCGTCCCTCCCCTCCCATCCACCTCCATCCCACCTTCGGTCTCCCTCAGCCTCCTCTTTGTAATTTTACACAGTTTGACCTCCCCCAGAAAATGCCTCCCCAAAAAATACCTGCCCCCAGAAAAAGGCTCCCCTAGGAAATACCTCCCCTAGAAAATACCTCCCCCAAATAAACTCTCCCTCAGATAATACCTTTGTTTTGTTCCCAAATTATTTTTTTACAAAAAAATAAAAAATAAAAATAAAAATGCAGAATTTAAACTAGAATTGAGTTTTTTTTTACTGTGGCAGCAAAGTGATATTTTTTTCAAAATAATTCATTCTCTCATATCCATTATGGGAGTTATTCTCTCCAGCACAGAGAACTATCTTGAATGGTCTCAGATAAATCAAGCACACTCTCATTTTTAATGAGCTGTGGAGAGGAATTTGTGAAGGAGAAAGAGACCATCCACCAGCAAAGCCTAGTTCAGACAAGGAGATTTCCATTTCGGACAAGAACTACAAGGCCTATACCTTGATTACAGCTTCTGTAAATGAAGAGGTGAGTCACAATATTACACCGTTTTCAAATGCCTATGAAGCCTTGAGAAAATTAAAAGAACTCTATGACTCACATTTAGAACTTGAAGTTGTTCAATTAATGATTAAGTTGTTCAACCTTGAATTGAAAAATGTTGACCCTCTTGCTTCAGCTTCAGAAGTAATATCTATCATGAATGACATTAAGATTACTGGTGTAGAAGTTGACATAACTCTCATATAATATGTTAAGGCATTATATCCCACTTACTAGCATTACCTTGAGTCATTGCAAGCAAGTGAAAACCTCATGAAAATCACCTTTGATTCCCTTGAGAAAAAGTTTGCAGAAAGAGAGAAGGCTTTTGGAAATATGACAACCCCTATGTTGTTTGAAGAGGTTGTATGTTTTTCACATAGATAAAAGAGTCACGCTCAAGATTCTTCCAGAGGAAGAGGTGGCCAAAGAGGAAGAGGAAGAAGAAATTTATAGGAAGGGGGGGCAGACAAACTCAAAATAAAAAATCTGATCTTCATTGCATACGCTGCAATAAAGACTGGCATGATGCATCTACATGTAAGATGCCTTGGGATAAATTTGAGTAGCAAAAAAATCAAGAAAAAGGTAAAACTCATGACAGAGACAAAGGTAAAGCACTTGAATCCACTCATTATTTTGTAGCACATTGTAACAATAGAGTAACTGAAGACTTGTTTGATGTTTCATCTACTTCTTGGAGAAATGATGGATTGCTAGATTCAGGAGAAACATGTCACATGACATTTAGAAAATATTTTTTTGAAGAATTTATTGACAAAGTTGATGGAGTAGATACTTCACGGATAAATTCAAACTCAAGCCATTAGTGCTTGGCACAATCAAGCTTAAGTTGCCTAGTCTTCCAGATCATCTTCTACATGAGGTTCTATAACTCCCTGAGTTGAGGAGAAAATTATTGTCCTTGGTCCACATCCACCAGCAAGGGCACTCCATTCACATGTTTGATGGCAAGCTTGAGGTCAGAAAAGAATCATATCGCTCACTTGTCATGGAGTGAATAGAAGAAGGAAGACTCTTGAAGTTGCGAGGTTCCTCTACTCATGCACAAAAATTTGCATTCAGTTCACATCATGATGAAGGTACATTCCCATCAATTATTTTATGACATTCTATATTTGAACACTTAAACTATGAAAAACTTTGATTTTTGAAGAAAACTGGTGTATTGGATTGCCTACAATTCCTAGGAAACTTAAGCAATGTGATGCTTGTATTCTAGGAAAGCATAGAAAACAACCATTTCATGATTCACATTCCAGAGCACATAGAAAACTTGAGATTATTCATTCAGTTTTATGTGGCCCTATGCATGTTGCTTCTGCAAATGGAAATAAATATATGATGGCATTTATTGATGATTACACCAGAATGTGTTGGGTTTACTTATTGAAGAACAAATATGATGGTTTTCAAACATTCAAGAATTTTCATGCATGCATTGAAAATGATGCACAAACTCATATTGGCTCTTTGCACACTGATAATGGAAAATAATACACCTCAAACTCATTTGAAAACTATCTTCCTCAACATGGGATCAAACATCAAACAACTGTGACCTATATTCCCCAACATAACAGTGTAGTTGAAAGAATGAACAGGAAAATTTTAAATATGGTTCGCTCCATGATGCTTTTTAAGAATGTAAAATTGATGTTGTTGGCTGATGCAGTTCTATGTGTTGTATACATAAAGAATAGGTGTCCTTCAAATTCAATCAGAAACAAAACCCCTTATGAAATGTGGCATGGCCACATTACTTCGGTAAAGAATTTCAGGGTCTTTGGTTCCACCTGTTATGCTTTGATACCTAAGGTACAAAGGAATAAACTTGGTGCTGGAAGTCAAAAATGTATCTTCTTGGGGTATTCCAATACTTCCAAAGGATATTGTCTCTACAATGAAGTCAATAAGAAGTTTGTAGTAGCAAGAGATGTCATATTCCTTGAATGTTCCAAGACTGAGAATGTTGTTGAGCAGCAACTTGATCACCTGGATAGATTCACTCATGAAAATTCTTTTCAAGGATTTGATAATCATATTCCACATATTGAAGGGGGGATTCCTATACTAAATCAATTTGTGGAATCATTTTCCGAAGCACTCTCTCCCCCACATGAAGAATCAACCACAAATGACACCTTGAATGATATGATAGATAGAATTGAGAGATTGAATCTTGATTCAATTCCAACTCAGTCAAATGAGCAGCCTGGGCCATCTCAGAAAGGTCTCCCAAAATGGATGGTAAAGACACTAGAAAATGTTCGTCTTGATGAGGTTGGAAAGACAGGAACAAGAAGTTCCACTAGAAAAAACAGAGGTGACATAGATAATTCTCATTCACTTATTGATATGGATATTTCTTATAACTATGAATTGAATTTCTCTACAGATCATGAACCACCTTCCTTCAAAGAAGCTGCTTCTCATGTTGAATGGAATGAAGCAATGCAAAATGAGTATGATGCCTTGATAAACAATGGCACTTGGAAGTTGGTTGATCCTCCTTTGGGAACCAAACCAATTGGCAACAAGTGGGTCTACAAGAAAAAGTACAAAGAAGATGGCTCACTTGACAAGAAAAATGCAAGGCTTGTGGCAAAAGGTTTTTCACAGAAAGAAGGGGTCGATTATGAAGAAAATTTCTCCCCCACAACAAAATGGGCCAGCATCCAGACACTCTTTTCCCTAGCAACTCAGAAGGGATGGAAAGTCCATCAGATGGATGTAAAAACCATCTTTTTGAATGGATATCTAAAGGAGAAAGTTTTTATGTCCCAAACAAAAGGATCTGTTGTGAAGGGTGAAGAACAAAAAGTATGCAAAATTATAAAATCCTTGTATGGCCTCAAGCAAGCACCACGAGCCTGGTATGAGAAATTAACTGAGTATCTTTTGAAACTTGACTTCAAACATTTTGATCTTGATGATGCAACTTTGTTTGTTAAGAAAGTTGGAAAATCAATTGTATATCTTGTGGTGTATGTAGATGATCTTTTGATGATAGGGAACAATGAGAGTTATAATGCATCCATAAAGAAAGAATTGAAGAAAGGTTTTGAAAAGACTAATTTGGGCTATGTTCATTACTATCTGGGTATTGAAGTAACTCAACATCCTAATTTTATATTTCTTTCTCAAAAGAAGTACATTGGAGATATTTTATACAAGGTTGGCATGGATAAATGCAATCCCTTAACCACTCCAATGGAACAAAACCTAAAGCTCACATCCATTGAAGGGAAGGAATTCAAGGATGAAATGAAGTATAGGCAGCTTGTAGGAAGTCTTATCTACTTGACAACCACCCGACCAGAAATCTCATTTTTTGTTGGAATCCTCTCCAGGTTTATGAAAAAACCTTGTGAAGGACATTGGTCTACTGTAAAAAGAGTTCTAAAGTACTTGAAGGGGACTCAAGACTTTGGACTCAAATATACACAGATAGGCGACTTCAGCTTGATCGGATACTCTGACTTAGACTTTGATGGGGACAAACAAACTGGGGTATCTACTTTAGGTTATACCATGAGTCTTGGATCAGGAGTTGTCTCATGGAGATCACACAAACAATGAGTTCCAACAGATTTCACAACCGAGGAATAATATGTGGCAGCAATTGAAGAGATAAAGGAAATTTTGTAGCTCAGAAAAATCCTAGAATATTTTCAGATGAAACAAATGCATTCAACACCACTCATGATCGACAACATTACTAAAATAAAGTTGGCCAAGAACCCAAAGTTCCATGATTGAACAAATAACATCAATACAAAATACCATCTGATTTGACATCATGTTGAAGCTAAAACTATTAATCTATGCCATTATTCCACAAATGAGCAGACTGCAGATAGCTTCACCAAAGCACTTGGAAGAGAAAAGTTTGAAAAGTTCAGAATGATGCTTGGACACACCAACATCCCTTCAGATTAAAGGGGGGAATGTTGACACCTAATCCTAAGGGATTGGGTGAGATTGTATATTATTGTAATTTAGTAAATAAGGAATGCTAAGAGACATTGGGAAGTGATCTGAAAATGGAACCATTTGTAATGTTATGCAAAGTATCCATTTCCATATAATTTAATGTGCAAAGTGTTCTCCATGACTTGCAGGTTAAAAAAAGTAGTTTTTATTTGTTTATGAGTTTTATGTGTGAGGATTTGTTATTTAATTTTACTATTTAATATATCATAGAAGAAATACATAGCAAGTAGACTTCACCATATCATAACACAACAAAATGATGAGGCAGTTCACCCCTCCTGGGCTACATCTGTCGGTACAAGGCTCCCCAATGGCATTTCCTTGCTCTATTAATTTGCTCAAAATGCTTACACAGTGAAAAATATGCCTAAATAGGCAAAAAAAGATGTGAATTTGACTTCAGAAGATAGAAATAACCTAAAAATGGCTTTTGTTTCACCTTAAACAATGAAGTACAATCCAATATAGCTCCATCTCCCTGATGGCCCTGATGGCTCTTTCCTCTTCCCTGAAGAAAAACTGGCTAAAGAACAGCTTTTTTCACTTTGTAACCTATCCCAAACACTCTAGAATCTTGAAGAAAGACAAAATTGATTAAAATTTCATCTTGTTTGGTCAAAAATTGAGAAAGTTATGACCCAAACAATATTTTGCCCAGTGGCACTAGAAAACCTCCTCCAAAAGTAGAGGAACTCCAGTTAAACTCACCAAAAAGGTGGAATTACTGGAACTGGCAGAACCACGCACTAATTTAGGGATAGCATTTAATTTTAACTGTCAGTTAGAGGGTGTGTTCACATGCAGAATTTCTGGATAGTTTAATTTGTTGGCAGTGTAATATCCCAAAAGGGAGAATGCAGTAACACTTTTCACAATATAATAACTTGCATCAAGATAAACAATAAATCTTAAGACAACATCAAAATTTACAGAGAAGCGGATCCATTTTATTATATTAGATAAGAATTAGTTACACCATGTAAAAAATATGAGCAGATCTAGCCAAAGAGATGGTCTAGAAGTACCCAGAAAATAAGCTACAACAGGTATAGTGTAATTGGAGAGGCACTGAAGCAAATACTGCACTGTCCCTTCAACAGAATATGAACATATAGTTGTAGGCTGAAAAGGAAAATGCAGATCTACTCAAATCTAGAGCTCATATGATGCCAAGATTCAATATCTGGCCAATGTGATGGATTCCCAATATAACCCAGAAAGGATTTTCCAGATCTGTAACTTTGGAAAATCAACTCACTAGGATTTGATCCTTGATCTGCTAGGAAATACAGATCTGAAGATAGATTTGACAAATAGATGGCTGAAATATGATATCAGATCAGATCTATGCTTAAAGGGCTGATCCCTTCTTCATATCTATGAGTTAGAAGCTCTACATCTAGCTTCTCAATCCTCCAATGATGATTGCAGCTGGTGCAACGCAACTGCCTCTAGAAACTGTGCTGTGAGGGAAAGAGAGGCCTTATTCCTGTTGAAAAATGTTTCAATAACCTCCAGGATGATGGAAATACTGATGGCAATGTGAGGGAATGATCCCTCATAGGATTGTTAGTTGAAATACTAGCAACTTCCTTCCTCCCTTTAGATCTGCAGGATAGACAGCGTAATTCCTGAAGGAAGTATTGCTGCTGGGAAGTCAATAACTTTTGGCCTGATGCCATATCTGTAATGAAGCTCTGGGAAGCTGATATTTAAGCCCAAGGTGATAGGAATAAACCCTCACCGGTTCTCCAGCTGAAGTACTGAAGACAACTTCCTCCTTCCAAACTCATCTTCAGAAATCTGCAATTTCTGAATATGAGTGTTCTGCAAAAAGTAGGGAAAGGGATGTGGAACTTAGAGCCTGATGTAATATGAAGTATAATACTCTTTCTAGAGCTGCTCTAAGAAAGAGGTGGGATTCCCGATTAGGAACACCATGTGCTAGATAGTAGCTGCAATCTCTGCTAAACAACCCAAGAAAGCAGTGGAATGTCACATGACAATTCCAGATCTAAAAAGATCTTTACATCAAGAATAATCAGCATGCCCTCATCCTTGCCTTCATCTTCTTTATATAAAATTTGATCCTTCCCAAGCATTGGCCCTCATCTAGACTGCACTGTCGCATGTGGACAAGATCCTCCCAGTTGGACTGTGCCGTTTGACCAAATCAACCATCATGTCTAGGTGCAATGTACACCTTCCATCAAGTGTGCCTTGTTTGCACAACATCCTCCATCACTTTATCATGGAAGTCCCATGATATTTGACATCTTCAAGATCTTAGTTGACTGAACCATCCCTCTGTTTGATCCATTCAAGATCCTAGTTGTCTATGTCAACCTCCATGATCTATCTCATTAATGAGACAGATTCTTCAATTTCATTCACATTTGTAGTTTCTCAACTACCTTCTTATTTAGATCTAGGCTAAATTAATCCACATTCACACACAAAAAAGTGGATATTTATTCATATTGAGGATTGTGGGTCCCTCCACCCTTTTATTTACTTAATTCATTAAGAAAATCAAGGACTCTAATATTCCAAATATGATGTGAAAATTTGGGAATATTATAGTCCCCCCCCGGAAAAATGTTTCTTGTCCTCAAGCAACTCGAAAAGTAGATGCAAAGCCATCTATTCCCCTCCAAATGGCATCCACATAAGGAAGGATACCTCCATTTTCTGCAATGGGTTATGCATGTTTGGTTCCAAAGTTGTCTTTTAAAAACATAAAGAATGACCTCTAACTGTATGGCTAGATGTCCTCCTTCCATCATGAAGTACCAAGTGACAACCATATGATGTCAAACATCATCATCAATACATGAGGTGTATAAAACAAGGTGGCTCTCTTCAAAAAGGAAAAGCTCCATCACACAATACATTTCTCCATCCCATGTTTTATGAATTTGATTCAGCACTATTATGCTCTCATTCTTAGCCCTGTTGGCCTTGTTGAATCCAAGCATCATTCCAATGTTTTGCAAAAGAAGAAGGTGTTAGGTTTCTGTAATTTATTGGCAAGATAGGCAGAGTCCAATTACAGAAACAACATCGTTTCAACCAACTTTGGGATTCTAGGATCTAGCCCTCCTGAATCCGGAGAGGGATCTCTCCAATATGTACAAATATGGATTTGTCTTTGAAGCTTAAGTGATGATATTAGGCTAGTTATGAAGTCCAAGGGTTTGTTTTGTTTTTTGGATGGTTGAACATGATTGCTATTAGAGGTGAAAAGTCCCAAACGTAAAATGGTTCAAAAGTGAGAAGTTGCAAGGAACCATAATAAGCTTTAGTCAAGATGAAAGATAAAGGCAGGTTTCAGTCCATTGGGCTATGGAGTCATAATAGGGTTTAATTGGGACAACAAGAGGCAAGAGTGGTCCATGGGGCAAGTCATCTATGTCTAAGGATCTCTTTAAAGTTTGATTTATGGAATGGAATGATACATTAAGAAGGAAAGATAAACAGATGCAGAAACAAAGGGCAGCCCAGGATCTGGTAAGTACTTTGAAACTAGCCAGCCTTTGACCAGGCACTTAAGAGAAACATGAAAGCAAACTAGGATCTGGTAAGTACTTTGAAACTAGCCAGAATTTGATACACTTTCAATAGAAAACATATAAAAAACAAAGGGAAACTTGAAGGCAACTTTTGGAGTAGAAGCTAGCGGGCTGGGCTCACCACAAATCCTCTCCTAGATCTTCTTTACTTAGTTACTTCCAAGACAATCACATAGATAACACAGAATGGCCTAAGATCTGGTAAGTACTTTGAAACTATCCAGCTTTTCACACATTCTAAGGGAAACAATCAAATAGTTATGCAAACAAGACTGGGACCAGGGCTCGCCATATCTTCCTCAGTTCATCTTCACACAACATATATTGAAATTAACATTCAAAAATAATATTCAGCTAAGATGATAAAACGAGGGAATGCCAGCATTCCTATGCTTAAACTGAATTAAATCATTTTCAAATAACACAGTTGGAAGAAAACATTTAAATAAAGATTTCTCAGCCAGAGAAGGTTACTGGTATATAGTAGGTCCTAACCCTGTTCGAACTGTTCTTTATAGGAGAACATGAAACAAAATGAAAACGGAAATAAGATACAAGTTACAATGAGAATAACATCACCGTCAACATAGACCAGGATCCCATGAATCAACTTGTATTGATGTTCCAAACCAGTTACAATCTTCAAGTCCAGTGTTTTAATTCATCTCTCTTCATAACCTAACTTATCTGTTACAAGCAGAGCTCCAAGAGCCAGTGAATCACTATTTACAGTCAGGAGTCTTCAGCCCAGTTACATTACAATGCTTCAGCAATTACATTAGCAACCAACCCCTCACTCATCTTCTACAGAAGTATTTATAGAAGAAATGAGGAGGTGAGACCTAATAAAAGATCTCAAAAAAAATTAATACAGAGTTAATGTCTTCTTGGCCCTTGGGGGGCTCAATGGAGAAACTGTACAGGTGTTTTACTACATTAACTGATTTACACTTATGATTTAAGCTCGGTAGGAGCTTTTGTTGACCTTTGAGGCTCTGTGCGAAGAAAAGAGTTACTCTGCAGATATTCTTTCATTAAATCCATGGCAGAAGTAACTCTTCGGTTGCGTCAAGGCGAAATATCTGATCCTGATCAATAAATTTAGCTGTCGACTGAACACTTTTGAGGTACAGGTGGCCTTTTGGTAGCTGGAGGGATTAATTTTCCTCAGATATGGCGGTGGAGGCATTCTGTCAGTTAAAACACTTTAGGTTTTCTTTCTTAACTGTGT